>CACSLI010000165.1:1540000-2030673 GCA_902706615.1 Meloidogyne luci | reverse complement strand
ACTCAACACCGTAAACGAAACAATAGTTGGTGTGAGCACACGAACTTCGAAAGCCTTTGGATTTAAAATTTCCGCAACTACTAGTCTTGGTGAAATAACATAGGCAATAAAAGCTCTAGGAGAGAGGATCTTTAAATTGAAATTTAATTGAAAAAGTTTTTTTAGTTTTTGGAATTACTTTAGCATTGAAAGTTTGGGGGCTGATTACTTCTACACGAAAAGCTTCAGGTGCTAATAGTTGTAATGTAAAAGCATTTGGTGAGAGTACACTTAACATTGCTGCGCGAGGCGATAGTATGCTTGGTACGAATGCAAAAGGGCTGAGAACGTTGACCTTGAAAAAATTTTTATTAAGGGGCATGTAAAAAGTATCTTGGCTCTTGTTCCGGAGTCATATCTCCCTTAGCCATACCATGCTAACTCCTTGAGCCATAACAGGTTTCCCAGTATTTCCAGTACGTTTTAATCGAACTGGGAACTTTTATGTATGTATGCTTCCCTGTGTATTAGTGAATTCACTTTATTTACCTATTAATTGTTCGACTTTATATCTATTTGGTTCTTAAACCAACCAAGTTAATCATAACTTAAAAATCTTTTAAAAACTTACACCCCCAAAATCAGGCGTCAAAAGTTGTAAACTAAAAGCCCTCGGCGATAGCGCAACCCTTCTCATTACTTTACCATCATTCACTTGATTAACAAAAAGAAAAGGATCAAGAATTCTCATCTGTCCTAAGCTTTCAATTTCCATAAATCGTTTCCTTCGATTTTTAATTAAATATTTTTTAAATTCATCTCCAACTTTGTTGGTTAAATTGGGGTCGTTTTCATTAATTTTTGATAATTTTCGAATGTCTTCTTCAAGTACTTCTTCCAATTCATTTTCATCATCGCCCAATTCGTCTTCATTTATTTTTTGAAGAATTTTGCCTTAAATTTTGAAATTTTCCAATAAATTCGTTAAAAAGGGTCAGTAATACTTTGCCCATTATCTCCTCCAGTAAGCATCATTTTAGACTGTTCCCTACTCAAAAAAGTATACCCCCTCAATTCAAGCTCATCCTTCTGCCTTTTATTATGCCAAGTTGAAAGTTTAGTAAATCTTCTATCAATTTCCTCCAAACGTTCAACAGCTGGAAGAATTTTGGTTTCAATTTCGTTTTTTATATTTTCTAGTTGATTTAATAAACGCTTCAAGGTGGCAGCAGCTCCACTCATTTGTAAAAGTAATTCGAGCCAAGGGAGTGTTTCTTGTTTGTTGTTGGTAAAAACGAGCTTAAATGAGAAGGAATTTTAATTGGTTAGTAGAGCTGATAAGGATAGGAAATTTTTCAGGACGTAAGGCCGGGAATACAGCTCAAAATTAAGACCTAATAAACCCTCAAGATAAAGGTTAAAGCCTATCCTTTAACTCAATTCACTCTTCTAGAGTTCCTCAACTTTTCTGGTAGAAGAAAAGATTTTCCTCCTTTTTCAAAGTTTTATAAGGTATTTGGACGAGCACCCGGAATTTGTTTTGACTTTTACCCTACCCAGTCTCATTTCAAGCCCATTAAGAAGTCGAAACCAACTCGAAACCCAACTATGAGTCGGAACCAAGACTAGGCTCAAAACCACTACTCCTATCATCAGTATAATATATTTTAGAAAGACTTGCATCCAGTAAAGATTGTATAGAGTAATTCCCCTCCTCGTGGAATGATAAAAATGTTGGAGACATCAACATTTCTTCAATTTTCGGGTTTCTCTTTTTCGGATTTTCCGGCACAATAGACAACAATCGGGGAGAGAGTATTTCCATATTATCCAGATGCATGGTATTTTGTAATTGAGATTTGACGGTGTTAAGTAGGGGATCAGGTTGTACTGATTCTGTTGCTAAGTTTACTGGCAATCCGAATTTTTTTAATAAACTGAAATTTTAGAATTATTATTCTGATTTTTATTATGCTGATTTATATGTGTCTTTTCCTGTATTCTGATTTTTGTCAAAATTTTCTATGTAGTATTTTGATAACAACAAATTAGATTTTTATTTTTCTGGTTTTGTATTGTTCTGATTTTTCTAGTCCTCTAACTGGCTTCTGAATTTCTGATTTTTATGGTTGTCTTATGTTCTTCTGATTTTTGATTTCTAATTTCTGGTTAAATACCTGTTTAACTGCTCCTCCTTCAATTTAATAAACCTATTACAACGCTCCACTTTATCATAAAATTGTTCAACCTCCAAAAGTTGCTTTACATTCGGATATTTCTCAAGTTTTTTCTCTTCAATATTTTTAAAAATTTTTAAACTTTTTTCTTCTCGTTTATTTCTATTTTTAAATTTTTCCTTTCTCATTATTTTCATTTTTCTTTTGAATATTTCTATTTTTGATTCTTTATTAGCTTCTTTATTTTTTGATTTTATGCCGAAAAATCTTAATTTAAAATTTAATTAAATACATTAATTTTATTAAAGCCTCTCTTTTAGATCCCCTTAATCTTAGGGGGGATTCTAGACTATCTTCGGTTTTTTATTCATTTTTATTTTATTCCCGGCTTCCAGCTTTTTTTTTTAAATTTCGGTCTTTTTTAGTACTTTTTCTATTTAAAAAAATTAATTTAAATTAATTTAAAATTAATTTAAAAATAAAATTAATTTTTTAAAGTCACCTTTTTCTATTTGAATGTTGCTTCATCCTCATTAACCTTTCCTTATTTATTTTCTTTTCATTTATTTTTTCTTGCATTAAAATTTTAAAAATAGTAAAATTTCCTCTATTTTTGGGGGGTTTTGGTTGAAAAATGTTTGTCGGATTTTTAATTAAATTTTGATTAAATTTAAATATTTGTGTCCATAGAGGCCATTCTTGATTATTTAAATAATTAATTTTTAAATTCTCTTTAAATTTTGAGTTCTTCCTTTCTTGAACCTGCCTAAAATTGTCCCGAACATTAAATAGAGAAACCATACATTTTGCTAATAAATTTAATTTTCCTTGAGTATTAATTACACATTGACGGAAAACAATACGTTCTGTGTGGGGCAATGAACGTAAAATAAAGTTGGCTTTGGCCTGGAATTTTTGAAAAATTTTTTTTTGGAAAATTTTTTGACCCTAAAACAGACCTTAAATAAAGCAGAGACTGCAACTTGGAAAAAATAAATATCTAAGTTAGTTGGATCCATCCTGAGAATTTCTGTTTTCTGATTATTCTCTCCTTTGAGGGCGAAGGCGAACTTGCAGTACCATAATTGAGAGATGACGGAGAGAATTTGAATTAATATACATATATTTAGCATTTTAAGAAAGCAAGAGAGTACAAGAACAAGAATTCTGAAATTTTCAAAATTAAAACTTGAGGTAGGAATGGCAGAGAGTCGATCAGCGTAAGCAATACTTACTACCCGATTCGAAAAAAATTTTGAAGTGACCCGAACCCAACCCACTTTTTTCTCAATCCGACACATTCCTTATGAATCGAGAGATCGATTCTCGAAAAATTTTTTCGGGATAACCAAGATTTCTTTGAAATCTTGTCTCAGTCCGGTCTCTATTTGATACGTTCCAACAATAATTAAAATCAGAACTAATTAAAAAATCAGAAACGCTTGTAAATAAATTCAAATGTTTATTTGTTTCTGAAAATGAAGATTTCTTTAAATGAAGATTTAAGGAAAAATACAAGTTTGCTTAAGCTATTTGTTCATTAATTATTTTGTACTATTTTTTAATTATTCTTCCGCAACTTCTCCCCAACAGTTATTTTTTTATTTTTTAGAGTGAACGCTTATATTTCATTAAATATTCTGGTTAATTAAAAGAAGATTACCGCTAAACAGTTTTTTTAAAAAAATAATTGAATTATTAAATAATGAAAGTAAAAAACAAGATTTTAAAGCGAGAAAAAAATTAATTAGAAAATTAATAAAAAAATTCAAGTTCATCTCCTCGCGCGACCGCTAAGTATTCTTGGAGACAATATCTGAGAAGAAAAAAATTTTTTTATTAAACTTAAGGTTACTCGAATGTTGGAAATCCCTTCATTAAGAAATCCGGGTGAGAGAATATTAGGGCTCAAAATTTGCAGAGCATAGTTTTGTGAAGAAGCGATTGATACTTGTAAAAGTGCTGAAAAATTATTTTTAATTTCTGATTTAATGCAAAGGATTTTCGGTTCATTTTTACGGCAAAAATTCCTGCCTTTCTCTTGGACTCAGTTTTTTCAAATACCAAAATTCGCCTCGAAGCCGACGAACCGAGGATTTTTCGGGACCTTTTAGATTAAATAACCTGGACTAAGCACTACAAATGAAAGAAATGTAGGGCTAAGAACACGCATCTCAAGGGCCTTTGGTGATAAAATTTCTGTAATTAACATCCTTGGGGACAGAACATAAGCAGAGAATGCTCGAGGGGAGAGGACCTTTAATAAAAATTTTGAAATAATTTCTTAAATTTTCGTGTTCACCTTCGCATTGAATGCGCGTGGGGCAAGTATTTCTGTAGCAAAAGCTTGTGGTGTTAATAATTCCATAGTAAACGCGTTTGGTGATAATATATTTGCAATAGCTGCACGTGGGGATAATACACTTGGGACAAATGCGGAAGGGCTCAGAACAGAGAGCTAAAAAAGATTTTTTCACATGGAAGCTTAGATGGTTCAGGCCATGATTTCAGACAAGTTTCAATGGCTCTGGACGAGGGGTGTCAAGGGTTATCCGAATCCTGGTTCCGGAACACATCGGAACAATTTTTAGATGATTCAAGGCGTTCGATGGCCCCGGACCACAGCCCCAAAAACGAGTCGGTTACTTACACTCCCAAAATCTGGAGATAAAATCTGTGCACTAAAAGCTTTTGGTGATAAAGAAACCCTCCTCAATACAGCTCCATCCTTCACTTGATTAGCAAACAGAAATGGATTTAAAATTCTCATTTGTCCAAAACTTTCAGTTTTAGTAAAACGTTTTGCTCGATTCGAGTAGTTTTTGGCGGAAAAATATTTTTTAAATTCCTCTCCAAGAATATTGTCATTCTCCTCAAGTTTTGAGATCAATCGTATATCTTCCTCAAGAATTGCATCTATTTCGTTTTCATCATCACTCAATTCCTCATTTATTTCTTGAAGGATCTTGTCTTAAAATACAGAAGTAAATTTAAATTTTAGTCAGACTTCGCTATAAGATAAACTTAATACTAGATGCACCTCAAGTTTGGATTCGTTTCTAGAATTTAGTTAGCTATGGACAAGGGGGAGAGATACTGGATGAGAGAGAGATATTGGGTGAGGGAGTGAGATACTGGTTTACTGGTTAAGTGGTAGATACTGGATGATGAGAGAGA
Organism: Meloidogyne luci; assembly: GCA_902706615.1. Taxonomy (NCBI): domain Eukaryota; kingdom Metazoa; phylum Nematoda; class Chromadorea; order Rhabditida; family Meloidogynidae; genus Meloidogyne; species Meloidogyne luci. The sequence goes on along the minus strand of CACSLI010000165.1, from coordinate 2,025,340 downwards.
TACAGGTGAGATGAGAGGGAGATATTGAATGACAGTGAGAGATAATGAATGTGAGGGAGATACTGGATGATGGGAGCTCTACGTAGATACTCTCACCTAATCTACGCTTTTTATAAGATATATTTTTCATTCTAAATGTGCAACTTATAGTGATTACCTCCTTCATTTAACACTCTTCCATCAATCATAATTTTAGATTGCTCCCTACTCAAAAAAGTGTAACCCCTCCATTCAAGCTCATCCTTCTGCCTTTTATTATGCCAGTTTGAAAGTTTAGTAAATCTTCTATCAATTTCCTCCAAACGTTCAACAGCTGGAAGAATTTTGGTTTCAATTTCGTTTTTTATATTTTCTAGTTGATTTAATAAACGCTTCAAGGTGGCAGCAGCTCCACTCATTTGTAAAAGTAATTCGAGCCAAGGAAGTGTTTCTGATTTGTTGTTGGTAAATACAAGCTTAAATGGGAGGTATTTTTAAACCATGTGAGCTGACAAAAAAGTCGGATCAGGTTCCGAGTCAAATAGTCTGGGTATCGGAGTTTGGGTAAGCCCAACTATCCCTGGCTAGTAGAAGCTTAGGCGATACTTTCTATTTTTTCAAGTGAGAGGGGTAGCTAAAGGAAGGTTCAAATGTACCCCTCTTGAAGAAGACCTACATTTAACAAGTATTGAATAGAAAAATTCCCCTCCTCATGGAAGGATAAAAAAGTTGGAGACATTAACATCTCTTCTAGTTGTGATGTTGTACTGCTCGAATTTCTCGTTTTTGGAATTTGAGGTATAATAGACAATAATTTCGGAGAGAGTATTTCAACTTGGTCAAAATGAACGGTATTTTGAATTTGTGTTTCTGCAGTGTTAAATAATGGATTTCGTTGATAGGTTTCAGAGGAGAGATGAGCAGGCAAGCCAATGTTTTGCAATAAGCTTAATTTGTGTTCTTAGTGTTTTTAGTTTGATTTTTCTGATTTTTTCTGATATTCTTGTTTTTATGATATTCTGGTTTTCTTGTTTCTGATTTTTTATTTGTTCTGATTTTCTGATTTTTTGTATTTTTCTGATTTTTCCGATACTGATATCAATTCCAGAGAGGCTTTCCTGGTTCTGGTTTTGTATATTTCTGGTTTTCTAATTTTCTGATTTCTGGCTTCTGAAATTTCTGCTGGGGTTTTTCTGATTTTGTTTTTTCTTTATTATTCTGATTTAATTCTGATTTTTTTAAATTTAAACACCTGTTTAATTGCGCTTCCTTCAATTTAATAAACCTATTGCAACGCTCCACTTTATCATAAAATTGTTCAATTTCCAAAAGTTGCTTTACATTCGGATATTTTTCGAGTTTTTTCTCATCAATATTTTTAAAACTTAAATTTTCTTTTCCGCTTATTTTTCGTTTACTTCTCATCCTCTCCTTTCTATTTATCTTTAATATTTTTTTACTCCTCAATATTCTCATTTTTGCCTCATTATCACATTTATTTTGTCTATTTTCTTCTTCTAAATTTGTAAAAACTTCAAAATTCCGTTGAATTTTAGAGAAATTTTTTTCGTGAATTTTTGAGGAGATTTTCGAGGGGTTTTTTAATTTAATTGAAGCTAATTCAGCTAATTCGGTTAATTCTTCAAATTTAAATATTTGTGTCCATAGAGGCCATTCTTGATTATTTAAATAATTAATTTTTAAATTCTCTTTAAATTTTGAGTTCTTCCTTTCTTGAACATGCCTAAAATTATCCCGGACATTAAATAGAGAAACCATACATTTTGCTAATAAATTTAATTTTCCTTGAGTATTAATTACACATTGACGGAAAACAATACGTTCTGTGTGGGGCAATGAACGTAAAATAAAGTTGGCTTTAGCCTGGAATTTTTGAAAAAATTTTTTTGGAAAATTTTTTGAAGTAAAATCAGACCTTAAATAAAGCAGAGACTGCTACTTGGAAAAAATAAATATCTAAGTTAGCTGGATTTATATTAATTATCTCTTGGGTTCTGTTATTTTGACTGTTGTGAATATAGGGGAAACAATACTTAATTTCTGGGATAAGTGAAAGAGCAATTAAAAATTTAATAAAATTAAGAATTCTATACATGACTATTTTCTGGTTTTGGATTATTATTTTAGTTAAAATTTTTTAGGGTTTCTATTTATTTACTTATTTTTCTGATCAAGGAAGGAAATGTAAATAAATTCCAAAAAAAAATACATATAGGTTGAGTTCTATAAAGAACATATTTTCTTCTTCCGCAACTTCCCACAACTTGTTTCTATTTTTTAAAGAGGAACACTTGTACTATATCTAGAATAAAACAAACAAATATGCCAGTTTAGCCTTTCTTCTTTTAAAATCAGTTTCGGCACCACCCTGATACGCTTTTTAAATTAGCGTACCAGGGTGATTGGTTAAGGTGAGATATGCATAAGCTAATTATCTCTACTTTAGTGTACAACTCATTTTAGCTTACGAGCTTTTTAGCTTCGACCTTCCTAAATTTATTTTTCTTCCAAATTTCTGTCTAAAATATTCTGTAAATAATTAAAAATAAAGCTAACTATATTTTCATTATTTTAACTATATTTTACTTAATAAATTCTAAATCTAATCTCCGTTATTTTTTTCATAAAAATATTTTTTTGTTTTTAACACATTTTTTAAACAAGAAATTCAATTTCCCGTGTATATAGCGCATTTTTGGCATTTTCCCTCTTATTTTTAGGCCCTTCCCTTCCCAAAAATATTTTTATATATTTAATATTCATCCATCTAATATTTCTGGCTAATTTAATTTTCATTTGTATACACGAAAAATATGTTAAAAAACGTAGAAAACGTTAGTTTTAGTTAAAATATAATTATTATTTTGTCGAGTAAATTGAAGAATAAATTTAATTTTGAATGTTAAAAACATTTTTTTGACTTTTCTGTTATATAAAAAATTATTTTTAGTTTTTACTAAAATTTCATGGATATTTTATGTAAAATTAAAATACAGGCAGGACTTCCAAGACTCTTGGTCTTGAGGTTTTTCGGTCTTGGCCTTTGTCTTGGGGTCTAGTCTTGGGTCCTGGTCTTGAGTCTTGGATAATTTTCTGTCTTGGAAGTCCCTACTATTTATTTACCCAAATTGTTGTCCTAATGAACCAGCTAAACTTCAAAATCAAAGCTTTTATCAATCTATTTTTATTAATCTATTTCAAAATTAATTTAATCAAAGCTTCATTTTCCTGTCCTTAAATTTTCTTCCCCTAAAACAGCAAATAAATGCTATTTCAAAAAAAAAACTAAAAATCTTCAATTTAATTAATTGTCTAGTTAAAATCTACAAAAATTTTTAATAAAAATTTTTTTTTAAAGGTCAGGAATTTGTATAAAAATAAATCCTTTTTTGCTCTATACATAAATTCTTTAGCTCATATAAATATTTAATTTAAAAAGACATTTTAATTTTATGAAATGCTTCGAAAATTTTTTTTAATAAATTTATATTTCAAAAATCAGTCTTTTTAATTTAACAAATTAATAATCTTCTTATTTTTCAGCAAAAATTTTTTTAAAGAAAAGCTTTTCTTTCTTCCTTCCATTTTTTTCGAGTAAATATTTAAATTAAATTTTTGAAATATTAATTTATAAACAATAAACATTCTAATAAAACACTAATATTAATTGTTTTGATATTAAGTTAGTTAAAACTTGTTTTGTAAAACATAAACTCAATTTATTGCAAATTTTAAAACTTTTTTGTCGCAATTTGTTTAGAACTTGTTTGCAACTTATTAGTAGCATATTTCCAACTTGTTTCCAGCTTATTTTCAGCTTGTTTGCAACATGTTTCCAACTTTGTTTGTACTCAAGTTTTAAGTTTATTTCCAACTTGTTTTTAACTTTTTCTCAACTTGTTTCCAACTTATTTTCAACCTTTTCCCAACTTGTTTCCAACTTATTTCCAACTTTCTTCCAACTTGTTTCCAACTTTTTTTGCTAACGTTTTCAAGTTTATTTTCTTATACTAAAATAAACTAATAATAAAATAAAGCAGAAAAATTTATTCATTTAAAAAATGAAATCTGAAACTCTCCATAACTTTAAAATTTATTTATTTTATTCTTACCATTTTTGCCAATTAAAAACATATACAAGTCTATTTTATAGGATTGACGTTTTAGAGAAGCTTTTCTTTTTTTAATTTTTTGTCGCCTATTGGAAATATTATTCCCCAAAGTCTCCCCTTTCCTCTAAATTATTTTTACTCCTTTCGATGAATTTTTTACTTTTAAATGTTTGTTAAAAATTATTTTTTTTAATTTTGCCAATTCTTTTATTTTATTTTTAATATTTAATTTAAAAATTAGAGAGGAAATGGGGAAAAAATAATAAAGTCTGTTAAATATGTCTTTACTTTTTTTAATAAAAGCGACGTTAAGTTATTATTATTTAATTTTTAAATTATTTTTGTGAGGTAATTTTTGATGATTTTATATTTTATAAAAAATAGTCCACTGTTTTCTGTTATTATTATTGTTGTTAAACTTGTTTCTGCAAAGTTTATTTTATTCAAGTTTATTTATTTAAAGTTTTTAAAATTAAGCTTTATCAAGTTTAGAAATAAACATGTTTTTAATCAAGTTAATTTTTTGTTTTTCTTTCAAGTTTTTTAAAAACAAGTTTAGTTTTAAGAACATTAAGTCTATTCTTTTAAAGTTTATTTTCTAATCAAGTTTATTTTTTCAAGTTTTATTTTTAATAGCATTATTTTTTAAAGTTTAATTTCAAGTTTATTTTTAGAAAGTTTATTTTTCATAACAAGTTTATTAATATTGTTATTTTATTTAATTTTTGCATTTGTTTTTCACACACAATTAAATAGGTTGTCATTTCACGCTATTTTAATAAAATTTATTTAAATGGGAATTTTATTTATTTTTTATTTAATTATATTTTTTTTAACTATTTTTACTTTTTTGTGTGTTTTTATTTTCCAAATTTATTTTCTCTCCCCCAACTTTTCTTTTAAATTCCCCCCTCTCGCGCGGACAAAAAAAGTTTTTATTTTTAATTTATTTATATTTTTCATTAGAAAAAATTTTTTCCATTAATTCCCATGGCATAGGAGACGTCCACCAATTTACATTTCAAATTTTTATATTTTCTCCCTTTTTTAATAATTTAGACTTTTTGTTTATTATGCTCTCTCATTACTTTTAATATAAAATTCATTTTTAGCTTTTTAAAAGGGGAGGGAAGAATATTTTAAGAGAAGAAAAAATTTTTTTTATTTGAATTTTTATTTTTCAATGGCATTTTATCCCAAAAACTTTTTTCCTCTTTTTTCACATTTCTTTAAAAAATAATGGCACTCCATTAATTATATATTATTTATTCATTATTTATTTTTAACTTTGAAAGAGGGAAAGTGTGAAAAAGGAAAAATATAAAAAAAATTTTTTAATGGCTTAATAAAGGCTGGAAAATTTTAAAGACTTGAGGAAAATACATGCGGATAATACAGTAATAGAGGGTCTTAATATAGGACCTCTAGTTTACATAACCCAATTAAGGATGGCGGTTCTTGGGAAATCTCCGGATATCCGGAACCAGAACCGGTATCCGAACCGAAAATTTTCCGGAACCCTAGTTTTTATTCATTCATAAAAATCAAAAAGGTTATTGTTAGGATAATATTTTTAATTGAGAGAAATAAAAAACTATTTTTGCAACACATAGAATATTTCTTTTAAAATATTCAACCAGTATATTACACGAAGTTTCCTAGTCAAAAATGTGGAGCGCAGGGTTGTGGAGGACATAGGACATTTAAGCATTTATCAACCTCATTGCGAGGTTAAGGTGGGAGCGCTGGCCTGTGGCGATGTAATAATTAAAAAGTTTCTGTTGAACGTGTTCTCACGTTGAACTCGAGGCCAGGAGGAAAAAACTCTTAAAGAGAGTTTTGTGGAGGATAGCAGGCTGTTGACTAATATGCTATATGGAGGTTGGAGGAAGCCTCTAATAATAATATGCTTAATAATGTACCGATGTCTGATGAAGCGACTGCGCTCCGAATTTTTTAAAATCATTTTTTAATTTAGTTAAAACAGCAAACACAGAAAATAAGGGTAATCAGTGAGGTTTAACACACTCTCTCCGCCAATTCTTAATAAAACGACCCCAAATCCCTATTAAATTTTACTCAGCAACCATCCGCATTCTCTCAATCTTATAAACTACAATTTAAAACAACCGGAAGTTTCTATGGTCCGTAATCCTCAGTCACATATAGCCCTAATTCCTATATTAAATTTAAAAAAATTTTTAAATTTAAAACGGCTCACTTTCATTTTTAAAATAAAAAAAAGTAGGAGGAGCTTTATTTTTTAATATATTTAATAAAATTTATTTAAATAAAATTCATTTAAATAATAAAACTTCCGGTTCTTTTAAAAAGGCTTTGGCTTCCCCCCACAGATTATATTTAAAATAACACAATTTTTTACATCTAAATTTAAAATTAATAACCACACATTTTTATTGCGATTTTTTAATAAAAAAAAATTTTTTAAAGGCAACATTTTTTACTTTTTAAATTTTTTAATAATGACTAAAAATGTCTCCCTCCGGTTAACGGATATTAAAAATATTTAAAATTAAAAAATATTTTTTGTGGCATAATTATTAAATTGTTTCAATGATAATCCTCATTTTATGATAACCCTTGATATACTGTACGATTTTTTAACCCCTATGTCTGATGGCTTTCTTTCGCTTCCGTCTTCTGCAGAATTCAGTTTTTATGACCCTTCCGCTTTTTAAAATTCAGGGGACCCATCCCTGATGTTTACCTAAGTGATATTTGGCTGTATTTAAAATAGAGGTTCTCCCCCTCATATTAAAATAAACCCTCAATTTAATATTTATTTAAAAATTTGTTTTTATTTTTTTTTAAATTTAATTAGTAATATTTTTCAATACCAATTTTAATATTCCCACCTTTGCTAATTTTAGACTCGCCATTTAAAAATAAATTTTATTAAAAACAATTAAAGACAGGTGCAAAATTTTGCTTTTTAAATTTATTTTATTTTTAGAAAAATATTTTTCTATTTGGCATTTTTACTTTTTTTTACCTTAAATTAATTTTTAAATAATTTTATTTTTTTAATTTTATTTAATTTGTGCAAATTTTAAAAATAAAAATTTTAATAGAGGGGATATATAGGCGCGGAACTAAAACTACCATATTTTTTCTGTTTTCAATTTGGAATTTTTTATAAATAATTTTGGCAGCCATCCATCTATTTTAAAATTTTTTCTCTCCTAAATTTAAGTATTCACTATTTTAAGAATATCTACCAAATTGTGGTGTTGAAAAAATAATTTTAAAATATTAAGTCGGTTGGAGAGATCCGGCTTATTATTTTTCCTAAATCATGGGGATTCAGCAGGTCGAGACGCATCGAACCATAGCAGACTCGGATTCGACAATTTCGAACCAAGTTATGGCATTGGGCTTGCGCTAACTTGGGGCACCACAATTTTAAGAATATCTACCAACTTCCTCTGCCTTAGACATTTAATTTTATTTTTATAAATATATCCCGCATTTATTTAAATAAAATTCAAAATTTTTTTCTCCTATCCTTTAAGCAATAAAAAAATATTATTTTTATAATTTTTTAATATTCCAATTAAATATTCCATTTTTCTTAAAAATGCCGTCAAAAAAACTTTTTTTTATTTTCTTCCTCATTTTCAATTCTCCACACGCCACTTACCGTAATTTTTATTTTTCAAAAACCTTTAAAGCTTTAAAAATAAATTCACACAAATTTCACACTTTTTTTCATTCTCTTTTAAAAAAATTTTTTTATTTTCAGAGTGCTCGTCTGCCCACAGTTTTTTTTCTTTTTTTATTTCCTCTCTTTTTTTAAACCGCCCAATAGGAGAATAGGGGCAAAATTAAAATAAAATTTTTTAAAAGAATTTTTGTTTGACGTAGCTACTATATTATTGTAGTATTTTTTAAATGGATTTTAAAAATAGAAAAAAATTTATATGGAAGCTTTTTGGGATTTTAAAATAATTTTAGATTAGGTTAAAACGCTGCGGCTTAGTATAAGACAATTATAGCCTGAAGGCTTAGATTATGTTTAAAAAATTTAAAAGAATTTTTCGTTCCAGTTTTGAGTTATACCATGGTTTGTGTAGCTTCTCTTTATGTAGCCTGAGGGCCTGTAAAAATTTTTGGATTATAAAAATTTTTTCGAGACTAAGGATAGCGAAGCTAATCTTGAAGCTTCTCTTCGACTTCTCTTCTCAATTTTTTAATTTTTAAAAATTCTAAAAAATGTCATTGCTTCGATACCTTTATTTTATTGATATGAGAATCATCAAATTATTTTTTTATCAATTATCACTCTTATCAAAAAAATTTTTTTTTAAATTTTATTTCCTTCCCCCGTTTCTTAAATTCTTGTTTCCATTCACACAGAATTTTCGATTATTTAAAAATTTTTTAGTATTTTCAAAACTAATTTTAATGACAACTCTCTTATCCTTATTAAAATTAAAATAATATTATAGGCTTTACCAACTCCTCATTTTATATATTTTTTATTTTTAGTTGGGGCAACTGCAAGCTATTTGCAAATTGGCCAAATTTAAATAAATTTTTGTGTTAAATGACTATTATTAAAATAATAAAAATGAAATAGAATTTTTAGGGCTTCTAAATCCTAAAATATTAAAAATATTTTCTCTTTAACTCTCATTAAAATTAAAAATAAAATTGTGGGGAAATCTATTACTATTTTAAAATTATTAAGAATTAAACAACTACTATAAATATTATTAAGTGCCGAAAGGTATCGATGGCACGTATCTTCAGCGAATATTGACTACGGATTAGGAAGATACGTGCCTCCTTCAGACCAAGGATATCACAAGTAGTGAAAGAGTCTGGTAGGATTTCGGATCGGGGTTTGGAATGAAAAAATGTCTGTGTATCAAGTATTACTCCCGTTTTCAGCCATTCAAGGCGTTTCTCAAATAAGCCAGGGCACTTTGGATAGAAAAATTGTGGGGAACACCCTTCCTATAGACCTTTATTTGTTTAATTTTGCTCCCTTAATTATCATTATTTTTAATTTTGAACATTAAACTTGTGAAAAAATATATTTTTTATTTTTATTATTTTACTCATTTTTTACTAATTTTTCAGCAATTTTTTTGCCAAATCCAAAAAAAGATGGATAGAAAAATTAATTTTTTTTTCTTATTAAAAAATAATTTCTATTTTCTCCCTTTTCACTTTTTTTCATTCTTTCTGTCCCCGCCATTTAACAAACGAATTTTTTGTATAAAATTTTATTTTTATGTCCTTCAACATTCCGACATATGGTGTGATTTTGTCTTTTTTTTATTTTTTAAAAAGTAAAAAAAGGAGGAAATTTTCTTTGAAAAAAAAGAGAAAATTGGAAAAAAGAGCCGCAAAAATAATTTTAAAAAATAAAATAAAAAATGATAACGAAAAAAATTGTGGGCAAAAATAGAAGAAAAAAATAATATATAATTTTTTAAAAAATGCGCGGAATAAACAGAAAAATAATTTTAAAAAAATATATAAAATTTACAAGGTTGTGGGAAGGTGTTTTTTTAAACAAATAAAGAAAATAGACAAAATTTAATTTAATTTTGGAGGGAAATTTGACTTGGATATAGTCATCAAGGCTTCTGAAACTAAGCAAGTCTTGATAGGGGAATGGGAGTCGAAGAAAACCGCAGGAGCTGGCTGTAGCCTTTCATAATGATTTGATTGAATTCCTACTAGGAGTTATAAGTTAGGAGTGATATTAAAAAAAGAGAGAGTTGTGAGCAATGCGGGATATTGGGCATTTGTTGGCTACAGCTCTGGCTCTTGGGCTTTCAAAATCTTAGCTCCGAAGCTAGCTCTAGGAGCCATACCAAGCATTGGTTGTGAGTTATCAACACTTTTGTGTGCTGTTACCCAGTAAAAACCTTGGGCCTTGTTCTTAGAATACACCCTTATAGTAGGGCCTTAGATAGGGGGCTCACAATATTTCCTGGTTATTTTGGGTTCCTTCTTGTACTTAATTTTTCCTCAACCATATTTCAATTACATAATAATTTACTCAACTTTTAAATAAAAATTCTATATCCTAATTACAATATTCCTTAGTTAAATTAATTATTTTTCCTTCTCCCTATGTCCATTGGCCCATAAATAATTTTAAATTAATTTCCTTCAAATATGCTGTAAAATATACATACATATTTATTAAAAAATTTAATAGGCACTAATTATTATTTTCTTCTTATTAAAATAATTTTTTTTCTATTTAGTCACTCATTATGTAATGCTTTTTTGGACAAAAAAATTTTTTTTTCTTCTCTCAAAAATTTTTTTCTTATTGCAGATGGTCTTGATTATTAAAATAAAATATATTATAGCTAATTTAATTTATTTTTTTCTCATTTTTTAAATTTAATTATTCGAATTTATTCAATTTTTTTTAATTTTTCTTTAACTAAAAATTAATTTTTATTTATTTAGAAAATTATTTTTTGACTACCTATTTTATCAGCAGCTTATTTTACTTGATATTTATTTATTTTTAATTAAAATATTTTTTAATTAATCAAAACTTGGGCAAATAAACTTGGAATTTGTAATGGTTTTCTTTAAAAAATTAAAGGAAAACTTGACTTAAGTATAAATAAAAAATTTTAATTGGCAAATTGAGAAGGTTCAGACATTTTTGCTCAGTTTTTTTTTAATTTTCAAGTTTTATTGTTTCATTTTCACTAGGTTATTTTTAAGAAAACCCCCAAAAAAATTTTTTTAAATAAAATAGTTGAACTTTAATTAAAATAAACCTTCTTTCTCCCTTCTATTCTCCATTTTTTTAATCTTATTTATCGAAACAGATGCCCTAAAATTTTTACAATAACTTTAAATAAATTTAAAAATAGGAATAAAAATTATTTTTTTTCCTCTTAGTGTTAGTTTTGAGGAGGTATTTTAATAAAAAATTTTTGTAAAAATTTTTCCTACTCCCCTTATTAAATAACAAACTGCATAGGTATTACCACTAATTTCCTTCAACTTTCCCTCTAGAAAAAATTTTTAAACTCTCTTCTATTAACTTAATTAATTTCTTTATTAAACTATTTATCTACTAAATAATTTTATTTTAATTAATTAATTCCCCCTCTTTTTCAAATTAAAATAAAAATTTTTCTCATTAAATGACCACTCGTCTATAGTCCACTTTCAGGGTCATCATTATTTTCTAGAAAAAAAAATTTTTTAGTCATTTCTACAATTTTATTTTTTTACTTTTTTTCTCTCCCCTCTATTCTCCATTTCTTAATATTAAAAAAATAGCCATTCATCTCTCTCAATTTTTTAATAAATTTTTGGGAAAGGTCAAATAAATAAATAAAATAAATATGTAGATAAAATTATTTTCTTCTAATTTTTTTTCGTTTTTCGTTGAACGCCAAACCTTTTTTTTGCTTTTTTTGTAAACTGACCATTTAGACTCTCTAAAACAATTTTTTTATTACTTAAAAAGAGCAGGTCTGTCTACGGCGACCGCGGTTACAAGAAGGGACATAACTCAAAGTAAAAGAGACTTAGAAAGTTGATTTAGGTACCATTCGACGCAGCTCGAGGAGCTCTTTCGAATGGTACCAGATTTGACTAGATCCGACTTTTGAAAGTAGAGTTACAAGCCCTGCGGCAGACTGACCCTGCGTTTGGTCTCTATGTGCCCCTTTATTTAATTAAATTAATAAAAAAGTAAAAAAATCCTTAAAAAGTTAATTTTGGTATCATTATACGCAGCTCGAGGAGCTCTATCGAATGATACCTAATATGACTAGATCCGGCTTTCACAAGTCGAGTTACAAGCCCTGCGGCAGACTGACCTACGCTAGGACTCTTAATTATGTCTGGTATTTTTTATTTTTACTTTTTTCCCTCTTAATTTTATTTGTATTAATTATTTTCTGTAAAAATAGACTTTCATCTTTAAAATAAATTATCGCTAGATTAAATAAATAGGGTGGTCCCTCTAAAAATATTAAATATTTTTATACCTAAATTTAATATACTATATAGGTAGTTTATTTACCTTAAAAACAAAATTTGTTTAAAAATTGATAAAAAAAGATAAGCAATTTATTTTTGCAAATTTCTCAGTATTAGGGTAGAGTCTTTCCCTTTTAATTATTGGCACAGGCTATGGAGCCGAGTGATTTTCAAATTTCTCGAGTCCAGCTCCGATTCCCTCCAAGTTGGTTCCGAACAAAATCAAAGGACCGCTCGGTACTCTTGTCGTCCCTCGTCCATTTTTTGTTTAAGATGTACATAATGGTCAGTTAGTCCATGTTGGTCGGAACTAGCTCCTGGAGCCATTCACACCATTTAATGTCATTGGTCCATAAACACCGGTCTCTCCATAATTTTTAAAATACTCCACTAATAGGGCTCTTAAATGACCCATTAATTTATTTTCTTTCTAATTTTTCTTTCTAATTAAATAAAATATTTTTACTCTTTTAATTGAACATCAAAAACAAAAAATGGCCAACATAAAAAAATAAAAAATTTTTTTTCTCATTGAGATAAGCATCTCTCTCTCTATAAAATTTTATTTTATTTTTTTTCTCTAAAAAACTTTATATTCATTTTTTGGTGGTCATTTAATGACCCAATTTTTTTTTTCAAAATTTTCTTTATTTTCAACATTTGCCCTTTCCTCCAAGCGTTATCCTCTTAAGCACGATGGTGGTCAAAAAACCTTATGTCTCTGTCCTCCCTTCTCATTTTCTCTCTTCAATTTTTTAATTTTTTTTTATTTGTTTTCATTTTTATTTCAATGAAAAAATATAAAATTCGGCGAGAAGGCTAGATGATCAATATGGACCTTTTGAGTCTTTTTATATTTGAGATCAAATTTGTCCTTTAATCTCGAAAATAACGATTTTATTTTTTGGATTAGAAGGCTTTCACGAAGCCGATCACCCACATAAAAAGGGAATAGGTTCCCTTCAGACTGGGGATGTTCCCTTCGGACTATGGGGATGTTCCCTTCGAACTATGGGGATTTTCTCTTCGGACTATGAGGATGTTCCTTTTGAACTATGGGGATGTTCCCTTCGGACTATGAGGATGTTCCCTTAAAACTAGGGTTGTTCTTTTCGAGCTATGGAGATGTTCCCTTCGAGCTCGAATGTTCCCTTCACACTATAGATCACCCCTTCGGACTATTGATCATCTCGATAAAAACTCTTGGCCCCTCCTACTATAAAATTTCTTTTGGTCACTTAGCTCAGTTCTAGTTGGTCATTTCATTCTCTCCCACCCATTTTTCTTCATTTTCACTTTTTTCATTTTTCTTTCTTCAGTGTTCTGTTCTTCCCTCCCTCCCCCACCCCGCAGCGTTTCATCGCTCTCAACAAATTTTTATTTTTCATTTTTTTCTTTCATTTCACTCTCATTTCACTTTTCCAAATGTCCACTCCCTCCACCACATTTTCAATCTCCCCGAAAATTATAAAAAAACCCCCCACATCCCCACACATCCCCCCTTTGAGTGGACAGACATTTGAAGGTCAACAGAAAAAATTGATGTAAAATTCATAGTAAAAACTAGGGGGGAAAATGAATAGTAAAAAAAATAAAATTTATTTTAAAGGAGAGAAAAAAGGGCTAAGTGACCCGAAAAATGCCTGTCCACTTTTTCTCAAAAAATAATTTTTTAATAAATCACTCTCCATCAATTTTACAATTTTCAAAAAAAAATTTTTTCTCATCCTACTTTATTTAATTAGTCTATGATTTATGCTTATTTTTTAAATTTTATTCTAATATGTATATATATCAGGGGGCTAGCCGACACAAAAATGAAATTCCCAATTTAGGGAATCGGGAATTCACGACCAAAAAAGTGACCAACAAATTATCATCTACAGTTATTTGCTCTACCTATTTGTACAAGAATTTTTGCCTTCATTTTTAATTCATTTCTGACCTTGGTATAAAAATATAAAATGATTGGAAAGTACAGATAAATATTTGTCAAATTTTCCGAAAATAAAAGAAAAAAAATATTCATCAAATCTTCATTTGATAAATTTATATTTTTATTTTGGGGGGTTTTGAAAATATTTTTCTAATCATTTATAATGTTTGTTGTAAATTCGACCATCATGTCTAAGAAGGGTTAAAAAAAAATTTTTTTGCCATCTTCGATTTGGTATTGCGTTCCCTTTGGACTAGATTGCTTTGCTACCTTTGACTAGTGATCTTCAGCCTAGAGCCTTTCTGACTTTGAATTTTTATTCTAACCAGAGGTGGGTCGGAATTCCGATTTCCGAAAAAATTTTGATTTCCGATTTCCGACACCTCTGAATGTTCCGACCCACCTAACTTAAGTTCATCTTACCCTTGGAAGTTATGTTACGTTTTGGTTCTGTTCAGACCTGAAGGAGGACTAAAGATGTTCTCTTTGGACTTTACTTGTTTCTTTCAGACTATGACGTTCTCTTCATTTTTCAATTTCTCAATAAAATATTTAACAAAATAAAAATCACATCTTAACTAAAATTCTAATCACATCAATTAACCACTCTAAAACAAAGCATTAAAACAAAAAATTTTTTTCTCGTCCATCCACACCCACAAAAAAATAAAAAATAATTTTCTTTTAATTTTTAGCACACCCCCACTAATCTATTTTTTAATTAATTAATTTATTTCTCGCTTCTTCCTTCACAAAAATTCCGCTAAAAATAATCCTAAAAATAATTTTTATAAAAAAAAAAAATTTTTTTTCGGCTGTCTTTTTCCTTTAATTTATTCCCAGTTTTTTTGTTTATTCTCTCCTATCTTTTTGATAAATTAACCAAATTATAAAAATAAATTAAAAACAGAAAAAACGTCAAAAACTCGAATTAAATGTGATGACTATTTAATTAATTAAATAGATTTATTTTTAAATTAAAGAGTACTTTTTAGACGATAAAGCCAAAGGATTGAGGTGGCTCCTTTAATTAGTTCTTAATTTAAATAAGCTTAAACTCAGTCCCAAGATAGCCTTCGGATTACCCAAGATAAGGGTAATCCGAGGGAACATCCACATTCCCTGTGTTAATATCTAATTTTGATGGAACATAACTAGTCTGAAAGGAACAACTATAATTCGAATGGAAGATCTCTCTAATCATTATTGTTACACACTTAGTCCGAAGGGGAAGCTCGTTCCTCGGGGAAGCTCGTTTCCACAAGAAATAAAAACAAATTTTACTAAAAAAACCCCCCATCTATTTATCAGCAATTGCAAAAAAAAAGTGTATTAATTATACACCCTTCCCCAATTTTATTTCCTTTCTTCAATTAGCCATTTTCACTTTTTTCTATTTATAAAATCCTCTAATTTTATTTTACTCCTTCACAAATGACATTTTTTTCTTTGAAAATTTTTTTTTCTCTCTGACGCCAAAATCAGGCGCTGTCAGCTTCTATAAATAAAATATATATACTTTTTTCTATTTTTCTTCTTTTTTAATATGTAATAGCTTTTATTTTTCTTTCAAAAAAATTTTTTTAATTTAATTTAATTTATATTTTGCGTCTGGATTGGGGGATGTTAGGGCGCCGACTGCTTTAAAACAAAAAATCATAATATTGGGAATTGTTTGTCTAAAATTACGAAATTTTGCCAGAATGTCATTTATACCTCTAAGTTCAATCTCTAAAAATTTCAGAATTTCTGGTTTATTATTTCAGAAATTCTGGTCGAAAATGCTCCTCTTACTGTAAAAATCTCGCATTTTATGCGATTTTTTGAGCATAACTTTTGAGATACGAAATCAAAAATTCTGGAATTTTCAGTGAATATAGCTAAGACCTTTATGAATATTTACAAAAAATTTTACTTCTCCAATTTCTCTTAATTAGCCTCTTTTTTATGCGCGCGCCTAAACCTTCCCGCGCCATAAAGCCCCTTTTATTTCTTTTGATCGCTTAATTTTCCTCTCCTTTTTGCCCCCAATTGCCGCTAATTTTCCCTTTCTTCCAAAATCTTTTTTAAAATCCTTTTAGCTTTTTTACTACTTTAAAAAAGGATTCATTCAATCATCAAGGAATTTCATTCAATCATTTAGTTTTATTTTGCTTCAAAATATTTTTTTACTAAAATACTACTTACTAGTTTAATTCATTTTACTTTTTATTAATTTTGTTTTTCCTTATTTTTTAAAACGGATGTAAAAATAAAGAAGAATTCAAAAAAAATAAAGTGCTAATTCTTTTTTAAAATTTATATTTTTGTTGAGACTCTAATAGGTATATTTATTAAAAAGTTTATTTGCTTCAAGTTTATTAAGTTTATTTTCAAGTTTAATTATTTTAAGTTTATTTGTTTTAATTTAAGTTTATTTAAATTTAATTCAAGTTTATTTTTTCCAAGTTTCGAATTTTATTTGTTTCAAGTTTATTTTTATGTTTATATTCAAGTTTATTTTCAAGTTTATTTATTTGTTTGTATTTAAACATGTTTTGTTTATATTTAATTCAAGTTTGTTTATTTCCCAAACATTTTGTCTATTTCCAACTTGTTTAAATTCAAGTTTAATTAGTTACCAACGTTTATTTTTCTATTTTATGCCCTATATTTTTCCCAAGTTTATTTATTTTCAAGTTTATTATATTCATACCATAAAAGCTATTAATATTACAGCATTTATATAAATATTCCTCTACTACATATTTAAGCATTTTCGTGCGCATTTAATATTTTCTCATTTTAAATTTATTTTTTTTTCTCATTTTAAGAACAGCAGCAGTATATTTTTCCCTTTTTAGCTTGTTTTCTTTTTTATTTTTCCTGTTTATTTTTTAAAAAAATATTTTTGTGCCTACATATTTTTTATAAACAATTTGCGCTCTTTAATTAGCTCAGGGCAACATTCAAGTATTTAGTAGACATAGCTAGAGGGGAGAATTTAAGAAGGGATATAGTTGGTAGCTAGAGTAAAGCATCGAGATATATAATTTTTTTATTGGAAATTTGCCTCTGGCTATTTTTTTTATTTTTAAAAGGAAAACAAAAATGTGCAAGGGACAGCGATTTTTTATTTTTAAAAATCCCTTCTTTTTAATTTTTATTTTGAAAAAAACATGTCCTCCTTCTTTTAACACTATTTTGTTATTTTTAAACTCAGCTCTAGGGTGGCCGTTTTCGAGTCGGGCCAACGTTCGAGTTATTTTTTTCGGCCGGACCAGCCGAGGCCTTTTCGGGCCAAAATTCGATGCGCGACTCGATCTTTTGGACCGTGCTATTTTTAAATTTATTTTCAAGCTTATTTTTCTATACCAAGGGACGTTTATAAGTGTTTCGAGAATAGTATACTGCTTATTTTTATCTTAAAAAAATTTTTTTAATTTAATTTAAAAATAAAAAATTTAATTTTTTTAAAAATAAATAATAAACTTTTTAACGTCACAAAAATTTATATAAAAATTAAAGTAATTTTTATAAATTATTTATTTTTATTTTCCCTATATTATGCTTATTTTTGTGTTAACATATAAATTTATTTTTTTTTTAATTTTTCTATTTAAAGAAAAATTATTATAAGCTTGTTTAATAGCTTTATAAATGAGGGGGGATTTTATTAAAAAAAATTTTTTTCATTATTTTTTTCAAAAATTTTTTGAAAATTTTTTTGAAAATTTTTCTCGACTGCTAGGCCAGCCTATTTATTTATTCTTCCCCTTCTCAATATCCCCTCCTTTTCTCAATTAAAAAAATAAATAAAAACAAAAGTCTTTATTTTTGTCCAGTTAATTTTAAAAAAAAGTTGGTAAGGAAGAGGAAGGGAGTAGAGCACCTGCCGTTTTTTGTTGCTCTGCTAGCTAAAAAAATTTTTTTTAATTTTTAAGAACCAAAAAATTGTAAAGAAAAGGGGCAGTTAGTAAGTAAAGAAAAGAGAGGTGGATTTAATTTTTGTTGGAAGAAAGGGACAGCTGTTTCTGCTCTCGATTAAGTAGTGTTTTTTTTCTTCCACTGGACTAACGTTTTAAATTTTTTGAGGAATTTAAAAATTATTTTTTACTATACTTTGAGTCTTGGATTTTTGTCTTGGTCATCTTTATTGACTTCGAATTAAAAAAAAATTTTTTTCGAAACTCGAAATGTTTTTTGATACTCCAAGTCTTTGTCGAAACTCTAAAAATTCTTCTCGAATCTTCTCCTGTTTTTCCTTCGATTTATCCGCCTCCTCCATCTAGTAGCCTATTTTCGAAATTTCGATGTTCGTGTTGGCTTCCTTCACTTGTCGACTTAAACATGTTGTGTGTTTTTTGCGAAATTTTGATTTTTGAAGATTTTAGCAGCCTTTATAAAGTCTCATTAACTTTCAGAAACCTTCAAATAAGATTTTTCAACTCTTCAATATCCCCAGCCTCTAACGCCCATTTTTTCTTGGCCATTAAAATCAACGGGCGAATTTTTTTTTGTTGGTGCAACTGTTATGTGTTTTTATTTTGGTCTCGCTATTTTATAGAAATAAAAATAAATTTATATTTTATTTCTTCGGACGATGAAAAAAAAAATAAAAAAAAATAAATTTACACACCTTAAGAAAAAAAGAGAAAATCTGTTAGAGGAGATTTTTCGAGGAATCATCGGTCCAGAGAGGAAAATTTAAAAAAAGTAAAAAAAATGTGATGAATTAAAGGAAGGAATATTGGTGTAATTTAATGAATTGAAGGGGGGATTTACTATTTTTAATTTTTATTTTTTTTTTAAATTTTTTAGGGAAGGAAAATTTTTTTTATTTTTTAATTGAGAGAGAAAAAGGGGGGATTTTATTTTTAATTAATTTTAAATTAAATCAAAAATTAAATAAAAAAAGATTTTATCTTTTCTCTAAATTAATTTAATTAATTGAGAATTTTAGAAAGCTATATTTTTAATAGATTAATTTTTTAATTTTTTTTTTCTAAATTATTTGATTTTTAATTTTAATTCTAAAAATTGTAATATTTAATTTTAGAAATTTTATCCTATTAAGACAAAAAATTGTTTTAATTTTATATTGTCTTAGTTTCTCTAATTTCGTTAATGTCTAACGACCTGAAAGATTCATTAAACTTCAATTTTTCGAAACTCGAAATTTTACGAAACCCAAAATTTCGTGTTTCGATATTTTCGAAATTTCCTTCTCGAACCACAACCTTCACAATCTCTCTTACCTTCACAATTAAAATTACTAAATTAATTTTAAAATTAAATAAAGACACTGGGAGAACCCGAACCTAGTGACCTCTTCCCTTAAAAAAATTTTTTTAACTGAGAAAAGCACACCTTAATTTAGGTATTTCCCCCTTCAAAATTACCCACTATTATTTTTAATTTTTCTTTTCAATCAAAAAAATTTTTTTCCTTTTTTTCGATTTTAAAATTAAAAGTACAAAATCCGTCGCCAATTTTAGCACAAAAATCAGGACAAAAATACACACACACCCTCACACAAATTTTAGAAAAATTGGTAGCGCGCTTTCACTATTTTAGTTTTTACTTCTTGCCCCCGATTTTTCTTTAAAATTCTTTGCGAAATTATATTTTCTCTCTCCAAAAATAAATTTTTTTCTTTTATTTATTTCATTTTAAATTTTTTGAATTGTTAAATTTTGACTTTAAAATTATTTTTTAAGTAAAATCCCTTTAATTTTCTAAAATTATTTTTATTTTTTGTCTATATGCCCTCAGGGCAAATTGAAATTTTTCCCCTATATCCCCTCGTTGAGATGCATCGAACCATACCAAGGCGTCCCGGATTCGACAATTTTGAACGAAGTTAAAGCTCTGCGGACGTTGGGCTCGCGGTCATTGGCCTGCTCCCTTGGCACCCCTTTCATTATAGCCTGACCCAATTTAAATATTTTTCAACTTTTATTTTTTATTTTATTATATAGTGCTTTTCACATGTAATATTAATTTGCAAAAATTGTTGCTTTTGCCATTTAAAAATTTTTATACTGAAAAAATGTGTTTGTATTCTAATTTTTGGTTTTGGCATTTATTAACTTTGAATGTGTCGCGCAGAGCAAAACACACAAAAACATTTTTAATAAAATTTTCTATTTTTGGATGTAAAAATAAGGGGAAAAAATATTTAAGTATTCTCTCATTTACTTATTTTTTATTTAATAAGTAAACTGCTTTTTTGATCTTTTTTAGTGTATGTTTTCTAATTCTTTTGCAATTGAAAATAGGCGTGTCCCTATACCTTTTTATTCGCGAGATATTTGTAAATGGCCTTGAGAGACTTGGGATGTCTGCGATTAGGGTTGCCGTTTTCAAGTCGGGCCGTCGGTCGAGGCATTTTTTCGGGCCTCATTTTTATCGAGTCGGGCCGTACGAGTCACTTTCGGGCTAAATATCTTAGGCCCGACTCGTCTTTCTGTCCGAGTCGGTCCATTTCAACAACCCTATCTGGAAGATTGAAACTTGGTATAATCGAGAGGCTGGAATAATTAGTGGGAGAATAAGGAAATTTTTATAGCTGGGAGACTTGGATATATAGATGGGATAACTGGGAGATTGTAATTATTGGGAGATTGGAATGATTAGGGGACTGGAATAGCTATTAGAATGGGATAGTTGATAGATTGGGATAGCTCTGCGGATTAGTAATAACTCGGAGCCTGAGATATCTAGTAGATAGTGCTATTAGGAGACTGTCTTTTATTTGAATAAATATTTTTAATAAATTCTGCGATTAAATGGGCGTCTTTAAAAAATAAAAAGGGTTTTCCCTTGCGCAAGAAAAGGAGAAAAAAAATAAAATTAAAAAAGGCAACTTTAATTTGGCACTCAAAGTCCAAAAATTAAAAATAAAAACAGCCGTCTTTTCGGCTTAGTTTTAAATAAAAAAGAGGCTTTTTGTAGGTCTTTTTAATTGAATATTTTTATTTTCTTGGCTTAAAATGAAACTCATTATATTTTATTTTAATATTATTGTTTATTTTTATTAGCTAGGCTTTTTATTTATTTTTTAAATAAAAATAAAAATGCGAGAAAATTGAAGCTCAGTAAATAGGGCATATAAACGTAGTGTTAGCAAAGCTCCTAGCAAAAGTTGCTTCTGCCTTCCGCTTTTTAAAATTCAAAATTCTCCAGCCCTGTTATCGAGTAACTCGTGACATCCCTGATATACCTAGAGGTCCTTATCCCCCTAACTTTTATTCTCTATATTTTTCCCATTTATTTTATTTTTGGCTTAAAATACAATTTAAATAGGAGCAAGTACCAGGCTTTAAAATCGAGCCAAGAATCGTAACAATTCTCTGTTTTGTACTAAAAACCAAACTTCAAATTTACTTTATTATTAATTTGTTTTCTCATTTAATATAAATTTTCTCGAATAAATTGTGTCCCTGCGCGCTTTAAAAATTATATTATTAATATAATAATTGTTTTGCCAGCTTTTTTGCAGCCGTCAAAACATTTTTGCAATTTTATATTTATTTTTATTTTTATTGCTCTATTTTTGGATTTATATATTTTCTGCGCTATTTTAGACTAAAAATTAAATTTTATTTTAATTAATTATTTAATTTTATTTTTATGGGATATAGTCGGATCTATTTATAGCAAACTTGAAAAGGGGAAAAGGTCGTTATATAATCAAGAGTTATTTTAAGGGTCGATAGTTCTTCGAATGGGGTATTATATCGAGGTTTATATTATATCGAGGTTCGACTGTAGACCTCTTTAGTGTTGATCCTTATAGGAGAGCAACTCTAGCAATACCCTTCTATTTAATATACACCTCATTATAAGCTACCATTTTTTCTGCCCTAAGGGTGTTTATAAAATAGAGGTCTTCCTGTATTTTAATTAAAAACACAATTTTAGCTATGACAGCTAAAAATTAGTTTTATTAATTTATTTTTGTTTTTACCTTAAAATATTTTTTTTAATTTTTTTCCATAGCTTTACTAAATTTTTAAAAAATCAATTTATTTTTCCTTTTAAAAAAATTTTTTTTAATATTTATATTTATTTAAACCCTTCTTTGAATTTTAATATATTAATTTTTATATATCTAATCCCCAAAGCAATTTTGACTTTTTCAATTTTCATTTCTCTTTTTATTTTTTAGTCTTTTTCTTAAATATTTTCCTTGCTTTTAAATTTTATTTTTTTAATTAAAAAAAAATAAAATTTTTTTTTTATTTTTCTAAAGGGCAGACAAAACTTTTATTTTTTTTAATAAAAATTAATTTTTTTAAAATTTCCATTTATAATTTATCCAAAACCAAGGGCATTTTTATATGCCTTTTTTGGAGGCTTTATTTTATTCTTTTTTAATTTGCCGCCTTTTTAACCTTCCCAAACTTTTTTTTTAATTTTTCCTTTTTATCCTCCTTCACTTTATTTTTAATTTATTAATTTTAAATATTCAATTTTATATCTATCTTTGTTGATAATCCCGTATTAGGGCATGCCGAAAATTTTAAAAACAAAAAAACGAAAGACGAAAAAGGCGAAAAAGTAAAAGACAAAATTTGAACACAACGGCGAAATACGAAATAAAACGAAATTTCGTATTTATAAAAAAATTTCGTATTTCGCCTTTCGTATCTCTAAAAATTGAAAAATGAAAATACGAAAGGCGAAACTCCAAAAACACGATATTAGACGAAATACGAAACTGGGACAGCCCTTGTTATTATACCCCTGTTACTGGGACAGACCCTGTTAAATTGGATATGGCCCAAATTTTTATTCTTTTTTTTTAAATTTTTTCATTTTTAAATTTCCTTCCTCAAAAATAATTTTTTTAATTTTAAACAAAACAACACAACATCATTTTCATCATTTTCAAAAAATTCATTTTTTTTCGTCCGGTTATTTTTTTTATTATTTTTAAAAAAATGTCCAATTCAATATTCTCTATAATTTTATTCACTTCACTTTGTTCATAGAAGCACTAAAAAAATTTTTATTTTTGAAAAGGCCGAAAATTAAATCTTTTTTTTTTACTTTATGAATTTTGAGTGCATTTTTATATTTATTTTTAAACATGTCGCGACAAAAAATGTGAAAATTTTTTTAGGAAAATTTCCATAAATTTTAAAAGGGAAATGCAAGTTTTTTTTTCAATCTTTTTTAGTTAAATTTTGTGTTTTTTAAAAATATGATCAAATTTCGGCACATTTTTTAGCTCGGCGTCGATTTGAATGGGCGCTCGGTTGTTGGACATCTTTGAGGGTCAGGGCTGTACGCAATTGAAAAAAAAAATTCCGCAACTCGCAATCCGCAATTGCATGCAGCCCTGTTGGGGATGGAATTATCTTCCGCCTTGTATCTTTCATCTTCCGCTAAAATCCTCTTTTTTTTAATCCACCCGTCTTCCACCTTCCGTGTGCCACTTTTTGGTTTGTTTGTGATTTTCATAACCCCTCTCTTAATTGTCTAATTTTTAATTTTTATTTGCCAAAAACTAGACAAACTCTTGCTAATATGTAAAACCAATAAATTAAATTTTAAAATTAAAAATTAAATTAAAATATCCCTTAGCCATTCCCGACACCAATATAAATATAAAATAGCCTAGCGCGTCCTGCCGCGAAAAATAAAAAAAAAATTTTTCAATTCAATTCGTTCGTAATTTTGTAAAAATTTTTTCTCTTTATTATAAACACCACAAAAAAAAATATTTTTTTCCTCTCTTTTAAAAGCTAAATAAATAAAAATAAAATTTTGGGCAAGGCTATTTTATTTTGATCCAATGGGCAGCTCTCCATTTTAATGGATGGACCGAGAGGAAAAAAATTTTTTTAAACAATTTTTAAAAATGCTTTTTCTATATTTTTACTAAAATTAAATTTGTAAAAAATAGGGAATTTTTTTTAGAAAATTTTTATTTTAACCGTTCCCTTAAGTTAGCGTTAGTTACGCTCATGGGGATCCTGCGAGTTTCTAAAATTCATAACTTAGCGAAATTTTTATATTTTTCTCTGATTTAAATTTTGTTAAATAGAGGATTAAATTCTCTATTAAATATTTTTTATTGAAAAAAATTTTTTTATTTTAAAAAAGAAGTTGAAGCCGGAATCTTCTAGCGTTATAACGCTAGTGGAGGTCCTTCAAGTTTCTAAATTTCTTTACTCACCTAAATCTTAATATTTTTTGATTTAATTTTCATTAGATAGCGTATTTAATTCTCTATTAAAAATATTTTTGTTTGAAAAAATAGTTTGTGCCGGAAATCTTCTAGTGACCAACGCTTATGTAGTGGAGGTCCACCTAGTTTATAAAATTCATAACTCAGCGAATTCTTAATATTTTTCTTTGATTTATTTATTAGATAGAGGACATAATTCTCTATTAAACCTTATTAAAAATAAAAAAAATTTATTTTACAAAAATAGTTGTTACCAAAAGTTATTTTGCGTCATTGTAGTCTGTTGTATCTTTTGTTCATAATTTTTACAACTCAGTTAAACAATTTTTTTATTTTTTGTCTATTTTGTAGCAAATTTTTTCCTCTATTTAAAAATATAAATTAAATTTCGAAATCTTTATTAACTCAAAAGTTATAAGTGTCTGATCTTTATTGTCTATGTATTTGCCTACAAACAATGCCTACAATAAACCCCCTGCCTTTTTTATTTTTTTTTTCATAATTTATTTTTTTTCTTTTGCTTTTTAGCATTTTTTTAGAATTTTAATTATTCCCTAAAGAATTTAAAATTTTAAAGAGAAAAAAATTTTTTTGAGGAAAAAAATAAATTTTTTATCAAAAAATAATTCAAATTAAATGCCTGACATTTTATTTTTATTTAAAAAATTTTATTTTATTTTCTCCAATTAAAAAATTAAAAAATAAAATAGTGATAAGGCATAAAATATAAATTCTTTTATTGCATTAAATTCTTTTTATTTTTCGATTTTGAAAAATTGACAACTCAAAATATAATAAATTGTAAATAGCATTGATTTTTCAAGTCAAATTTTTATTTTTAAAAATTAAAATTAAAAAAAAAATTTTTTCAAGAAATTTAAAATTTTTCAAGAAATTTAATCCTTTATTTTTTATATCCCCTCTTATTTACTCTTTTTTGGTCATTTGATGGTCAATTGAGTATTACCAGTAGGAGTCGGGCTAGATTTTTCCGAGCCATTTTTTCAGGCCTTATTTTTATCGAGTCGGGCCGTTCGAGTCTTTCTAGGGTCAAAAATGGAAGCGGATTCGATCTTTCGGACATGACTTAGGCCTGTAGCCCTACTAATAAACCCTCAAACTAATTGAGACTGATATTTCTCAACTCAAAAGATCCTAAATTAAATTTTAGAATTTCTGTCTGTCCGCAGCTTTGAATTTTGCTGCGATTGGCGTTGTGTTTAAATTAAATGACAAAATATCCCAAAAATAAAATAGTGTGTAGTTAGAGAAGTAGAGAAAGTAATGAATATTTTTTAGAATTTGTTTTTTGTTTTTGTATGTTAAATGATTGTAGTTTAGGTTTTTTTTAACTTTAGTAGCCTTCTGGGGCCTATTTTAATTGTCCACAGATTCTGCGGTCTGTGTACAGACCGCAGAACCACAGAAATTCTGTTTTAATTGTCCACAGATTCTGTGCACACAGAATTTAATTAAAACAGAATTTCCACAGAATCTGTGGTCTGTGCACAGAATGCAGAATCTGTGGACAATTAAAATAGCCTTCTGATAATAGGTTTTCGATAATGGGTTTTCGAAAAGATTTCCGGTAATGGCGAAAAGAAAAGCCGCCCGAAGTAATCCGAAGGGCGACCTCCTCCGCTAGTAATAAATTTAATTTTTCAAGATTTTTTTTGACGTTTTTTTTAATTTATATTTAAAATTAATTTTTATAATTCTTTCAATTTTTTTAAATCTAATTTTTAATTATTTTTAATTTTTAATTTTCTTTTTTTTTCTTTAATTCCCCCCATTTTTCCCTTAATTAATTTAAAATTTAAAAATTAATTTAATTTTTAATTTTTTTTTCAAATTTCAGAATTTATATTAGCTTTAAAAACTAATTTAATATTTAATTGACAACACTGTCTACTTATTCTTTCAGTAAAAAATTAAATTTTTTTCAAATTTCAACAACAACAATTAAACAAAAAAAAGTTGGTTGGTGGAAAGTGTGCTTGCTTGCTTTCTTTGCTTATATTGTTTCTCGGTGGGGATTTTTTAATTTAAAAAATTTTTTTTTCTTGTTTATTGTTGGATAGAGAATAAATTTTCTACAAAATTTTATAAATGAAAAAATTTTTTGAAAACTTTTTTCGATTTTTTTTGAAAAATGAGCCAATTTTGCCCGATTACTGTTAGTTTTTCCCTCATAACTTTTTTAATTGGAAATTTAAATTTTTGAGTTAACTACCATTTTGTAGCTAATTTTCTCCTCTATCCAACGATACCAAAATTATCTTGAAAGGTCCATTTATTCGCGAGATATAAGATCTAGACTTAACTGCATTTTATTTTAAAATACTAAAATATTCCCTTATAAATCAATCTTAAATTTGTTTTAAATTGTTTTTAAATAAACTTGAGAACAAGTTTATAAACTTAGAAACAAGTTCGTGAACCTAAAAACAAAATTATAAGCCTAAAAACATGTTTTAATTCAAGTTTTATTTCCAAGTTTAATTTAATGTTTTATTTAAAATCAAGTTTAAATTCTTTTAAAACAAGTTTATTTTCTAGTTTGAAAACTTGTTTTAATTCAAGTTTATTTAAAACAAGTTTAATTAAAATGTCAAACATTTTTATTTATTTTTCCTTTTATGTAATATTCCTCCCCCTTTAAAAAATTTTTTAAAGCGTCTCAAAATCGCTATGGCATTTTTATTTAAATATTAGGGGAAAAATGGCGCCATTTTTTCATTTTTATAAAATAAATTGTTTTTAAGTAATAAAAAATTTTTTCTATAAATTTTGCATTCATTGCTTGGCTTTTTTTGCCCTTTTGCGGTTTTTCTCTTTTATTTTTGTATTTTTAAAAATAAAATTTACTCTATTTTTAAGAAAATTAATTTTTTAAGCAGTATTTCCTAATCAAAATTTATTTTTAATTTTTTTAAATTTTTTAACAAAATAATTTTTTTAATAATTTTTCATATATTCGTCTATCACTAAGACTGTTCCTCTGTATACATTACTCCTCTTCCATGACTTTAGAAATTTTTTTCCCTCTCAACAAGTTTATTTTTATCACAACAAGTTTATTTATTTATTTAAACAAGTTTATTTTGTTTTAGTCAAAGTTTACTTTTTTTTCGTTTAAATCCAAGTTTTATTTATTTTAATTCAAGTTTATTTTTGTTTTACTATTTAAACAAAGTATTTGTTTATTCATAAAGTTTATATTTAATTTCACCAAGTTTTATTTATTCCAATAAATTTATATATGTATTTATTTCAACAATTGGCTATATTTTTTGATACAATTTAATAATAAAAAAAGAAAAATTGTTTTTAAATATTGATTTTTGCTATTTTTAAACTTTAAATGTTTTTAAAGTTTAAAAATGTAGTAAACACATTTAACACCCCCCCCTTCTTTTCTTTTTTTATTTTAAATTATTTTTCTGCTTTTTTTAAATTATTCACTTGTTTGGCTTTTTAAATTTTTTTACACATTTTTAAATTTATTTTTTTTATTTTATAGTAGTCTATAAATATTTGATTATAATTCAAATTAATTTTATTTAAAAATATAGGGATACTCAAATAGACAATATTTGTTTGTTTTGTTTAGTTTAATTAATTCAAGTTTATTTTGTTTTAATTAAAGTTTATTTTAATAAAAACAAGTTGGTTTTTATTCAAACAAGTTTGTTTTAATCCGAACAAATTTATTTGTTTTAATTCAAGTTTATTTGTTTTTAAAGTTTATTTAATTTCATGTTGTGTTTGTTGCTTCTCCTGACATTTTCTGACACATCTATTTATTAAAAAATTTTTTTTTAATTTTTAAAATTTTTCCCTAATCTTTCCCCAATTTTCTAACATTTTTTTAATTTATTAAAAATTTTATTTTTACTAAAATAATTTTATTTTAACAATTTTTGACAGCATATATGATGATGAATTTATTTAATTTTACCAAAAATCATCAATTTTATGTAAATCTTTTTTTTAAATTTTATTTTATTAAATACTTTATTTAATTCTTTATATTTTATATTTTAAAAAATGGAAAATTTGACAATTTTTACCAAAATAAAAAATTTTTTTATTTGAGGAATTTAATACATTTTGTGTAATAATTTTTAGGTGTCACTTGTTAAAATTTACATTAAAAATATTTTTAAAAATTTCCTAAATTTTTTTTTGTTTTTTAAAATTAATTTTACAATTAAATCAGTCCAAAAATAATTATTTTTAAATTTTGATGAATTTTTTAGAATTATTTTTGGTATTAGCCTAGTCTTTTTTGAGAGACATGAACATGAAAAAAATTTATTTTAACCTTCAAACACCTCTAAAATTAATTTTGGAAAGAATTTTAATTAATTTTAAAAATTCCGAAAATTTTTTTAATTAAAAATTTTTTAAGAAAAATTTAAAAAATTTAATTTAAAATTATTTTACGTCTTTAAACCTCCCTTGTTTTTATTACTTTTATTCTCATTTTGGCAAACATTCTTTTAAAAACATTCTTTGTCAAATTTAATTGTTTAAACTATTTTACGTAATTTTACAAACATGTTTTTCTTTTTAAAAACATTTTGTGTTCGTTAAGTTTTTATTGTCCATTTCTCATTTTATTTGTTTTTATAAAACTTTTTTCAAAACATTTATAAACTTGTTTTCCAAACAAGGTTCTTACATGTTTTGTTTGTTTCTCCCTCTTTTGTTTTTAAATTTCTTATTTGTGTTTTTCCTGATGTTTTGCCGATGCTTGATGTTTTGCTTGATGTTTTTATTGAATTCACAAACAAAACACACAAAACATGTAAAAACATTTGTCTAAACTTTAAATTTTTTAGATTTTCTTGTTTGTTTTTGTATTTTAAATATTTTTCTTTTAGTGTTTTTGTTCTTAAATTTTTGTACATGTTTTTATGTTTGTTTATTTCTTCATTATTTTTTTTTTCTTTTGTAAAATTGTGTTTGTTTTGTGTTTTTAACTATTTAACTAGTTTTGTTTGTTTGTTTATCTCTCTTTTATAATAAATGTTTGTAACAGGCCAAAAAGCAGTCATGAAAATTCAGGAAATAATTATTAGAAAAAAATGACAAAACGTAAAAATATATATTAAATAAATAAAAAATATTTGTTTGGCTCATAAAAGTATTAAAAATTGTCTCTAGACAAAATTTATTATTTTTTAAAACATTTTTTCAATCAAAAAATGAGAATTGAAAGAAAAGAATTTTGCTCATTTTTAGACGGACAACACTTTGCTTTATTAAAAAAAAATTTTTTTCGAGGCGAAAAAAATTTTAAAAAATATTAAAAAAAATTTCTTCTAGGCAAAAAACAATTTTTTGAAATTTTTCTGAGGCAAGAAAATAATTTTTAAAATTTTATTTTTTCAATTGGAGACATTATTCTCTATTTTGCCTCAGGCTATATTTTTTCAAAAAAAATTTTTTTTTCGAGGCGAAAAAAATTTAAAAAAATATTTTATAAAAATTTCTGAGGCAAGAAATATTTTTAAAAATTTTTCTGAGGCAAGAAAATAATTTTTAAAATTTTATTTTTCAATTGGAGACATTATTCTCTATTTTGCCTCAGGCTATATTTTTTCAAAAAAAAATTTTTTTTTAATCTGTTCATTAATTCTCTTTGTTTTTCTTTAAAGTAGGTCATATTTTTTCAAGTTTGTTTGTTTAAATTTCTCTAGAATTTTGCTTTTAATTTATTATTTCAGTAGAAAAATTAAGTACCCCTTTCCCAGCTTTGTTTTTGCCCTCTCTTTTTTTATTTTTAAATGGTTCAGAAAATTTTTCAAGACATTTCTTATAGGGTTTTTTTTATTTTTTCAGTTATTCAGGAAACCTAGTCTAGACCTGGCGCGTCTTGAAAAATATTGGGTCGTGTTTCTAGTCTATTTTAATTTTTTCCTTGGGACGGTTTCAGGTCAAAAAATTCCTTATCTCAGGGACTCATCGGAATCCTAGCCCATACTCCTTTCTGAATAACACCACCAACTCAGAATTTCATTTCCTTTTTCTATATCAATCATTGGGAATTTCAAATACGTCTTTAAAATTTTTTTTAAAAATTTCTTAATGGTTGGTTTATTGTCCGTTTTTTGTCATTTAAACAAAAATTTTTTAGACATATTTTCTTCTTATTTTTTTTTATTTTTTACAAAATTGTATAGATATACTTAAAAATGTTACATTATTCTTCCCATCTCTATCCAATTTGTCCACCATTTTATTTTTCCAGTTTTTTTCAAAACTAACTAAAATATACTCAAATTTCTGTTCACCATGTCCATTGCATAATTCTCGTAATATTTACTGACTTTTTGTCTTTTTGTTTTTTTTTTCCTAAATTTTTCTACTTCATCCGATTCCAAAACACTGATCTCCTCTCTCTTAGAGGAAGGAAGGGAAAAAATATAAAATTGTGTGGACTAGAAAAAAATATTTTTTTAATATAATACCTGTTAAAACAAATAATAAAATTAGTAATTGTATATATTAATTAATTTGAATTTATTGCTTATTAAAAATTAAAATTGAGCAGCTACACAACTTACCAGAAAATAGACTTTTTTATATTTCTATTCGAGCCAGATCCTAGCCTCTTTTTCGGTCAGGATCGGTTAGGGATCTCGGTAAGTCAACCTAGTAACCTCCCCTTAATTATTAAAAATTCTCTTACCGTAACTAGGAGGTTCTCTCTTTTTCTCAAAATTAGAGGAAGGGACAGGCTCTTGAAACAAAATTTTGACTTGAAATTTTTTTTTGTTTTTTTTCTGGAAGTAAAAAATAAAAAAACTGGAATTCAAAAAAGATAATAGAACTCAGAAAAAAAATTTAGATAAAATACAAAAAGGATTTTAAAAAAAGAGTCAAAAAGTGTACTAGAATAAAAGGAGAGGGGGAGGGAGCGAGAGGGAGGGCTATTGGCTACGTGATCCCCTCCCCCCTTTTCTCAATTGTTATATTTTTATTTTTTTATTTTTGCGAGAGTTAGATGCACAAACGTTAAACACACAAATATATTCACATAATAAAATTAACAAAAAAAAGTATACAAAAAATATCAGGACCGGTTATTTCTATTTTATGTGTACAAAAGTCTCTTTAAAAAAATTTTTTTTTGAAGCAAGCAAAGTGCACAAGGGATTTTTTTGTCATTTTTGTATGTCATTTTATTTTGTTGTACTGTTTTACTTTTTGAGAGATTATTTTTTTTGTTATATGGCATTTATTTTGACTTTTTGTACTTTTTTCTTGTTTGCTTGAAAAAAATTTTTTGTAGAGAGATAAAATATTATTTTTTGTTTATTTTACAAAAATGAGAAGAGGACACAAACACATCATTCTTGAGAAAAAAATTATTATTTTCTTATTTTTTAGCTTTTTGTTATTTTATTTACATATTTCTTGAATATTTTTAATATTTTCTTCACTAGAAATATTTTTAAAAATTTTTATTTTAATTTATTTTATACTCTCAACAATTCCTTGTAAACCTATTAAATTTTTATTTTTTTAATTAAAAAATTCCTTCAACTATTTACAAATTTTTAATAGCAAAATATTATTTAAAATATTCATTTTGCGTTTTGTTTATAATTTTGGCGCACACCAAACTTTACTTTGTTTTAAAAACATTGTTTTGTTTAATGTTTACTCACAACACATGTTTGAAACAAACAAAACATCTTTTAAGCAGAGAACATTTGTTTTTAAACATGTTTTTCTTAAACAAATTTTTTTCATTTTGAAATGAACAAAACATTTGTTTCAAACTTTGTTTTTATTGTCTAAAACATTAAATAATTTAAACAAACAAACACAAAACTTTGTTTTACTAAAACACAAAAACACAAGCTTTACCAAAGCACAAAAACACATTGTTTCTAAAACTCTGTTTTGTATTTTCCTATGTTTGCTAAAACTTTAAATAAAACTTGCAACATTTTCAACATTACTATAATTATTCAAACAAACGAAACACAGTAAAATATAGGCGTTAATCATCAAATTTTCGTAAAATAAAATTTTTTTTATTCTTTTTACAGTTGTTTAAACATTAAAAATTGTATAAAATTATTATTTAAATAATATTTTTGGCCATATTAAAAAAAAATTTTTTTATTTTCTTTTATTTTATTTTTATTTAGAGTCTCTCAAACTGACCAACTTTTATTTAATTTTATTCCTTCCTTTTCTCCCCCGCCTCCTCCTACTATTTTTCTTCTAAAACGTGTATTTTTGTGGTGTGTTTGTTTTTGTATTTTTTCTTCTTTGTTTTCCAGAAGAAAAAATTTTTTTTCAAGAAAAAAATTTTTTTGCTTCCCCCTCCTCTTATTTTATTCCTTGGCCATCTTCTCCTCCAGACTCTCTTCTTTTTCAACAGAGAATATTTTGATAAATGACGAGGATTTTTTTGTTTGCCAATTTTTATTTGTCCCCTCCTCGGTTTGCAATCATCCTCCTCCCTCTCTAGGTACTCTTCCCTCCTCTTCTCTTGCAGCCAGCTTTTTTAAAAAAAAATTTTTTTTCTTCCTCCGTTCCTCATTTTTTTAACTTTTAAAAAGAACCTTTCTTCTTCCTCTTTGCTAATTTTCGTAAAAAAATTAGCAAAGAGCGCTTATATTTATACAAAAACTTCCTCCTCTGGACAGCTTTAACTTGCTTTTTCCTCTATTAATACCCAACTCACTAGCAAAAATTAAAGGAAAAAAATTTTATGAGTGGGATAGAATGTCTATAATTTTTATTGTTTACTCTTATTTTTTTTAATTTTTTGTTTCTTTGTTTTTAAAATTAAAAAATGAAGGAAAGAAGCTTTGGAAGAAGCTCTGGAAGAAGCTTTGGAAAGAACAAGAGTGGGAGACTGGGGAAGAGTGGGAGGGAGGATGAGGGAAAGGGGAGGGGAGAAGGAAGAAAGTTTATTATTTGAGTTTAAGTTGAAGGAAATGTTTTTAAATTAAAAGGAGGTGGAGGGGGTGTTTTTGGAGGCGTTTATGAAATTATTAAAAATTATTTGAAAAATTGGAAATTAATTAAAAAATTAATTTAGAAGAGGAGGAGGAGCTTTTCTCGAAAGGAAGCCTTTTAAAGTATTTAAATAAGACCATTTTTGGTTCACACTTTTTAGTTGACCACCCGAGAGAGGAAGAGAGAAAGAACAGGAGAGAAGGAGAGAGACCACCTTTCAATAAACTATCAGGCTTATCGGCTAGCGTTTTTTTTTTGTTCAAAAAAATTTTTAAAAGGAAGAAAAATGTGTGAGGTGTCCAAGCCCCGATGGTCTCTTCCTTTGCTCTAGCAAAAAATAAAAAAAAATAAAAATATCAGTCAAAGTCACCGTTTCTCTCTCTCATTTACTCAGTCCTCCTCTCTTATTTTCTATTACAACTCTTGGCCATCATCCAAAAAAAATTAACGTTGTTTTTAAAATTTTAGAGAAAATAAAAGAGATTTTATTTCTATCGGAGACCATCGGCTGTCAGCAAAAAAAATATTTTTCCAACTGCTAGCGATTTAAAAAACTACGACCATATTTTTTTTGGTATTTAGAGTAATGTATATCGGTATGGAATACTGTTTTTAAAATTAAAAAAACCTCCCGGCTGGCAATTATAATTTTTAACTGATTTATTTTTAAATTTGAAAATTAATTTGTTTGATTGATCGACCCAATATTAAATTAAAATTTTTTTAAATTTTTCTGAGTTGCCATCTCCGTTACTCATTCTCTTTTTATTTTCCGCCTAAAAATTCTTTGAAATTTTTTTTGATTTTTATTCTTGTGAATTTATTTTTGTACATTTTTTAACACATGATTTAAACCCCTTTTTTAAATTAATTTCTTTTAATTTTTTTTAAATTTTAATTTCCTTTTCTTCTCTCCTCCTTTCCTTTTTTCTTAATTTTAATTTTAATTCCATTTAATTTTTTCTTTTTTTTTTTAAATTAATTTATTTTTCCTTCCATTTTTTTACTTATTTTTGCTCCTTCCTCTTTTGCTCTATTTTGTAATCAGTCAAAAAAAATTAAAAAAAAATTTTTTTTTTCTCATCAAAAAAACTTTTTCCCTTCTACATACTTTATTAATTCTTCCCCTTGTTTTCCCTTCTTTTTTTTAACTAATTTTTAATTTTTTTTTAATTTCTTTTAAATTTTCTTCTTCAATTTTTTTAAATTCTTCATTAGCCTGATTTTACCCCTTTTGCCTGTGTTTTTTTTTGTGAAGAAAATTTTTTAAAAAAAATTTTTTTAAATGTCCACACCGGCTGGCAGCAATCACATCCTCTCCCTCCCTTTAAGCTTCCTCGGCTCCCTCCTAATATTTTTTTCTGTCCAATTTCTTGGCCGGACTTTTCTCTTCCCTTCTCTCATCTCTCCCTTGTCTCCCCCTTGTTCCCTTCACTCTACCCATTTTTTGTTCCCTTCACCCTACCCTCTTCCCTCCAAAATTTCGTTCCTTTGCCCCATGGTGACCAATCAACACCCTCTCTTTTTTTTTTAAATATTTTTGTCTACTCTCCCCCTTTATTTTTTTTTTCATTTTCACTTTTAATTTCTCGTCAATGAAAAACAATTTGGAAAGGAAAAAAAATAAAATTTTTTGTTGAGGCAAGTCAGCAGCAGCAGTTGTTGGCTAAGTAAAGGAAGGGGAGACGACTTTTTGTGCCCTTTTTTAAAAAAAATATTTTTTTACGTTTCATTCTTGCTCTTTATATTTTTTTGGACATTTAAAAATAGACAAAAACATTTATACTTTTTTTTGATTCATTACTTTTCAAAAAAAAATTTTTTTTAAATTTTTTGAGTAATTTTGTACGCTTAAGTTTAAGCATCATTCTACTCCTATAATCTTTGGGGAAAAAATTTTTTTTCTCTGAGAAAATTTTTTTTTAATTTCTCTATGGAAACTAGGATTCACCTTTATTTTTTTTTAATTCAAAAATTTTTTTTTCTTAAAATAGGGTACCTAATTTATTTTTTTTTAATTAATTGACTGCTTTATTAGCTCTATAAAATAATAACAACTAATTTCCTCCATACCTTGTTTTTTTTTTATTTAAAAAATTTTTATCAAAAATAAAATAATAATTTTTTGAGAAATTAAATTATTTTTCTTATTATAATATTTATTTTTAACAACCCAATCCTTTTTAATATTTTTTTAAACTAAAAATAATTATTTTTAAAAAATTATTTTTGTAGTTAAAAAAAGACATTTTTCTCCCCTCTATTATTTATTTAATTTTTTTTTGCAAAAATTTTTCCAAATGCAAAAATTAAAAAAAAAATATTTTTTTCCTATTAAAAAACCCCTTCCTCTACTATAAGAAAAAAAATTTAAAAAAAAAATAGAAAAAATAGTTAGCAGTTTTGACAGCAAAAATAGAAGGGGGGAGGTAGTAGAAGGGAGGGAGGGGTTTTCATTGAATTTAATTAAATTTTTAAAAAAGAGAGAAGAAAGGCGCAGGGAGTGGGGCTCTCTGTCAATGGCACACAAAAATAGGAGGAGGAAAAAATTGAAAAAAAAATTTTTTTTTTCAATTTTTTTGTTGTTGTTTGGATATTTTTGCGCTTTTGTTTTTTTTGTACTAGAAGATGGGAAAAAATTTTTTTTTTTAATTTTTAAATTATTTTTTTTTGTCCTCTCAATTTTCTCCCCTTTGTGTTAATGGCATTAATAAACAACATACTATTTTATTAAATTAAAATTTTATTTTTCTGCCCCTATTTTTTAATTAAAAAAATTTTTTTTAATTAATTTTATAAACTGTCTTTTTCTGCCCTTTTTAGGCTCTAAAATTATTTTTAAAATTTTTCTTAGCTAGAAAAAATATTTGAGGATTATTTACACCATGAATGGGGGTTACGGGTTGCTCGAAATCCTGACTTTTTTTCCGGTCCAAAATCCGAGCCGAATTTTTTTTTATTTGTTAATCTGTGGCATCTCTGATTTTTTCTGCTTTTTTATACCTTAAATCTCCATATTTTTAAATTTTATTTTTTTTCTTCTAAATTAATTTTAAAAATTAATTTAAAATTGTATAGTATATTTTTTCTTTTCAATTTAATTTTTACAATTTTTTAATAATCTCTTTACCCATTTTTTTTAACTTTATTCTTTATTTGTGTGCCTTTCTTTTAAATTTATTTTTTTTGCTGTTGCTGTGCCCTAAATTCTCCGTTTTTAATTTTTTTTAAATAAAAATAAATACAATTTCTGATAAGAAAAAAAAATTAAAAATAAAACCCCTCATTCCCCCAAACTAATAAATTTGTGTGTGTGGTTGTTTAAAATTCATTTTATTTTTTATTTAATTTAAAAAGAGTGTTGTTATCTCTACTAATTTTTTTGGAAGAATTAAGAAAAAAATTAAAAAGGAAGAGGAAATTTTATTTTTGCTAAAAAATTAAATAATGATGTATATTAAATAATGATCTACCCATACTTCCTTTATTTTTTCCATTTTTCTCTTTACTCATAATTTTTAAAATTTTGACTTTTATTAATTAAATTATCTGTGTTAAATTAAAAATGAGTGTTATTATCTCTACTAATTTTTTTGAGGCTATAGCCTTTTTAAATTATTTTTCCAATTAAAATTTTTTTTTAATTTATTTAAATAAAATGACTAATAAAATTAAATTCCCAAATTTTCCCCTTACTAATTTTTAAAATTTTTTTTTCTAATTTTAAAATAAATTTAATTTAATATAATCATTAATAATCTCTCCCCCTCACCCCCACTCTTTTACAAGTTTGCCTAATTTGTGCTGAAATTTATAGTAGTCTTGCGGGTCAGGCGCATTTTTGGGGGAGAGGTTTTTAAATAATATTTAATATATATTTTTTGAAAAAGAGAGGCACGAGACTTGTGTATAATATTTAATTTTTAATTTTATTTTTGCTCAGAAAAAAATAATTTTTTTTTACTTGCAAAACTTTGAAAAATTAAAAATTATTTTATTGGTGGTGTGGGGGGCGTTTAAAAAATATTGTTACGCCCGTAGACCATAAATTAGCCTGTTAATAACCTTTGGCCATAAAATTTTGTGTGGACGTTCTGATATGTGTTGATTAACATGTCTAAAAATTTCAGAATTTCTGGTTTTGTATTTCAGAAATTCTGGTCCAGAAAAGTCACTGGAGTCGAGTTTTTAGTCAAAATTTGGTCATTTTTGCTTATAACTTTTGAAATTATAAACCAAAAATTCTGTAATTTTCAGAATAGGTAGTTGACACTATCTAGTACGTTTTTACAAAATTTCACGATTTTACCATTTCATTAGGCTAAATTATAAAGCCGCGCCCTAACTTGCTCTTAACTTCCCTTCTCTCCCTTATTTTCACTTTTTACCCTGTCATTTTCTCCTATAACTTTTGAAATATAAAACCAAAAATTCTGAAATTTTCAGACTTGTTAGTTGACACTGTCTAGTACGTTTTTACAAAATTTTGTACTTTTATCTTTTTAACTGATTATTTTATGCAGCCGCGCCCTAAGGCATCTTGCCACCTTTTTTCTTCCATTTATTCTTTTTGTAAAATAATCTTTTTCTAAAATCAAAATAAAATATATAACCTTATCTTTTTTTTCAAGTTTTTTTGACGTGTTCTAGTAATTGCTCTCAAATATTTTTAAAAAATATTTTTAAAATTTTTTTTTGATTAATTAATTTAATAAATTACTCGTTTAACAGGCTTAATATAATTTTTGTGTTTTATATATATTTTTTTAGAGTTTGTATCGGAAATTACATAATAAAATATTTTTAAAAATTTATTAAAATGTATAGGAAACACTAAATAAACTTTTTTGAGAAATAAATTTTATTTTTTAATTTTAATAATTTTTGATTTTTTTGGGGTGTTAAATTCTTTGGTTGTTGTTCCATAGGGGGAGTGTGTGTTCATTTTTACTACAACTTTTTTTTAATTTTTAATTTTTCATAAATTTTAATTTTTATTTTAATACGAGAAGGACACTGACATTTTATTTATTTATGCCTCAATTTTGCATACACCTAATAATATATACCCTCTATTTTATTTTTGATTTTTTATTTGGTTTGCCTATGCGAGGAGGCTAAAGATATACCTTTCCATATATTTTCTGAGTTGACTTTATTTCTTCTAAATTTAAGCCCCGGTCCTTTAATTTGAAAAGAAATTATTTTCTGCCTCCTCAATCTCCCTCCACCTCCTCCATATCCTCCATCTTCCCTCCATCCTCTTCCAAACCTCCTAAATGCATAGGTGATTTTAATTTCTGAAAAGTTCTGATTTTTTTCTGAAATTTTTTTCTGGAAACATACCTTATCACTAACAACATTTTTATCAGAATTTTATCATTATAGTATTTATCACTTCAATTTTATCAATTTAAAGCCTTTATAGACTTGCGCCCAAACATCCCCCCTATTTTTTGATTTTATAAAAAATAAAAAAATTTTGTGTAACTCATATCAATTAATTTTTGATGAAATAAATATAAATTAATTAAAAAACATTTTTTCTCTCTAATTTTCTAAAAATGTTGCTTAGCTGCGCGGCGAATTTTTTTTCACAGTCATTTTAATTTATTTTTAATTAATTTATTTTTAGTCAAAAACCGTTCCAGGGCCTTTTTTCGTTTTTAAAAAAATTTTTTGAAAAGAAAAAAAATTTTTTTTATTAAAAAATGTGTTAAAGAGTGTTGGTGTTAAATAAAAAAAAATTTTTTTAATATTAATTAATTAATTAAAAATTAAAAAATATAAACTAAAACACACACACACACAAGTCAAAAATTGCAAAAACGTAGTTAAGAATTGGACTAACAAAAAAAATAATTTTTTAAATTAATTTATTAATAAATTTATATGAATAAAAACAAGTTTTTTTTATCAATTTATTAATTAAAAAAATTTTTTTTTGAAATTTTTGTAATTTTTTTTATTTTTTATGAATTAAAAAGGGACATTTTTAGGATCGCGTCGGCGCATCTTCATTTTTGGCGCCAACTTTGTTTTCCCCCAACATTTCCCAACATTGTTTTCCCCAACAACATGTTTTCTTGAAACATTGTTTTCTCCCAACATTGTTTCCCCCCAACTTTAAGCTTCAAGTTGGAATAAACAAGTTTATTTATTTTTTATTTTTCTGCGCCTAAATGACCCTTCATTTTTTTATTATTATTTCTCTACTACATTTTCGACTACATTTTTTTTTGTTAAAATTTTGTTGTTATTTTGTTTTCAAAATTTCTTTGTTTAGTGTACTTTAATACTTGTTTTTCTTCATTTTCTTCTTTATTTTTTAATTAATTTGACTTTTCATTTTTTATAAAAAAATTTTTTCCTTAAGGCTAAATTTATTTTTCTTCTTCTTTATTTGTTTTTCTTTTCTTCTAACTGTTTCAGCATTTTCTTTCTACGAAAAAAAATTTTTTTTTCAACTTTTTAAGCATTTATGTATATTATTTTTCTTTAATTTTTATTTTTCTGGTTCTGCACTTTTTTCGAAAATTTATTTTTATTTTTTAATTTCCCCTCCCTCCAGCCTCTCCCTCCCTAAAATAGCAAGCAAGCAAAGAGGCGCAGTTTTAGCTTTAAAAGCAAAAAAAAATTTTTTTTCTGCTTTTTTAATTCTCCGGACTTTTTTTGTTGTTGTTGAATGTTGTTGTTGTTTGGATCGCGCAAAAATTAAAGAAAAATAAATAAACTTGTTTTTTATTTTATTTTTTAATTTTCTACGAAAATTAAAAAATAAATTGTATTTTTATTTAAATGTTGATGTTAAAAAATTATTTTTCTTTTTTTTTATATGAAATTAAGGAAATTGGAGGAGTATGCAGGGATGTCACAAGTTGAGAAAAATGTCGTATCTGATTTCCAAAATTTTTTTCGGATGGGTTTCGTGTATCGAATCGAAAAAAAGGCCGGGTTTCGGGTAATTAACCCCCATAACATCCCTGGTGGAGAGAAGAGAAGATTGACTCGAAAAATAATTTTCTAAATTTTGTTTAAAAAATCTTACTAAAAAATCCAATTAAAATTAAAACCCTGATACGTTTGAACTCGAAAAATGCTGTCAATTTTGCTAAAAATTTTTGAAAATTTGTTTTTAACTAAGAATTTTTATTCCATTTTGTTTTTCCGGTTTTTATTTTTTTTCAAAGAAAGGAAGTAAAATTTTTTATGTATATTTTTATAGAAAAAAATAAATAATTAAAATTTATTTTGAAAAAAATTTTTTTTTTATTTCCAAATTTAAATACAAGGCATTTTTAATTGTTATTTTTAATTCTAAAAATGCTTGACTCACAATTTATTTTTAAAAATAAATTTTTTTATTGTCAAAATATGGAAACAATTTTTGCAAAAATATTGTATCTTCATATGGCTCTTAAAAATTTTTTTTTGAATTTTTTAAATAATTTTACAGCAAAGTTGTGGTAAGGAAAAGGGGTGTTGTGTTTAGTTTTTTGTCCATAACTCCAATAATTCTGGACCTAAAATTCCGAAATTTTTTAGAATATTAAACAAATGTGCTAGCATCATTAGTGCAAAATTTCAGAATTTTATCTTTTCATTTTTTTATTATTTTTTTACTCGCGCCCGTAACGCATAGTTATCGTGTTGTTTTTAAGACGACTACAAAATTATAAAATTTTATAACTTTTATTATATATGGCAAAAAATTCTGAAATTTTTAAATTAGTTGGAAAACACTCTAAACTATATATGTACAAAATTTCAGAATTTTATCTTATCATTAAAATTATTTATTTAAAACCCGCGCCGCCTGCAACGCTCGCGCCGAAATGTATAGTTATTATTATTTTATTTTAATTTATTTTTTCCTTCCAAAAAAAAATTTTTTTTTTCTTGTCTATGTTGTAAATATACTGTTGCTAAAATATATATTTTTAATAAAAAAATTTTTTTCCTTAAGACTTGATAAAAAAATTATTTTTATTATTTTTAAGAGCGTCAATTATCCTTATTAGTCAATGAATTATTTATGTCTCCCTTTCCTCTTATTTTTTAATTTAAAAATTAAATTTTTGTTGCAAAAGGATTTAGTATATTTTATTACTAAAAATAGGCTATTTTTAAATATTTTGTTTAAAAAAAATTTTTTTTAAATTTTTTTTTGAATTTTTAAATAAAATAAAAGGGCATTTAAGCAAAAAAAAAAGAAGGCATTATTAAGCCTTTTTTATAAAAATTCCTTTTTTGAATTAAAAATTAATTTTTAAGGATTATTTAATTTAATTGAAAGAAAAAATTTTTTTCGATTAAAAAATTTTTTTAAATTTTCTTTCTTGGATTTAAAATAATTTTAAATTCGCCTATTAAATTCACATCATATAGGTATTTATTTATTACCCTACTTAACATTTAATTTTATTTTCCGAATTTTGGATTAATTTTTTGGTTAATTCTGGGTTAATTAGTCGGTAATAGTCGGTTTCGTACCCCCCTCCTTTTTCCTTCCTAAAAGTATTAAAAAATGGTCAGTCAGACTTAGTACTTATTAAAGAACTTATAGAACTCGTCGAGCTGTATTGAATGACACCAAAATCAACCCCTGGTCTTAACTTTGGGCCGAGATACAGACAAAAACCTCGCAAAGGCATGGTTTTGCAAAAGCGTCTCACGACTGCAATAGGATTACTTTATGTCATAACTTTGTCAAATCTTGTTCAATTATGTTGATTTTGATGTCATTCGAATCAGCTCGACAAGCTCTTTCGAATTAGCTTTTATTTGTTTAAAAATGAGCGTGGTCCAAAAAATGAGCTTAGTCCACCCTTTTATTTTTCAAATTTCGGGGGTTTGTATCTCGGCCCAAAGTTAAGACCAGGGGTTGATTTTGGTGTCATTCGACACAGCTCGACGAGTTCTATAACTTAAGACTCACTGACCATTTTTTAATACTTTTAGGAAGGAAAAAGGAGGGGGGGGGTACGAAACCGACTATTACCAATTAGTCTTTTTAAAATCCCCGTCCTGAACCCCTAAAAATTCGACACTCAAAAAAAAAGCGAACGAACTTTAACCCAATTGATCTTACCCAAAGAAAGACCTCTTGCTTTTAAGAAACATTTAAAATTTAAAATTGTAGTAGTTTAATTAAAAAATTTATTTTCTAAGTAACATTTAAAATAAAAAAATTTTTTTGTAGCTTTTTTAAAAATGAATCATTATGAGAAAATTAAAAATATTTTTAATTTTTTCTTGTTTATTAAATTTTAATTTATTTTTCGAACCAATTTTAAGCTTGAAAAAATAATTTTAATTTATTTTTTGTCTTTTTCTCAGTAAAAAATTTTTTTTCAATTTTAATTTTAACTTAAAAACTCTCTTAAAAAAATTTAATATTTCATTTTTCTATATTTTTTGAGTACAAAAAAAAATTTATTTTATTTTTATTTTTTCATATTTTATAAACAGAAAATTCCAATAGAAAAATAAGAGAAGCAAAAAAGCAGCCAAGTAATATCTCCCCCCCCCCTCCTCCTTCCCCCAAAACTTTTTTTTGATTTATTACTTTTTGGACACAAGTTTTTTTTTTCCTGCTTTTTCCTCCTCCTATTTTTCAAGTTGCTTTTAGTCTGGCTTTATAAAAAAAAATTTTTTTTTAATTTTAAAAATAAAATTGGTTTTGGGCGCGGCTATTTTTAGGCGCCTTCGTTTTAGGCGCGTTTTCTTATTAAGGGGTAGTCTTTAAATCCAAATAACTTTTTGATGGATAAAGCTATTTGTATAATTTCTTTTTCTAAAAATAGAGCAGAGTTTAGGCTACAAGAATATATATTTTTTAAAAATTATTGTTCATCAAAAATAATTTTTTGGTGGTCTCTTTTGGTATTATTTAGCGATACATTTTTTGTTTTATTTTTTTTTTTACTTTTTCAAAAATTTTTTGAGCTTTCTAAATTTTTATTTTATTGTTTTCTTGTGGTTCAGATTAATCTTTTGTCTTAAAATTAAAAATTTTATGTTTTAATTTTAAAAAATGTTA
Organism: Meloidogyne luci; assembly: GCA_902706615.1. Lineage (NCBI taxonomy): Eukaryota > Metazoa > Nematoda > Chromadorea > Rhabditida > Meloidogynidae > Meloidogyne > Meloidogyne luci. The sequence goes on along the minus strand of CACSLI010000165.1, from coordinate 1,982,078 downwards.
GAGAGCCGACATTAGAGAAGCAACTCTTAATTTCCCTCCTTATTATTCTCTTAAAGGTTTCTTAATTTGTAGGGGATTTCAATATTTTTATTTTTAAAAATTATACAAAAAACTTAAAATTATTCCCCTATAAATTAAAAAATAAAATTGGCATTTTATTTATTTTTCCAAGAAAAAAATTTTTTTTCCTTACAGCTTTTCTAATACACACATTTTTGATTTATTTAAAAAAGCTTGTTTTTAGAAAGGGGAGAAAAAAAGTTTTTTTAATATTTAAAAGTTTTATTTATTTTTTTGGTGTGTGTTTAGTCTAGTTGAGTAAAATATATAAAATGTAATATTTTATTTTTTTAAATGGAAGGGGAAAAATATAAAAAAATTGTTTGGAAACTTTTAAGCTTTTCTCCCCTTCATTTTCTCTCCTTATTTAGAAAAGCTTGGCGCAGACTAATAATTTTTTGGCCTTTTTTTGATTTTAAACTAGTTGAACCATAAAAATAAATATATAAAAATCTGTCCAAGCGTTATATTTTATAAAAAATTTTTTTCAAGTTTTAAATTTATTTTTATAAAATCCCTCCACACCTTTTAAAAGGATTATAAGAAAAAATTGCTTTTTTTAATGCGCGTTGCCTTTTTAAAAAATAAATTTTTTTAGACTTTTCCCAACACAAGTAGATAAATAAATAAATAAAAAATAAAAATTTTGCTTCCTTTAAGTTGGAAAAAATAATTATAATTTATTTAAAAAATAAATAAGGATTTTTTAAATAAATATATAAGCTTGTTTTTAATTTTGCGAAAATTATATAAAACTGGTTGAAAAAAAATATTTAATTAAATAAATAAAATAGGAGCGCTTGGAAGTTTATTTATTTTTTTTTTAATTTATAAATTTTTTTTTCCAAAAAATTAATTAGATTAATGAATTAATTTATTTATTATTTTGACAGTTTTTTTTACTTCAAGTTTTGATTATCTAGCTTTTTAATTGTTTTTAAATTTTTATATATTTTTAGAAATTTAGTATGTGTGTTTTAATTAAATTTTTTTTGTGTTTTGAAATTTTAATGAAAAATTTTATTTATTTTTTTTTTATTTTTTAAAAACAGTTAAATAAATATTTATCTACATATTTAAATTATTTATTTAAATTTTTTTTTAATTAAAAAAATATTTTTTTAATTAAAGGGTCCGTTTCGGCGCAAGAACTAATTTTTAAAAAATTCCTTCTTTTTCTTTCTTTAATTTTTAATTTCTTCTTCTCTTCTTTAAAAATAAATAAATATTCTTCATTCTTTGTATATTATTCGCAATTTTTTTTCGTCCACCCACCCGCGCATTTCTTTTATTTTATTTATTTTTAAGTGGAAGGGGAGGCAATTTTATTTTTTGCCCACCCACAGAAACAAACAAAAATAATAATTTTTTTACCAGACTTTTTTTTTCAAAAGATTTTTTTTACATATTTTCTCTTTCTCTAGGCAAGAATAAAAATTTTTTTTTATAAATTTTGTTGTGTCCTTCACATTCTCTCAACAATATAAAATTAATTTTTTTTTCAAAATTTCAATCTTTTTTTTCATGAAGGGTCTTTCCCCCCCTCCTAAACAATTAAATTTCCTTCAAAAAATTTCTCTCTCCTTCCGCTCTTATTTTTTTTCATTTTCACGCAGTCCACTTAAAAAAAAATAGCCGTCGGCTAGTAAAATGACATTGAAAATGGCGAAAAGTTAACAAATTAATTTTTCTAAATTTATTTATTTTGATTTTAATTTATTATTTTTAATATATTAATTTTTTGCCCACCCAAAGTAATTAAAAAAAATTTTCTTTCCATACGAGCTTTTTGCCCCCAATTTTTAACTAATGCATTTACAAAGCTTGTTTATTTAACATACTTAAATGTTTATTTCTTACTGTGTATGTTGTCTATAAAATTATTTTTAAATTTAATTTTTAAAATTAAAAAAAAATTAAAATCAATTTTTACATCAATTTTTTTATCGAATTCACTCTTTATATTTATTTAATTAATTATTCAGTGCATTTGAAAAATGCACTTTGCAAAATAAAATTAAAAAAAAATTTTTTTTATTTTATTTCTTTTATCTCCCCTACTTTTTTAATTAATTTATTTGCATTATTTATTAAAAAATTAGACAAATATTTTAAATATTTTTAATTTCTATTATTTATTTATCATAACATCATTAAAATGATGCTGATATTTTATTTTTAATTTTTTCCATACGAGCTTTTTGCTCGCATTTTTTAACTAATGCATTTACCAAGCTTGTTTTTGCTTTCCTACTTGTTTTTGTAGATACCTGTTAGAATTTGATATTTTTAACCTTAACATATTGTAATTTGACATTTTAATCGTTTATTAATATTTTTGACATTTTGTAATTATGACATTTTGTAATCTTGAGATTTTTAAATAATGGCATTCTTTAAATCCGTATTAAAATATTTAATTTTATTTTTGATTTAAAATTAAAAAAGCCCTTGACCCTCCTATACTGAAATCTCTCTCTCCCCCATAACTTTATTTTTTAAATATATTTTTTGTTTAATCGCTCATTCAAACAAGCGGATCCCCCCATTCATCATTAAAACAAATTAAATTAAAAAGCAAGCACACACAAATTTCTCGCTATATCCGCGCCGTTTTTTTCTATTTTTTAAATTTAATTCCCTTCTATTTTAAAAATAAACGGATCTTTTCTTTTAGTAAAATTAATTTAAAAAATTTAAAAAATTAAATACTTACTACTTTTCGTTGTTTAAAATTGTGTCAACTCCTTTTTTCAAAAAATAAAAAAAATTTTTTTTGTCGGGAGAAATAATTCAGGACGGGAATTTTAAAATGATTGGAAGTTCTTTCTCTATATTTTAAAATTTTTAATTATTTTTCTCTTTAATTTTAAAGGGTTTTTCATTTGATAAATTAATGACATTTAAATGAATAAATTGCCAAACACCTTAAAATCGACCAAAAACTCGATTTAAAAAATTTTTACCATTATGAAAATTTTTATTTACATTAATTTTACACTTTCCCATCCTTATTTCGAAAAAATAAATCGATTACCACTGAACGGATTCGAACCCGCACCCCTTTATTTTTCAAGTCGGCGCCTTAACCCATTAGACTACAAAAGTACATTTTTTATATTTTCATGTTTTGCCGTTCCCAAATGTTTTTCTGTCTGCTTTTTTTGCCCTTTAATTTAAATTTTATTTACATTGAGAAAAAATTTTATTTTAATTTTATATTTGGCATGTTGCCCCTTCATCTTTAATCCGCTAATTTGACTTTGCACTTTATTTTTAAAAATTCTCTCTTTTTCTTTTTAAAAAATATTTTTTCTTCCCTTTTATTTTTATAAAAATTAAAAAATCTTTTTATGGATTTTTTAAAATTTATTATTTTTTAAAATTTTATATACTTTTTCTTATTAAATTCTTTTAAATTAAGTTGTCTGTGAAATTATTTTTTTCAGACTTGGTAATGGACATGGATTTTGGATCCGCGTATCCGTATATTTACGGCGGATACAGACGGATATCCCAAGGCTTTTTGAATTTATCTGTATCCATATCCATTACCAAGCCTGATTTTTTTCTTTTTTGGTTGCTGCTTATCTCCATACCTTCTCTACACCCTCTTGAGTTCTCTCCTCCCCCTTCCTTGTTTTTTTTTAATTTTTTTGAGACCTTGAAAAAATTTTTTCCTTAATTTCATCAACTACTTCCTCTTCTCCTTCCTTTTTAAATTTTCCATGTTTTTAAAATTTTTCTGAAATTATCACTTCCTTTATAATATTTTTTAAATACAACGTAGTATATATTGTTGATTCTTTCCCTACAACTATTTTTAAAAAAATTTTAAATTTAACCAAAAAATTTTTTTAAACAAATAAACAATATTTTATTTAATTTTGCAGCCATTTTTCTCTATTTTTAATATTTGCTTTTCTAAGAAAATTATTTTTTTTAATTTTTCAATTCGAAAATTTTTATATTTTTTAATGGGGAAAATATAAACCAACACCAAAAAATCATAAAAATTTTAGAATTTTTAAATAAATATTTAAATGGTAGAGCATCATTTCCCTACCAGAGAGATGTCGGAATTTCGATTTCCGACATTATTTTTTCCTTCCGATTTCAGAAAATTTTGGAAGAATTTCTGATTTCCGAGATTTCCGAGTTCCGACTTTTGAGCCATTTCCATATTCCGAAAGTTCCTATTTCCGACGCCTTCGTCTTTTCCAATCCATCGCTCCTCCCTACACCCGGAAAAAAATTTTTTTAACCACAAAATAATTTTTTAAAATATTTTTTGACTTGAAAAAAATAAAAAAAAATTTTTGATGTTAAACCAGTTTTGCTAGAATAAATAAATTTATTTATTTTTATTTATTTTTCATTTTTGCTTAAATTCTTTTTCTTCTTCAAAAAAAAAAAGTTTTCTAACTATGTGTTTTAATTCATTTTATTTATTCCTTCTATTTTCATTCAAAAAATTTTTTTAAATTTTGTTTAAAATTTATTTTAACTAGCTATGCTTGGGCGCAGCAAAGCTTTGGCGTGCGCATATAAAATTATCCTTTAATGACCACCTTTGAAGTTGAAATTTTGCACAGATATTTTTACTAGTATTATCTACTAGCTCTGAAAATTTGAAAATTTTTGATTCATTTTTTGAAGAGTTATCAACAAAAAAGTTAACACGCCTTTAATTTTCACGCCTCCAACTTCCCTTCTCAGAATTTCTATAATTTCATTTAGACATGTTTAAAAATTTTGAAATTTTTAGAGAGCATAGTTAAGACTATTAGGTACATCCATACAAAATTTCAAATCACTATGACTTTTATTTTTTAAATTATAAATCCTAGGACTTTGCCTTGTTGCGCTCAGAAACAAGTCTATTCTTAGCCTCCATCTCACCTTCTCAAACTTTTCATAATTTTATTTCTACATATACAAAAATTTTGAAATTTTTAGAGAGCATAGCTAACACTATTAGCTACATCCATACAAAATTTCAAATCACTATGACTTTTATTTTTTAAATTATAAATCCTAGGACTTTGCCTTGTTGCGCTCAGAAACAAGTCTATTCTTAGCCTCCATCTCACCTTCTCAAACTTTTCATAATTTTATTCCTACAAACACAAAAATTCTGAAATTTTTAGAGAACATAGCTAACACTATTAGGTACATCCATACAAAATTTCAAGTCTTTTCGTCTTCAATTTTCCAAATTATAAAGCCTGGGACTTTGCCTTGTTGCGCTCAGAAACAAGTCTTTATTTCTTCTAAAATCTCCGCTTCTTTTTTTTTCTTTTAATTTTTATTTTATTTTTTTTTTGTCATAAAAATTTTTATAAAAATGCTTGTTGTGTGAAGTATCCATGAAACTAGTTATTTTTATAAAATTTATTTTTATATTCTTCGTAGAAAAACACCCCTCCACCAGCCAAAATAATCAAATTGCAAACTTTTTTTTATTTTTATTTTTGCGCTTTGCTTTAGCGCGCTTCTTCTTTTCTTTGCTTTTTTCTTCCAAAATCGCTTCTCAGTCAGCTCACAATTTTTATATATATTTTATTTTTTAATTTTTATTATTTTGTTTTACACACCAACTTGTTCGCTTAGCGCGAATATTTTTTTTTATTTTTGGATTTTATTTTTTAATAAATATTTAATTTAATTATAGGAGGCTTTTTGTGTCTGGGAATTTTTAAGACGGTCATTTTTATTCAAACATGTCAAAAAAATTTTTTTGGATTTTATTTTTAATTATGTGTTTAGATTTAAAAAATGGGATTGTTTAAGAATATTTGTGAATAGCTTACCTTAAACTTACCCTTAATTCTAAAGGAGCCAAATTTTATTTCTTGGCTTTAAAAAAATTATTTTTTAACTCTCAATATTTATTTTCTTTTTAATTTTAATTTTTTTATTTTTTTTCCTTTTTCTAAAAGTGATCTTTAGAGAGAGAGAGAGAGACTGCGCAAAAAACACGTACCGTTTAATTAATTTATTTTTAATTATTTTAAAAATTAATTTTTATATTTTTTTTCTTCTTTCTTTCCTCTGTGTGGCGTATAATTAATTATTTTTTTTATTTTTTTATTTTTTTTAATTTTTGCGCTGCAAAACACACACAAAAATACCCAACAAAACAACAACATCTATAGAAAAATGTCTGCGCACTCTCTCATTTTTCTATACTATTTCCCTTATGTCTGCTTAACTAAAAATTAAAAATATATAATTTTTTTGGCTTCTGTTTGGATTAAAAAATAAATAAAGGAGGGAGGGAAGGGGGAAAATTAAAAATAAATAAAAATACTAGAAATTTTTTGTGAAGAAAAAAAATTTTTTTTTTCTGTTGAAGCAAATTAGTAGAAGAAAAAAAACTTTTTTTGTTGTTTGGTGGGAAAGAAAAACTGGAAAAGTTTTTTTTGTTGTTGAATTAAAAGGGGGAAAATAAAGTGAGGGAAATATGTATGTGAGGGAAAATAAATTAATAAATTGAAAGGCTTTTCTAGCGCAACAATAAAAATTTAAAAAATTAATTTAAATTTTTTTTTTGTTAAAAAATTTTTTTCAAATTTTTTAATCCCTCATTTTGTGTATATTTTTAATCTTTTAATTTCCCCTTTGTTTTTTTTTAATTTTTATCTAGCTGGGATAACTACTAAAACTGTCGGGAGGAGAATAAAATAATTTGCTAATTTGCTAGTGTCTTAAAATAAATATCGAAAAATAAATACACAACCCCTAAATTAATATTTAATTAGATATTTAATTAAATCTAAATATTCTCTTAATTAATCATAAATCAAAAATTTTTGGGTTTATTAGTTTAAAATTAGTCTTTTTTTGCCTTTAAATATTGTTGCCTTTAAAAACTTATTTTATAGCCCTCTAAAGTTTGGTCATTTTTATGGTGTTTTTGGTCATTTTTTTATTTAAAAAATTATTTTATTTTTCCCCTCTTTTCAAGATTGATTACAAATCGAAAAATAAATACACACATACATACATATTTTCTCTGTCTTGCCAATGTTGTAAATCAAAATATGGCATTCATCATTTTTATTTTTATAAAATGTCAAAACTTGGTTTCCCCCTTATTTTCCCCCCTCTTTCTTTACTTTTACAAAATAAAAACATTAAATTGCAACATAAAAACATTTTATATTTTTATTTTTAAAAATAGCCGCACGCAGAAATTGCAAAAACAGCCTCCTACTTTCCTTATCTTTTTTAATTTGTTTGTAAATTATTTTTAATTTTTATTTGTTAATTTATTGAGTTGTGAAAGATAAGCTTGTTTAGGTTATTAATTTTAGGGTATTAATTAAATTATTCTAATTGTAGGACTTAAACTAATTTTAAAGTGAGGATTAAGTTCTGAAGAGGGTGACCTAGGTTGCTTCTATTTTTCATAACTCAAGAATGGATTGTCCTTTTGGAAAGATTTTGGGCTCTTTCGATAAAGAATTGAATTAGCTACAAAATACATTTATTAATTAAATTATTCTAATTGTAGGACCTAAAAAAATTTTTTTTAAGTAAAGAGGACCATAGGTTCTTAAGAGGGTAACCTAAGTTGCTTCCTTTTTTTCATAACTTAAGAGTGGATTGTCCTTTTGGGAAAATTTTGGGTTCATCTGATAGGGAATTTAATTAGCTACAAAATACTAAAAAAATAAAATTTTTGATTTTTCGACAAAAAAGTTTTGGTCAAAAAACTAACCATTTTCGCAATTTTTTGGTTATTTTTCGAACACAACATTTTTATTATTTTACCTACATATAATTTTACTTTTTATATCATTTTATAGACAAATTTAATCCTCTATTTTTTTAATACTTCCTAGAAAGTTCAAAAGATTATTTTTTAAAGAAGAGTTATGGAGGTTAAAACATAATTAGGTCGGGGTATTTTAATAAAAAAAGGGTTTTTAATCCAATAAAAAAATTCTCCCTTTTTCCTCTCCCCCCCCCCCCTTATTTAATTTTTGACTTATTAAAAATTTAAATTTTTACTGAAATAAAATATTCTTTCGTTTTTTAATGTTTGACATTCCCCCCTTTTTTTAAATAATTTATCAAAAACCATCTTTGACCCTTTTCTGCATTTTAATCTTATTTTAAAAAATTTTTTTTTAATCGCCGAACATACGCACACAATAATTTTAAACACAAAATTTTATATAATTTATTTGAACATTAGTTAAAAAAATTTTTAAATTTAATATTTTATGTAAAACTGTCAAAGTAACGGAAATGACATATTTTAGTAATTAATGGGGTTTTATATTTTTTGGGTGTCTCTCCGTTAAAATATTCTCCCTTAAAAATGCGCTTAAGTTTATTTATTTAAATTTAATTCTGCAAACTTAAGATTCCGGAAAAGATGTGTACATATTTATTTTTTTCCGGAAACAGTTATTTTTTCTGCAAACTTAAGATTCCGGAAAGTCTTATTTATTTTTCCGGAAGCAATTAAAAATATAATTTATTTTATTGTTCCGGAAGAGAAAATACAAATTTTCCGGAAAGTTAATATTAAAGTTTGCAAACTTGAAATTTCTTTTATTTGTTAACTCAACAAAATTTTCTAGTTTCCGGAAGAAAATATAATATATTAAAATTTTCCGGAATGTTTACAACTACAAACCTTAGAAGTTTCCAAATTTAAAGTAAAATTAATTTTTCCCCTTGGCATTATGCTTTAAAAATTTTTTAATTTTTTAAAAATATTTTTCCCAATCATTTTTGTCGTTTTTTAATATAAATTACTTTATTTATTAATCCATCCATTTCCCACGATAATTTATATATTTATTTACACTTTACCGAATTGACATTTGACCGTTTTGAATTTTATTTAAATTTTAAATTTCTTTTATTTAATTTTTCTTTTGTTCAATATTTAATCATTTTAATTTATAATTTTTATTTTATTTTTCAGTAGATAGATAATTCTCATATGAGAAAAATTATGATGGGCATTACCATTAAAACAACAAAAATAATAACATCAACAACTTTTATTAAATTTTTTTAAAAATTTTTTCTTCACTCATTGTAAACTTTTGACTTACTACAAAACATTTAACAACGATATATTTATTTTTTCTTTCAGAAAAAAAATTTTTTTTGAAATATTTTTAAAATCCCGTATTTTCTACAATATTTTTTAAATTTGACTACACATCCAAAATTATTTTTTTATTTTGTTTAAATGCAGAATTTAGCTGCGTCAGCAAATCTACAGCTTTTCTCGAAGGGTAAGGGAAAAATAAAGAAATTAAAAATTAATTTAAAAAAAATTTTTTTATTTAAGCTCTTCAAGAAACTTCCCAACAACCAAACGACACTTCAGACCATAAACAACAGCAACAGCAAAACCCTGTAATTTCTGCTGCTGATTTGCAACATTATATGTTTCCTCATTTGGATCAGGCAAGTTTTCTTTTGTAAATTAATTTTAATAAATTTAAAAAATTTCTGATTCTTTTCTACCTTGTTCTTTCTATTTTTTTTTAATCTCAGATTTTTTTCATTCCCTAATTTAGACTGGTGTTGCGACAATAGTGGACGACAGTTTCGAATATAACAGATTCCGTCCGTACCCTGACGGTTTTAAATGATTTACTAAAAATTAAAAAAAAATTTTTTTTAACTTTAAATCCGCTATTATTGTCCGCAATTGTCGTAACGCTATTTTGACTAGTTTTAATTTTTGTCTTTTTTATTTCTATTTTTCAAATTTAACAGAAAATTTACTATACGATTAATTAATTTAATAAATTAACAATAAAAAGAAAAAAATTGCGAAATTTAGCGAGCCATTAATTTTCTTTATTAAAATTTATATTTTTATGAGTAATTTAAAGAATTTAAAATATAGTTTTTGTATGAAATTTAAAGAAAAAAAGATGTGTGGGGGAGAGCCTTTTATTTAAACGAAAAAAAAAGTAAAAAAATCATCATCATCACGCGCTATTAAAAATTCCATAAAATTTAAAAGAAAAAAAATTTTTTTACTCTAAAAATAAATATATTTGTTTAAAATATAATTATTTTTAAGATTTTATAACAGATGATAATTAAATTGTTTTTTTTTAATATTTTTATTTTTGCAAGAATATTTTTTTTAATTTTTTTTAATTTCATTATTTTTCCCCTTAAGAATTTATTAAAAACATATATTTTCAGAATTATTTAAATTCTTAAGAAAAACCAGAATTTAAAAAAATCAGAATTTTAAATGAACATGTTTGATATTTTTTAACTTAAAATTCTGAACTTGTTTTTAATTAATTCTGATGGTTCTGTTAAATCAGAATTAAATACAAACATTCAACAAACTCTTTTCGCAACAAGCTATTAATTCTGGTTTTTAAAATATAAGTTTGTAAAATTTTTTATTAATTCTGATTTTTATTTTGCAAAACCAGAATTAATTAAATTGTAAATTATGTTTTATATTTTTTGAATTTTGCAAAACTTATTTTTATTTTTAATTTATTAAATTAATGTTATTTACCACTTTGCACATTTTTAACATTCAAATTAAATTTAAAATTAAATTAATAACACATTTATTTATTTTTTATCTAATTAAATATTTAAAATTGTAAGCAATAAAAAAATATGACAAATATAGTAGCAATCAACCAAAAAGCAGGCAATTAAAAATAAATTTTAAAAAATATATTAAATTACTTGGAATTTGCAGCGCGATTAAGTAACTTTAATTTGCAAATATTTTTTGAAAAAAAATATCTTTTAATTGAGAAACAATTTTTTTTAATTTTAGATGAATCATATGTATTTAAAAAATATTTTTTTTAATTTTATTTTTGAATTTTTAAAGAAAAATTAATATTTAATTTTGAGTCTAATAATGACTGTATAATGCCTACTAATCCTCTTAAAAATGCTTATTATAATTATTTTAAAATTCTTTAAAAATTCTATTTTTAATTAAAAACTCTTAACTATTCTCTTTAATAAATAGCCTATTAAATAGGTTATTTAATAGCTTAAATAATTTTTTATTTTATTTTTTATTTTTTTTCTTTCTAATAACATTATACTATTCCACTTTTGCAAATTTACATATTATTTAACTGTCGCACCCTTTTTTTAATTAAATTTATTTTTTTTTATTTTCTTATAATTTAAAATAAAATATATGTTATTTGCTTCATATTATTTTTGTTTTTTTTATTAAATTATTTTTACTAATTATTTTCTAATTTTTCTCCTTTAATAAAAATACTAAATAATTTATTGACCAAACAACAAGCAAAAACAAATTATTATTTTTATTTTTAAAAATAGTAGTTTGGCTTATTTTTATTGCCATTTGACTAGTTAAATTGTAAAAAAAAAATAACGATACTTTATTTATTTTTTAATATTAAAATGATTTTTTTGTTGTTAGGGAATTTTGATTATTATTTTCGAAATTTGCGCACAACAGCAAAGGCTAACAACAATTTAATTTTAAAATTCTGATTTGAAACAATATCAGAATTTTAACTAAACATTGTTTAATTTAATTCTGGTTTTTAAAACATCAGAATTTTAGCTAAACTTTGTTTTTATTGTTGTTGGTCATGTTTTTTGTTTGGTCATGTTTATTTTAAATTCTGATTTCAAAAACATTCAAAACATCAGAATTTTTAATAAATTTGTTTATATTTAATTCTGTTCTAATTTTGTGTTTTCTTTTTTTAATTCTGATTTAATCTTTTAATTATTAAATTTTTTCTCAATAATCCCCCTATCAATGAATATTTTTTATTTAACTATTTTTATATTAAAAAATTTTTTTTTAATTTTTTAAATTTTTTTAATATTTCAGCAACTTAATTTCAACGAACTTTCATCATATAATTATGTTTCTGCCCCAGAAACAACTTCAACAATAAATAATTGTTCATCAACATCGCCTACTTCATTAATATTTTCTTCTACAGCCTCCCAACAACCTTCAAATAATACAGTTATATCTTCAAATAATTGTTATTCTGATACAGAAATACCTTCAACAACAACCACCAATAATAATATTTCATTTTTATTACCAGAAGAAATGGGAAGCCCAAAGCAACAACAACTGCAACAACAACAACAGCAGCAACAACAACGCTTACCTCCAACAACCTCTATAAAAAAAGAGCCTATAACAACATCAATAGCAACAACAACAAATGCTACTTCTTCTGCCCAATTTTCCCCTACTTCAAATATTGAAAATGAAAGAAATTTAAATTTGGCACAACAAAAAATTGTTGATCAATTGCTTGAAGCGGGAGGAATATTTAATTCTTTAGAAAATAATTTGGGTGGAGGAAATGATGAATTGGGGCAATTAATGGCACAATTAATTAGTGGAAGTAATAATAGAAATGAAACAGAAATACAAGCAGCACAGTTAGCTCAACATTTGGTGTCTGCAGCGACTGGAGGAAGTGGTGGTAGTGGTGATGTTTTGGTGGGTTTTTATTTTTTAAATTTTTTAATTTTGAAATTTAAAAACCAGAATTTTAAATAAACACTTTAGTTATCTCTTAACTAAAAATCAGAATTTGTTTATAATTTATTCTGATTTTTTAAACACAAATCAGAATTAATTAAAAACAATAAACATTTCGCAAACTTTATTAATTCTGGTTTTTAAAACACAAGTTTGCGAAATGTTTATTGTTTTTAATTAATTCTGATTTGTTTTTAAATAGAATTAAACGTGTTTGTGAGGTGTTTGTTTTTAATTCTGATTTTTATTTTAAAAAACAGTATTAATCAAGTTTGTGGGTTGTTTATTGATTTATGTAATTCTGATTTGTATTTATAAATCAGAATTAGTCAAGTTTGCAATAAATCAGAATTAAAACCATCCCTATTTGCCTCTATTAGTGCATAAGAAACAAGTCTCAACTAACCAAACATTATTTTATTTTCGAAATTATTTAATTTTTATTTCTTTGAAATTAAAAAATTGCCTTCTTTTCAATTTTTTAAAATATGGCTCCACAAATTAAATTATCCTTTATAAAGTAATAAAATTTATTAAAATTACATATTTTTGTCAATTATATAAAATATGAAATTTTTTAATTTTTATTTTGTTAATTTTATCAGTAAAAATTAAATTTTTTTAAACCATAAAATATAAATTTTTATATTTTATTTAAAAAAGTACAAAAATTAAAATAGTTTTTAAAAATAAACTAACCTTTTTTTACTTTAAATAAAATTCTGATTTTATAGTAATTTATAGACTACAAACAAACAAATAATTGTTGTTTCTATTTTTAATTTTAAATAAGAAATTCTTGTTTCCTTAGTTTAACGGAAATTCTGATATGGAATAAATAGAATTAAATTCTGATTACAAACCCAATTCTATGTTTCGCAAACTTAATTCTGGTTTTTTTATTACAACTTAATTCTGATTATTTAATTCTGGTTTATATTTTATAAACTTAATTCTGGTTTTTTTATTTCATAAACTTGGTTCTGATTTTTATTTTTCAAAGTTTTTATATCGCAACCTTGTTTTTCTCAACTATAAACTTAATTCTGGTTTTATTTCGCAAACTTGATTCTTTGTTTATAAAATATATTAATCAGAATTAATTTAAAACAATGATGTTCTTATTGTTTTATTTAAGATCAATCTTGTGTTTGTTTAAAATTCTTGTTTTAATTTTTTAAATTCTTCTTAATTCTTGTTTCTTTTCAAGTCCCCCTCTTCATCTCAACAACAAATTTCTCTACTTGACCAACTCCATTTACTACAAATGTTGGGAGGCAATAACAACGCTTTAGCAGAATTATTTTCTGGTCAACATTTTGCAACATCTTCAGGTCATGAACAACAACTTTTTGGTAGTGGAGGAGGTGGAGGTGGAAAATTTACTAGTGGAGGTAGTCCAAACAAGGACGATACTTATTGTGAAATTTGTAATAAAAATCTTTGCAATCGCTATTTCTTAAAAATACATATGTCGAAAAAGCATGGAATTGGTGGTGAAAGAGTGGGTGTTTTTAATTTTTTTTGTTAAATTAAAAATTAGAGGGCTTTATAGCCTTGATGAGGACGTTTTAGAGAGATATGCTTTCCTATTTTCATTTTTTTTGACTTCCAAAAAATTTTGAACTCTCCTTTTTTTATTTTGTCAATCTCTCAGTGGATGTATTTTTTTATTCACGTAGGTAGAGGCCACTGGGTAGATTTAGAGAACTGTCTAAGCGAATATCTTTGGATTTAAGTTACTTCTAAAAACAGTTACACTGTCAATTTAATTTATGTTTTAATTAAGTGGGCCAAGGGTGATAAAATTTCCTTATACTTGTCTCTATTTTTTTCTATATATTATAGATGTCTAAGCAATATCTCTATTTTCTACTCATAATGTCTCTGGGAAATTTTCCTAGCTATAAGCTGTATATTTTATATTTTTTAAGTTTCAGTCTCCAGTCAAGCTCGGAAACAGCAACTTTTTTAATTACCAAATTCCCTCCTCTACTGAACAACAACAACAAAATTCCCAACAAATGCCTGGAAGGGCCCAATCAGCCACTTTATTAAATAATAATCGAAGAGAATCTCCTCCAATTAATTCATTTAATAATTCAAAAACTTCATTACAAAAACAAGAAGAACTTCAACAATTTTTGTGTTCATCGACACCCGCATCTGTTAATAATAATAATAATTTGGGTGGAGGAGGTTCTACTAATAATTCTGCTGCAAACTCTTCTAATTTGTTGGAAACATCGCCTACTGCTGCTGGTGGGGAAATTTTTTTAATTAATTAATTAAATAATTTTTTATTTTAATAATTAAAAAATTTTTTTTATTTTTAATTTTGGAAAATATTTTTACAAATTTTTACAATTTTACAAATTTCGAATTTATTTTTTATTTAAAAATTTTTTTTAATTTTAAAAATTTTTTTTCGCGAGTTTTCTATTTTTAATTAAATTTTTTGAGTATTTTGATGTGTAATTCTGTTATTAATTTTCTGATGTTCTGATTTATTTTGTTTATTCTGGTTTTGTTTAAATTCTGATTCTTTGTTTTTCATTCTGATTTTCTTTTTATGTTTGTCTATGTTTTTTTAAATTCTGATTTATTCTGTTTTCCTGTTTTCTTGTTTTAAATTCTGATTTTTTAATTCTGATTTTTTAATTCTGATTTTTGTCATTTTTAATAGTATTTAATTTAATTTTTCCGCATTTTTATAGTATACTAATTAATTTATTTTTAAATGTATATACTTACATATTTTAATACAAAAAAATATTTTTAATTAAGAAAAAAATTTTTTTTGTGTTTTAAACTTGAAATACTAAAATTTTTTTTAATTTTTGTGCTCTTCTAAATTTTTTTTTTATTTTCTCTCTTTTTAATATAAAAATTCCATTTCTAGCGTTACTTATAGGTGTTAATCTTTACTTTACTTTCTTTAAAAATATTTTTACAACATTTAAAAAAATTCCATTTTTCTGTAAAAATAAAAAATATTAGAAAAATGATATTTAAAATAATATTTTGAATATTTAAAATTTAAATTTTATTTTTAGCAAAAAATTTAAAAAAAATAAAATAATTAATTTTGCAAGCTACATATTTTAATTTCCTAAAAATTTCGAATTTTTTTTTAATTTCTTAAAATAAATTTGAAATAAATTTGAATTTTATATGTTCAAAAAATGAGTATTTTTCTTTTATTATTTTTCTAGTATTTTTAATTTTTGTAGAAAAAATGGAATTTTAAAAATAAAAATAAAAAGAGGAAGGAAGGAAATTCCTACGGAAATTCTTAAAATAGCCTGCAAAATTAATTTTATTTTTTTTTATTTTTTAAAATTAATTTAAAAACAAAATTAGATTGAAATTTATTTTTAGAATTTAGTAAAAAAAATTTTATTTCCAAAAATTGAAAACAATACCCCTAAATGTAGTCATTATCTTATTTTTTTAATTTAAAAATTACCGGAAAATTTTAAAAAATTTGGAAAAAATTTTTTTTTTGGTTCATTTTGGTTTGAAAAAATTATTTTTTATACAAAAATATACTCATGATTAAATACATTTTTCGAAAATTAAAAAAAAAAATTTTTAAATTTCTCTCAGGCTTTTTTTCAATTTAATTTAATTCAAGGAAAAAAGGGGCTCTCCTTTTCATATTTTCTATTTTTAAATATTTTTTTTTAAAAATGTTGAAAAGAGAATGGTGACGAATTGATTATTAAGTAGCCTTTCACTTTCCTCTCATTTTTTAAAAATATTTTTAATTACATAGAAATTAATTATATTATTTTTTAATTATTTTTTTGTTTTTATTTTCTGTGTAAGGCTTAAATTAAATTGAAAAAATGCTAATTAATTTCATATAAAATTTATTTTTATATTTTTTAAAATATTATTTTTATATGAATTAATTTATTTAAATATATTATTCCCATTTTAAATATTCAAAAATATTTTTTTTTCAATTAAAAAAAATTTTTTTTCACAAAAATAAATATTTAATTTTTGCAAAAAAAATATTCTAATATTTAATTATGTATTTTGTGTGAAGCCAAAAAATAAATATTTAATAATTTACTGTAAGCATTTTTGCAATAGAGAATTTTTATTTTAAATGTGTTTGCGTATGCGCATTTTTCCTGTGTGTAGTTTGATTTTTTAAAACTTTTTTACTAATAAACTTATTAGCGGATTACTGCAAGCATATAATTTATATTTGCGGACAAATTCTGATTTTTTAATTCTGATTTTAACTAAATTTCTCTTCAATTCTGATGTGTTTTATTCTATTGTAGTTATTCTGATGTCTTGATTTGTTTTATTTTTATTCTGATTTTATTTTTAATTCTGATGGTGTTTTTATAGCTGTAATTTGTTGTGTTGAAATTCTGATTTTGTTTTATTTAGCCAATTGCTTGCTGTGCTTTGTTTTATCTAAATTCTGGTTTTAATTTAATTCTGATTTTGTTTCTATTCGAATGTTTTAGTTAAATTCTGATTTTTTCTGGGGTTTCTAATAATTAATATATTTGTTTTGTTTTAATTCTGATTTTATTATTTTTAATTTTCATCTTAAATCGTCCGCATTTATTTTTTTAATTTTCTGCTTTTTATAAATACCCTTTAATTAATTATTTAATGTTTCGCGCCTTTTCCTTTTTTCTAATAATTTTTTGTCATTTATTAAATTTTGAGTTTTGCTCTCTACAATTTTTTTTGAGTTTTGATATTTTTTTTAAATTAAAAATAAAATTTATTTTTAGAAAAACTAAAATTACACCTTTTATTTTTTTAAATAATATATACTTTTCTGAAAATACAAAAAAAAATTATTTTTTTTTTTCTATACCATTTTTAAAATTTTATTTTAGCTAATATTTAAATAATTCTTTTATGCCCTTTATGTTTATTATTTAGCTTTGCAATTTTCTCAAAAAAATATTTTTTTTTGAAAATATTATTTTTATTAATACTATAGGAATTAAAAGAATTAAAAAAATTTTTTTTTTCAAATTTAATTTTTCTTTTGTTAATTAATTTTATGAAATTAGGTTTAATTTTACACCTTTTATTTTTTTTAAATATTTCGAAAAAAAAATTTTTTTTTAATTAACATTTTTCAAAATTAATTTTTTTTAAATTTTTTTTCAATTAAAAATTTTTTTCTAAAAATTCACATCACATTTAAAAAAATTTTTAAAAATTAAATTTAAAAATTAATTCCTCAAAAAAATTTTTTTTGAGGAATTAATTTTGATTTTTTTTATAAATTACCTATTTAATTTTAAAATTCTCTTAAATTAATTTTTAAAAATTCTCTTTAAAAGCTTACATTTTTAAATTTTTAAAGATTCATTTTCAACCGACCAACAATTAATGGGCCAATGCCTAATGCAGCATTTAGCTTCACAATTAGGCCTTTCATCATCACAATCAGGAGGAGAACGTTCTTCTATTATTGAACAATTAATTGGTGCTGGTTTGCCTTTAGCTGAATTACTTCAACAACAACAATCGGCACAAAGGTAGAATAAGAAGAGATCATGTTTTAATCTGAATCCTCAAATTCAGACTAGCTTAAAAGGACTGAGAAATTCTCAAGTTCAAATAAATTGATCCTCAAGTCCAGTCTTTAGTTTGGCCTTGAGGTCCGTCTTGAGGTCAAGTTCAATCTTTAGTAAAGGGGCGTACAAAAAATATTTTCCATCATTAACTATATCAATGTCTAAAAACGAAATTATAAATTGAGGTTCAGTTCCTTTCGATTAGGTAATTAATATCCAATGGGTTTACAGGAACCGACAACTCTATTTTTTACTTAAAAATTCTATTTTTCTAGATCTACTCCTTCCCCCGATCTCAACAACCAAATAATTCATTGTACCCAATGTGCTAGACAATTTCCAACACCTACAGCTCTTTTACATCATCAAATAACTGAACATATTGGCACTAATTTGGAACAACAACCAAACAATGAAAATAATAATAGCCAATTAAATCCACTTGCATTACGTTGGGCAATGAATGAATTAAATAATAGTGGAGGTAGTGGAGATGGTAGTGGAAGTGGTGGTGGTGGTGGAGGTGATGGAACTGCTGCAACAGTACAACAACAGCAACAATTTTTGAGTAAATAAATTAAAAATAGGGAGACTAAAATTAAATTAAAAAAATTTTTTTTTTAATTTTAAAAATTAAAAGAAAATTTCCCAATTTTTAAAAAAAATTTTAAAAATCGAAAAAAAATTTTTTTGAAAATCGAAAAAAATTTTTTTTGTAATTTTTAAATTTATAACTGCTAAATTTTCATTGACTAAAATTATTAAAAAAATTAATTTTAAAAAATTTTTTAGAATTTAAAAAAAGAAACAAGCTCCTTAAAATTTTATTTTTATTTATTTTTAAAAATTAAAAATCTTCCCCTAGACCCATTAATATAATTTATTTAATTTAAATAGACCAACTTCTCGGCTCAAACTTTTCTCCAAATTCTGCAGCCTCGTCATTACTTCTCCCAGCATTTGGAGCATTAAATAATACAGAAATGGATAATGCTACAATGTTAGCTAAACTTAGTGCGGAATTAGCGTCCGTGAGTCAAGCATCTCAACAACATGGCTCCTCCGGACTTTTATTTCAAAATGGGCTTTCTCTCGGGCAGTCTGGACAAGTTGGGGTAAGAAAATAATATTTATTTGTTTGGTTGTTTAATTGTTTGAATGCTTAAGTGTTTATTTTGTTTGTTTGTTTCGTTGTTTGCTTGTGTTGTTGTTTGTTTTGTTTGTATTTTTGAATGTTTGATTGTTTTGTTGTTTAATTGTTTTAATGTTTATTTGTTTGTTTTGATATTTGTTTTCAATATTTGTTTTTATTTGTTCTTGTTTTGCTTGTATTTTTAAATGTTTGATTATTTATTGTTTTGATGTTTGTTTAAATGTTTGTTTGATTTTAGACTTTTAAGTATGTTTTTCAAGTTTGTGTTTGTATGTTTAAGTTTATTTTTGCAATTAAGTTTTTGTGTTTTCTTTCAAGTTTATTTAAAGTTGTTGTATTTTTTTAAATTTTCATTTAAGTTTGTGTTTATTTTCAAGTTTGTGAATGTATTTTCTTTCAAGTTTGTATTTTCTTCTGGTTTTGTTTTGTATTTTCTTTTAAATTACTAGCTTAAGTTTGTATTTTAAAATTTGTTTGTGTATTTTTTCTGTATTTTTTCTCGAACATTTTTCTAAAACTTCCCTGTTTTTATATATTTGTCTGTTCAATGTTTTATGTTTGTATTATTTTTATTTTATGTTTTGTTTGTCCAAAAACATTTTTCTTCTTAAAAAATGTTTAAAATTTATAGTCAAAACCGCCACCTCCAAAACGCCAATATTCCTCAACAAGCAAAAACTTTTGCGATCTTTGTAATAAAGAAGTTTGCAACAAATATTTTTTGCGTACTCATATGTTGAAAATGCACAATATTGTTATTGATGAAAATAAGGTAAATTAAAAAAATTTTTTATTATAAATAAAATATTTATAAAAATAAAATTTTGGGGGGAAAATAATATTTTTTGGAATTATTTTTGATATTTTTTTACCCAATGAATGATGAATGAATCTATTTTTTTGGGAGTAGAGGAGAGACGTGTTCCTTCTCTCCATTTTTTCCATAAATCATAAAAGAATTTTTATTTTTTTATTTGAAAAATAATCAAAAAAATATATTTAAGGCTTTATTAGTAGGTGTTTGGAAATTAAAGAAAATTTTTTTATCAAAAAATTAAAAAATAGGGAGAGATATACATAAGCAGAAATTTTTGATTCAGAATCGACGAAGAAAAATTTTTTTTTCTTCCCAACAAAATTTTTTGATTTTAATAGCTTGGTTATATTAGGTAGCAAGAAGCATCCTTTTTGCCTCTCCCATTTTGATAGGAAAAAAAATTTTGATAAGAAAGGAAAAAAATTTTTTTAGGATGGATTCCTTGTCTGTTTCTATTTTCAGCTCTTTTATTTATTTTTCTTAAATTGGGAATCATTTTTTTTCAAATTTAGGCTGTTTAAATAAATAAATAAAATTTCAGAAAATAAAAAAGGGTTTTAGGTTGGGTTACCTTTCTCCTCTTTATGAATCAGATTTTTATTTTTATTTATTTTTTTAAAGCATTTAAAAATGCATCGGACCAAAAATAAAAATTTTTTTTATTTTTCCTTTCTTTCTCTTGTCTCGTCTATAATTTAGAAAAAAAAATTTTTTTTTTCACGCCAACAAGAATGCACTTTTCAATTTTTTTTTTAAAAAATACAATTCTCCTCTCTCATTTATCAAACACACGCAAGATAACCTTTCATTAAATACAAAAAAAATTATTTTTTTCTTCTTACGTTAGATGATTCAATCATTTTATGTAATACATAGGCCAAAGTTGAGTAAAAAAAAAATAAAAATAAGATGAGGGTTTAGAGTCTTATTTTTTTGGAAATTATTTGAAATTTTAGGAACCTTTAAGCTTGCTAGAAATGGGCAACTAAAAAAATTTTTTAGAAGTTCTAGTACTTAGATTTGAGAAAGATTCATTGGCATTGTCTCCGTGTTTTAGTTAAAAATTCGTTGGATGGGAGATGGAATAGAACCATGATGGAATGAGCTTCTGCCAGGTCTCATCACGCTAGTTTAAACTCATTCCATGATGGTTCTATTCCTCACAGAGCCAATGAAATTTTTCTACAGCCAATGGACATACTAGTTAGGACATTGAGAAATCCTTGGGATATCTTGGAAAAAACATTCTTGAAAGATTTTTTTGAAGGAAAATTATTTTTAGACTCTAAAATATTCTTTTCTCTCATTCATGATAAAAAAGGGGGGGAGGGAGTGGAGAGATGGAACACTTAAAAAATCACACACAAGAAAAAAATTTTTTTTTTATTCTCCTTTCCTCCCACTAAAAATTTTTTTTCTTTTCTCTCAAATAAAAATCGAATTTTTCCATTCACATTTCTTTAAAATCTTCATTTTTTCCAACCAACCGAGAACGTTTAAAAAAATAAAAAATTAAAAAAATATTTTTTAAATAATTAAAAAAAAATTTTCTTTCCCCCCAAAACAGCTTGTAATAGCCAACATTGACACTTCCGAAAAAGAAAGACGAGGAGAAGTTAAATTTCGTTGTGAAATTTGTTTAGCAAGTTTAACAGGACGTGAACAACTTAGAGCACATAAAAGAGAAGTACACGGAATGCAAGCACCTTTAGGAGGTGGTGGAGGAGGAGGACATGCTTCAACATCTTCCACACCTTCATCAAGTATAGGAAAATTACCCATATTAGCTCCGTTATTGCCTTCTTCTTTAACCGGTGTGGTTGAGATGACTGCTGCGGATGGCCAAAAACATAAAATCTGCCAAAGCCCAACAACCATCAAAAGAACAAATAATCTAAATAATGAGGAGGAGGAAGATGGGGAAGGTGATAGAGAGGGGGGAATGTATCCAATAAAAAGACCAAAAATTGAAAATGATGAGGAAGAGGATGAAGAAATTAGTAAATTTAGAAGAAGAGGGGGTAGTGGAGGGGAAACTGATGAAGTTACCGATGAAATGATGTTACAACTACTTCAGCGTTGGGAGGGAGAAAATGGGCATAATGAAGTGTTAATGGGTGTTAATGAACAACAGCGGCAACAACAGACTTGTAGTAATAAACAAGAAAATAATAATAGTGTTGGTACGAAAGAAGGAGAAAAACATAGTCATACTGTGAGGATTTCTTTAGAATTTTTAGTTCAAGAAAATTTCCTAAAATTAGGAAAATTGACTGATACGTAATTACCGGTCTTATCCAGTCTGTTACGTTCAGACTACCTGGATAGCCCTAAATTAAAAATTCAGACAATCTAGATAACCGTTGATTTTGGATTCTGGTTTCCATTATACATTACTGCTTCCAAAAACCAAAAATTTCATTGGAAGATAAAATAGGGTGATAGGCTCAAGAAATTAAAATTTTAGACCGTCACTAAATTATGAAATATTTGGAAACCAGAACTTTGGACCTTTTCAAAAAAATTTTTTGTTGGAACTGGGACATACTACTCCTAAATACCCTTTTATTTCCATACAAAATTTTGTAAAAAATATTCTGAAAAAAACTTTTGAAATTTTATTTTTCCATTTTTACCTTCATTATTAACTTATTTTCCTTCTTATTTTCAGAGCGGTTCAGCAAGCCCAGTTTCTCTCCATAACGCAACAACTAGTAATTGTAATATTACAACTACCTCATTACCCGAAGGTTTTGTTCGTCCACCAATTGATAATCAAAAATCTTTTTTGCTTCAATCCTTTACAATTAGAACTGTTTCTTCTGAAGGCGATTCAACTACTTCATCCTCCCAATCTCCCCTTCCAGAGGAATTAGTTGCTTATTTACCTGTTAGATCAATGTTATTAGAACCGTTGAAATTGACGCTGGAATTAAGGCCTAATCCACAGAATACTGATTCTTTGGTAAAAAAATTTTTTATTTTCCGGAAAATTTTTTTTGGAATTTTTGGAAAATTTTTCCGTTTTTGTTAGAAATACTAAAAGACGTAGAGTTATCTTTTCCGTAATTTGTCTCTCTATTTTTATAAACAGTATCCGGAATTTTCCGGATACACTCACTCGCTTTTTGTCTATATTTACAATCCGGAATATACGTTTATTTAATTTCTATTAAATCAGAATATTTTATTTTCCGGAATTTTCCGGATTCGGTTAGACAAATAGCGAGACAGTGTATAATATTGCTTAACTTTATAAGAGAGACTCACTTAATATTCTTAAAAAATTTTATTTTAAATTTAAAAAAAATTTTTTTTTCAGATTCGTGATCAACAGCATCAACATCTAGAAAATCAAAAACCGATTCTCAGAAAAATGGAAAATTTTGAAATGTGCGATAATAATAGTTATGGAGCTGGAAATGAAGTAGTACCCAGCAGTGTGCCATAAAAAGCCTCAACAATATTTTTTAAAAAATCTCTCTTCTATAAAAAAATATATTTATTTTTATATTTAAACTAAAGGGGGGATTTATTATTTAAAAATAGAATACAGTAGCCCTCTGTAATATACCTATGGGCTAAAAATTCCATCTTAACAGAGACCTATTGTTCAAACTAATTTAAAAAGCTCTTAAATAGGGTGTATCTATTATTGGGAGTATTCTATAGTGAGGGGTACCTTATATTGAGGGGTACCTTAAATAGAGATTATCGCTCAGATAGCTCCCCCCATCCAATAGGAGGTCACATTTAAAAAGTCTCTTATCTTGAGGGTGTATCAAACATAGAGGGTGTATAATGAGGTCAGACTGTCATTAACTATTTTTTAAATAAACCCCTCTTAGTTTAACCCATTATTTAAAGACCAGTTTTCTTTTGTTTGTTTTTCATTTCTGCCTTATTTTTTAAATTTAAAAACAAAGGCCCAACCACCATAAAAATCATCTTATATATTTTCAAAAATAATTTTGTTGTTGAACAATTTTTAAATATATTATTTTTTTCCTTCAATTTGTTATTTTTTTGTTTGTTTTTTCGATTCATTAAATATTTGTTAAAATAAAAAATATTTTTTTCTTTGGAATTACAAAATTTTTTTTCAAAATTGCTTCCTGATAAATTAATATAAAATATATTTAATTATTCTATAGTCGACTCTCTTTTAATTATCATTGCTCATAGATTTCTCCATCTGAGATGGAGTTTTCCCTAGAAAAAATTTTTTTTTCGCCTCATCTTCAGATACACATCCTGATTCAGTCTTTCAATTCTAAAATTCCCCCTTGCTTCTCCCTACTTGTCCCAGTCTTTCCAATCTCCCTAAGCTTCTAACCCAATCCCACAACCTCTTGAGTAGTTATTATTATCCATAACTCCTTCCCCTCATCCTCTCTTGATTTTTCCCTGGGATAACTGAGAGTGTCGACTAATTATTTTTATTTTTATTATTTATATCCAATCCAACTTCTTAATATCCCCAATTCACTCAAAACCTCATTTTATTATATTCATTTTTTGCACTCCCACACAATTGCCACACTAAAAACACCATTCTCGAATATTTTTAATCGGCTCTTTCATTTTGCTTTTACCAAAAAATTTAAAAAAATTTAATAAAATATTACACATTCCCATTTTTGCAATATTAAATAAAAATTTAATTTTTTGGTGGTAAAACCAATAAAATAGTACTTTTTACAATAATTACCAGAAAAATAAAAACATTAAATTAATAAAAGAATACAATCTTAAATTTGTAAACTATCAAAACCTGAACTATTAGAACTTGAAATTACTAAACTTAAATTAGTACTAAAATTGTATCTTTCTGAACTTAAGTTTGTGTTTCTTATGCACACTATCTCATGTTCCGGAAAATTCCGGATTGTCTATTCAAAATCCGGAAAATACGTCTATTTAGAATCCGGAAACTATGTCTATTCACTTTCCGGAAGGTATGTCTATTAATATTCCGGAAACTATGTCTATTCACTTTCCGGAAGGTATGTCTATTTACACTCCGGAAAATATGTCTATTCACTTTCCGGAAGGTATGTCTATTAATATTCCGGAAACTATGTCTATTCACTTTCCGGAAGGTATGTCTATTAAGAATCCGGAAACTATGTCTATTAATATTCCGGAAGGTGTCTATTAATATTCCGGAAAGTATGTCTATTAATATTCCGGAAAATACATCACTATTAAAAATCCGGAAAATTCCTGAGACTAAGTTGAATATTTATCTTTTTCCGGATTCTGAATAGACATAAAGTCGATGCATACATATGAGAGACAATTTCCGGAACAGACATTTATGGTCACTAAAACCAACCAACCTTAATCTTTTCTCTAACAATGTCTCTATTGTTTTTGCTTGTTCTTTCACCCCTATTTTTTATTTTGCCATTCTCTCCTTTTAATTCATATTGTGTAGTCTTCCTCTTAGATTTTTTTAGTATTTAAAATTCTCCCGTTATTATTTTTTTTGTTTTTAAATGCCTTTAAATTAATCATAATTAATATATTCTTCATTTATTATTTTAAAGAATTTTCTCATTAAAATCGAATCCTCTTATAAAAATTAAATTTCTCACATTTTAATTAAATGTTGAAAAAAATAAAAATATTTATTTTTTGCTGGCACAGATTTAAAATAATATTATCATTATTATTTTTTTAATATTTAAAAATTGTTTTTTTTATTTAAAAATCATGTTCAAATGAGACAATAAAAATAAAATAATTTAATAAATTTAAAAGTCATTTATTAGAAATAAAAAAATTTTTTTTTGTTAAGGCATTTTTTAAAAAAATAGGGTAATAAATAGGGGAAAGAAGAGCCATCTCAAAACTGGACATTGAATCTTATCGGTTAACTCTCCAAAAAATTTAAAACTTGTAAGCCAGTCGTATCATCAAATATGGATTGAAAAATAAGATTGGGGGAAATATGAAGGATTGAATAATACATATTTTAAAAATTTTTCATTTTTCTGAAAATCGGTACGGTATATATGCTCTCAAATTGAGCACCGAACTGGCTATAATTACTAATATTTGTTTTTTTCTCTAAGTACACTATTTTCTATTATTTCTCTAAATAACACGAAAAGGTATCATCCATTCGTCAGCATATTTCAGTCTGCACGGTACAGTCTTCCTTGTATGTACCTCAGTTCAGACTCAATAGTTTAATGAGATTTAAACGGATTAAGATGTATATCGGGGGATTCAACAAAAAAAAGCCGGAAAACATATTCTTTTCCACCTTGTTAAGTTCCTACATATTCTTTCCTTCCTAAAATTTGAATTCTTTTGAGTACAGGACAGTTGAGTCTGACTGCTGAAACTCAAGAGATTAAATAGGAAGGTCGGACCTTTGGTTTTCTTGGAATAAGTTGGTCCAAATTCAGCAGTCCAAATCCTTTGATACCCTCTAAGTATAAAATCAAAAAAAACGATTTAAATAAAGATTTATCATAAAAACAAATAAAAATCAATGTCTTTATCCACTTATAGATTTGTGGCCCCAAAGAGGGCCGTACGGGTTTGCTTTTTGAAGTCACAGCAATTTTCACCTTGTTGAGTTCCTCGTCAATTCGGATAGCAAGTTGTAAATGTCGCGGATCTTCTTGGCGTGAGCAGCACTACCTGCCAATTCGAGAACCTCAGTGGCTACGTATTCAAGAACGGCCGCCATGTTCAAAAAATTCCTTCGATTTAGACGAATTTAAAAAAAAACTTAATAAATTTAAAAAATGCGTGACGAGAAAATTTTAGTTAACTTTAAAAAACGAATGTAAATAATATTTAAAAAAAATTTAAATATCGGAAATTTTTAAAATTCATAAAATGAAAACCTGCTCAAACCTAATGCTTTTCAAAAAAATATTATATATGTATATTAATCTGACCTGTGTACCGTCTCTATTTGTAATCTACATATCTCAAAAGTCAGAAACCCTCCTTTGATGTATCAAAAAATTCAAAAATGTGAGGATCGGAGTGAGGTTGAAGTAGGTTGCAACCTGAACGCTTGGGATGTCGGGTAAGTGTGTGTGTGTGTCGGGCTAGTGTCGTGTGTTGTATGTTAGTGTGATGCTAAAAATAAATAGCATTTGTTTTTCTTTCGTTTCTCTCCCCATTTATTGACCCCATCCAATTATTCTCATACCCATTTAATTGTAAACCCTATTTTCTCTCCCACAGGTTGTTGTTCGTTCGTTCATTCATAATTTATGTTTATTTTGTTTGAAAAGAAAAGTAAAAGTATTTTATATTTTGTATTTGTTTATTAAATTGATAAAAAAAGGAAGAGAGAGTTTTATTTTGATATTACTTGGCGCTCCTGAGGCAGAGGTTGTTCTTTGTGGTGAAAAAGAAATTGATTTATTTACGAATTGACTTTTTTTGTTCTTCAATTGGCCCTCGGTGGACCAAGTTTATTTGGATTATTTGGCAACACGGGTCTGTGGATAGACCAACAACAAAAATTGTTTGAAAGTTATTCCTCGGTGGGATAGTTTTCGGATTGACAACTTTTTTTGAGATTTTTTTTAAAAAAGAAATCTTATTCAGTTTTCCCTCGGTGGGTTGATTGAATTTTCTTCGTGTCAAATTCTAGCCTCGGTGGATAGGATTTGAAATTTTGTCAACGTTCAAAAAAAATGGAAACTTCGAAACAAAACATGAACCAATATTTCCTCCACCATCAAACTAATGCAAGCTACCCTTCTTCAATGAATAACCCAATCAATTTTCCTCAATACATTCAACCTTTTTGTCTTCCAAATTACTACACCGGCTACCACTATGCTCCTACTCAACAAATGATATACCATCCTTCTTCTTTCATCCCACAACAATCGATTAATCCAATTGAACACAATGCTAATTTCCTTTCCAAAACTACGTCACAAGCTGACATCGAAAGATTACTGCTGGAAATGATTCCCGATTTAGACGGAACCGAAGGAAATTTTGAGATTAAAAAATTTTTCAAAAAATTCGATGCATATTTAGAAGACTGGCCAGAGAAGAAGAAAATTTTTGCGCTAAAATCCAAGCTGTATGGCAAGGCAAAAAGTAGCTTCATACTTGCAATCAAGACTAAACGCTACAACTATAAATCGATTAAGAATTTCATCCTTTGTCAACTCCTTCCATCTGAGTACAAAGTCGAGGAGTCAATCGATTTAGTTAAAAAGCGAACCAATTCCACTCAACAAAAGAAAAATTTGAAAGGTCATGTGAATAATTTGAAACCTCAGAAAATTCCCACACCATCTTTCAAAAATAAGGTCAACATAAAATTTGAAAAAGAAGAATTTCCCAACGAAATTTTGGAGTTTTTTGAAATGCCAATCAATCAAGATTCGGCCAAAGACGAAAGCGAAATTGAAAATTTAGAAAAAGGAAAACTAATGGAAGATTTGGTAATTGTTGAAAAGGATTTAATTTGTGAAAAAGAATTAAATGTTGAATCATCAGAAAATTTTGGGAAGGATCAATTTTGTGAATTGGATGTGGAACTTAAATGCTCCTTAGATGGAGAACAGGATTTTGCATCTGTTGAATTTCCTATTCCAACAGAAATCCATGTGTTTCAAGAAATTGTTCCACTGGATATTCCTGTTTCCCATGAAGAAAGTGTATGTTCTGAAGAAAAAGAATTTGAAGAGAGTGAAGAGTTGGAAGTGATAAGGGAAGAAGGAGGTGAAGAATATGTTGATTTAGAGGAGAAAGAAGGCGAGGAATGTTTGGAATTGAAAGAAAAAGGAAGTGAAGTTTGTGTTGATTTGAAAGAGAAAGAAAGCGAGGAGTGTTTTGATTTGAAGGAAATTGATGAATATCGTGATGATTTGGAAATTATTTTGGAAGAAAAAGAGTGTGATAATTTGAAAGTGATAGGAGAAGGAAGTGATTATTGTTATGGTTTGGAAGCAGAAGAAAATGTTGATGAAAAAGGAATTTTGGAATTTAAATTGGATGTATTTGAAAAGGATCCTGAAAAGGAAATCCTTCCAACACGAGATAAATTGGAAATTTTGGAAGAAAATTTGAATGAAAAAAGAAGGATGTTAAGGTCTAAATTAAGGGATGAAAAATTTTGGCAAAGCTAAGATGTGAGGTTCTAAGAAAGGAAATTTTAAGGAATGATTTTGGAAATGATTTTGAATGTGGATTTTTGAAAAGAAAAATCACGGGACGATTTTTTCTCGGAGTTCGGAGGTGTTTGAACTTTGAAAAACTGGTCACGCTGATCAGAGTCCCGAAACGTTCTAAGAACTTTCTGAAGGAAACGGACCGTCAAATGCTTGATGTGAAACCGATGAAGGTCTTGCAAATTGTCTCGGTGACAAAACAAGACGTAATTCAAGTACCAAAAGATGTTGAAATTGAAAAAGACTGGAAGAAAAGAAAAAGAAAGGACGAATTCGGACTGGTAGAATCGGTTTCGGTGACCGAATTTCTCACCATTAGAGTCCGATTGGAAACTTTTCATCGAAGATCGGGTTTAGTAAATCGAGACGATCTCGAGAACCCCATGATCAACTTTGACACTGAGAGTAAGAAAGACAACCTCGCCACCCAAAACCTTTCGCAAAACAGGCCGAGATCGAAGAACTTTATCTGACGTCGAGGACGCCGTCATCTGAAGCGAGCGGGATGTGATGCTAAAAATAAATAGCATTTGTTTTTCTTTCGTTTCTCTCCCCATTTATTGACCCCATCCAATTATTCTCATACCCATTTAATTGTAAACCCTATTTTCTCTCCCACAGGTTGTTGTTCGTTCGTTCATTCATAATTTATGTTTATTTTGTTTGAAAAGAAAAGTAAAAGTATTTTATATTTTGTATTTGTTTATTAAATTGATAAAAAAAGGAAGAGAGAGTTTTATTTTGATATTACTTTAGTGCTAGTGTGTGCTAGTGTCGCATTTAGTGCTAGTGTAGCATGAACGGGGTTTTCCAATTGTCTCGATATCCATTAAATCAGCCTAGTTCCATCAAATCCAATTAATCATCCGCCATCTTACAAATCCCTTGATGATAGGCCATAAATCTTCTTTTTTCAGTGCCGCAGGCGAAAACTATAAAAATTTCACTTTTCTGTCAAAAATTTCACTGTCTTTCAAAAATAATAAGAGTAAACTTCGAAATAATATAATTTGGGTTCCAGTTACGTAGCCGAGCATGATATTGATATTTTTAAGTTTAGGAAGGCAGGCAGAAAAATTCCCTTTTATGATCATCCCTCCTCCCATATATTTAAAAAATTCCATCATTGGGGGTGTAAAATATTGCATTTTTGCGTGCCAAAAGATGAAAATCATGCAAACGCACGCCAAAACGCCATGGTTCACAGTCGTTTTTCTCACTGTTAACTCAGAAACTCTGCTGAGCCAACTCCACATTGAGAAACTCTGCTGAGCCAACTCTACATTGAGAAACTCTGCTGAGCCAACTCTACATTGAGAAACTCTGCTGAGCCAACTCTACATTGAGAAACCCTGCTGAGCCAACTCTACATTGAGAAACTCTGCTGAGCCAACTCCACATTGAGAAACTCTCCGCATAGCTAACTCCACATTGAGAAACTCTCCGCATAGCTAACTCCACATTGAGAAACTCTCCGCATAGCTAACTCCACATTGAGAAACTCTCCGCATAGCTAACTCCACAATGAGAAACTCTCCGCATAGCTAACTCCACATTGAGAAACTCTCCGCATAGCTAACTCCACATTGAGAAACTCTCCGCATAGCTAACTCCACATTGAGAAACTCTGCTGAGCCAACTCTACATTGAGAAACCCTGCTGAGCCAACTCTACATTGAGAACTCTGCTGAGCCAACTCCACATTGAGAAACTCTCCGCATAGCTAACTCCACATTGAGAAACTCTCCGCATAGCTAACTCCACATTGAGAAACTCTCCGCATAGCTAACTCCACATTGAGAAACTCTCCGCATAGCTAACTCCACAATGAGAAACTCTCCGCATAGCTAACTCCACATTGAGAAACTCTCCGCATAGCTAACTCCACATTGAGAAACCCTGCTGAGCCAACTCTACATTGAGAAACTCTGCTGAGCCAACTCCACATTGAGAAACTCTCCGCATAGCTAACTCCACATTGAGAAACTCTCCGCATAGCTAACTCCACATTGAGAAACTCTCCGCATAGCTAACTCCACATTGAGAAACTCTCCGCATAGCTAACTCCACAATGAGAAACTCTCCGCATAGCTAACTCCACATTGAGAAACTCTCCGCATAGCTAACTCCACATTGAGAAACTCTCCGCATAGCTAACTCCACAATGAGAAACTCTCCGCATAGCTAACTCCACATTGAGAAACTCTCCGCATAGCTAACTCCACAATGAGAAACTCTCCGCATAGCTAACTCCACATTGAGAAACTCTCCGCATAGCTAACTCCACATTGAGAAACTCTCCGCATAGCTAACTCCACATTGAGAAACTCTCCGCATAGCTAACTCCACAATGAGAAACTCTCCGCATAGCTAACTCCACATTGAGAAACTCTCCGCATAGCTAACTCCACATTGAGAAACTTTCCGCATAGCTAACTCCACATTGAGAAACTGCGGAGTTAACAGTGAGAAAAACGACTGTGAACCATGGCGTTTTGGCGTGCGTTTGCATGATTTTCATCTTTTGGCACGCAAAAATGCAATATTTTACACCCCCAATGATGGAATTTTTTAAATATATGGGAGGAGGGATGATCATAAAAGGGAATTTTTCTGCCTGCCTTTCTAAACTTAAAAATATCAATATCATGCTCGGCTACGTAACTGGAACCCAAATTATATTATTTCGGAGTTTACTCTTATTATTTTTGAAAGACAGTGAAATTTTGACAGAAAAGTGAAATTTTATAGTTTTCGCCTGCGGCACTGAAAAAAAATTTATGGCCTATCATCAAGGGATTTGTAAGATAGCGGATGATTAATTGGATTTGATGGAACTAAGCTGATTTAATGGATATCGAGACAAAGACCCCGATCGTTCGGATTGCAACATACTTAAACCCCACTCCGATTTTCCCATTTACCTTGAATTCTGATACAAAGGAGGATTTCTGATGAACATTGAACAAACAAATACATTTTTGCACAAAAATAAAAAATAATTTTTTTTTAATTTTTAATCTTGTTTATTTTGCTGAAGATCTTGTTGTTGTTGACGTGGTGGTGTTGATGTAGAGGAAACAAGAGCAGCATTTCCAGAAGTAATCATTAATTGTGGAGGAGCCAAACTGAAAAAACAAAAAAATTTCCAAAAAAATTCATAAAATAAGGACAAGAAATAAAGAAACATATTAAAGGTGACATCAATGACTCGAAAAACCTCAGAGATTTATCAATTAAAGATAAGAGTATCCCTGACCTAAGTTCTATTAAATACCCCAAAGAAATGCCCTCTATGGGGTAATTGAAAAAAAAATTCCCATGAAAAAAATTTAATCCAAACCTAAGCAAAGAAGGAATACATGTAGAAGTAACCATTGTTGATTGTTGCTGTTGTTGTTCCAAAACTTGCTGTTGTTTTGATGGGCTGGATGAAGTACAAGAGACAACATTAGAGGAATTAAGCATAATTTGTGGTGGAGGTATTAAACTGAAAAATTAGAAATTAATATTAAAGTTATGAAAGAGAAAATTTGTTGAACATTTACAACAGAGATTGGGACGACTTATTAGGAAAAAACTTCCTTCATGCACTTTGGTTAAGTGGGAAAATTTTTAAAAATAGGGGAAAGGTTCGAACCCGCTCGGGGTAAATTTTTTCCAAAATATTAAAAAAAAGTGGGGGACTAGGAGCGACAAATGCTTTTACAAGTAGAAAATATTTTCAAAAAATTTTTTTATAAACCTTAGCAAAGACGGAATAACAGTTGATGTTGTTGTTGTGATAGAAGCAACAGGCACTGGTTGTTGTTGTTGCTGTTCTGGTTGTTGTTTTATAATTTGTGGTGGTGGAACAGAGAAAAAAGAAGCCAAAGTTGATGGTGGAGGAGCAATTTGTGAAAGTCGATTGATTGACAAATCTGGATTTGAAGAAGGCGAGGAGTGTGGCCTTGAAACTTCTACCAACAAATTTGGAGGCGGAATTGATGTATCCGGAAGTGAATTGGACTGCAAAATTAAAAACAATTATTTGGAGTCATTTTATTTGGAGCATCATATTAAAAAGCTAATGGGAAAAAAAAGCAAACCCCAAAGCTTTCGATGGCATAATGATAACTTAACTCGGAAGCATAAAAAGTTACGACACAAAATATAACTCCAAACTGAAACAACGAAACCGAAAATTCTTAAACATGATCCCCTACCCCGTGTTTTAACTAATCTAGACTCAATTATAATTAAACTAAAAAAAAGAAACCGTTTTGATTTGTTCCGTATTAATTATTGAACCAGCAATGGAGTTGGCAATTGAATTTGAAATTCCAACATTCTGTTGTTGTTACTGTTGTAATAATTTTGAAGGGGAAGAATAAAGCAGAGATTGGGTTTGGCTAAAATGTGAAAATGAATTTGTTGTTGATGTTGTTGGGAAGATGGTGAGGAAAATATTGTTGTTTGTGAATTACTTAATAAGGAAGAAGAAATTGAAGATGATGATAATGGTGGGGGTTGTTGTTGTTGAATATTGTTTAGAGGAAAATTTGGTGGTGGAGTTGAAAATCTTTGAAAAAAAAATTTTTCTTAATTAAAATATTTGTTGGAAAATGCTTTAGAATAAATTGGGAAGACGAATCCCCTAACATGACTAACAATAAATCTAGCTATCCCAGAAAATTCAACAGACATTCTTCGGGCTATCGGTATCCCCAACAACTTCTTTGAGAAGAAGAGATAAACAAAAAGTTTGAAAACCAAAATTTAAAAAAACTAACTCGGTTTTTTATTAATCCAGCACTTCCACCACCACCAGTTACTAATCCACTAGCAATATTTGTAGCTGTTGTTCCTCCAATATTTCGAGGAGGTACAGAGAAGTCAAGAACCTTTTGTTGCTGTTAATTATATTTTTAATTAAATTTGTTATGATTCAAAAAAAACCTCTCAACAAAAACAACAGCATTATTATTAGTTGTAGTATCAGCTTGCTGTTGTCTCTCTTCTTCTTCATCCTCACCTCCCCCATCCACCTCAAATTTTCGTTTTCGACTTTTATTGTCTTCAGAAATATTTTCTACATTCTCTTCATTATTTTCACATTTTGTAGTTTTAATTAAAGCTTCATTATCACTGGGCACAATTTCTCCCTCATCATCTTTTGCTGGAGTTTCCAAAATTATTTGTTCATCGCTTTGATTTAATTCATCAATTTCAAGGTTATTTTCTTCAGTCATCTTTTGCAGAATAAATTAATTTATTAAATTGTCTAAAAGAATATCTAAAAAATATACCGAAAATTCAATAGAAAACAAAAAAAACAACGAAAAACAAAAATTTCCCCTGCGCAAGAAAATTACAAAGCATTTCTCTAACACTCTCCACTTTTAACGTTCTCTCTAATTAAATTGACGTTTTAAAAATTTTTTGTTCAAGTTTACATTTTGACATTCGACAAAAATACAAACTACATGGACGCTTTGTCGCGAGAGCGCTTTATAGAGAGAAACTTCCCTTAACAAATTATTTTCTCATCATTTTCTCTCTAATTACATCGGTTTTGTTTTTTAGCTGATCAGCTAAAGAGTATATCTGCTAACTTTTTTGTCTTAATGTTTGCTTCGAAAAATAACAGACTCATTCAATGTTCCAATTTATTACTGACATGGGAATAATTAATTTAACCAAGAATCAAACAAAACTTGAGCGGCTTTTTTTAATATTTAAAAATTGTTTTTTTTTATTTAAAAATCGTGTTAAAATAAGACAATAAAAATAAAATAATTTAATTAATTTTTAAGTCATTTATTAGAAAAATAAAAAAATTTTTGTTAAGGCAAGCATGAATTATTAAGTATAAGTACTTTTTGGATAGCTCCCCCTAGTTTGAGTAGAAATTATTTTTTCTTCATTTTTGGCTAGGTATATTTGGTTAACATTTATTTTTTACCTACATCTCACTCATATTGCTTCCGGAAGGTATGTCCTTCCTTCGTATGTCCTTCCTTCCGGAAGGTATGTCTATTCAGATTCCGGAAAATATGTCTATAAAAATCCTTCCGGAAGGTATGTCACTATTAAAAATCCGGAAAATTCCGGAGACTGTTGAATATTTATTTTTTTTCCGGATTCTGAATAGATACAAAGCAGCAAGAAAGATTAAGGACTCAAACTATGGGGAGGGGAACTATCCACAAAGTAAAGAAATATTAAAAATAAATTAGTCGAAAGAAATTAATTTTTTTCCGGTCATTTTCTGTGTTAATTCTGTCTTTATTTTACTAATTACTCACTCATTTTGTCCTATTCTCTGCATATACTTTTTCAAAAACTGAAGGAATAGAAACTTTACAATCGTATTTAGCACGCAACCAATCGTAGAGAGCCGCCTTTAAATTAAATTTTTATTTAATCTATTAAAATCCTTCTTACATCAAACATTTCCCAAAACTCAGCGGCATTTTGGTGAGAATCAGAACATAGCATTTGGAATCTGTTAGAAAAAAATATTGGTTAAAAAAAAAGATTTTTTAGGAATTAAAAAAAACTTCTTAATAAGCAATGAATAATACAGAAATACAAACTTGATTTCAGAAAAGAATTAAATCAGAAAATACAAAAAAACTAGAAATGCAAACTTGAGTCTATAAATAGATCAGTCAAAAATTCAAGTTTTATATTAAAATATAAACTTGAGGTTGTAAACTTGAAAAATACAAGTTTATTTAAAAATGTCTAAAACTTGAAAGTAAACTCAAGTTTGAACTTCAAGTTCTGTATAAATTCAGGTTTCTAAGTTTACAAATTTATTTGCAAACCTAAGTCTGTAATTTTGAATTTGTAAGCTTAAAAAAATGTTTTTAGAAAAATTAATATTAAACGTAGAATCAAGTTTGTAATTAGTCGAAAATTCATTGGATCTAACCTAACCCCTTTTTTAAAATAAAAAAATTTTTAAATTTTACCCCTTAACTTCTCTCAAATAGTCCTCCAATGTCTTAATCTTTTCAGCCACTGTACTAGAACTACTTTCTTCTTCATCAAAACTTTGAGTCAAGCGTGGTTGCCCATATATTCCAATATTGACGTACATTAGTTTAAGTCCGTGTTGATTTCGTACAAGTCCAGTATGAGCTGTCAAGTGAAACGGACAGAGCCAGAGAGGGTAAATCTGAAGAGAAAAATTCTTTGTTTAAGAAATATCTGCTCCCCTATCACCTTCATTTCTTTATCAACAAGTTTCAACGCTTCTTGTAAATCGCTTAGAGGAACCATAATATTCTGTAAAACATGTTGTTTAGAATAAAGTCGACGAACACGAGAAGATTTTGGAAAAGGAAGAGACAAAGGCAAAAACCATCCAATAATCCAACGGAAGGGAAATAGTAATAACAAGGAAGGAAAAATTGAACGTAGCTCCCAGAAGAGAGAACGCCAATGACGAGTAAAATATTGTTTTGTTGGAATATATTCTGTTTTGGACTAAAATTGAGAGAAGAAATTATTGAAGAAATCAGAATTATAAAACAGAACATTTAAAAACTTGAATAGAACTAAAAATCAGAAAAACAATAAAAAAATACAAGCCTAACAGAGAAAACAGAAGATTTAAATAAAAATCAGAATTACAAACTTGAATAAAACATAGAATTCAGAAAATACAAATCAAACAAGGAAAACACAAAACTTGGATAAAAATCAGAATTATGTAAAACAGAACGTCTAAAAACAGAACACCTAAAAACTTGAATTAAATACAGAATCAGAAGAAAACAAAAATACAAACTTAGAAAATACAAAACCTAAATAAACATCAGAATTACAAACTTGAGAAAGAAAACACAAAACTTAAATAAAATCAGAATTATTACAGAACATTTACAAACATCAATAATCAGAAAAGCAATAAATACAAAACTGAGAAATAAAACACAGTGAGAAAACAAACACAAAAAAAAACACAAAAAAACACAAAACTTAAAGAAAAACAGAACATTTACAAAACAGAAATTACAACAACAAAAACAGAAAACAAACAACAAAACAGAAATCACAAACTTAAAAAATACAAAACTTAAACAAATCAGAATTTTCTCCTTAAAAACACACCTCTATTTTCCTCAATACCACACAAACATGTATTTCCAATAAAAAATACAAACTCACCCCTCCACTCTCCAACATTTTCTTCACATATAAATAAAAGAAAGGCTTGTACCATCTTCCAATATTATTTTTATAATTTCTATCATTTCTAGGTATTTTGTCAATAAAAGTTCCACTAATTAAAACTGAGCATTCCTTATCATATTGAATTGCTTCCACAAATTCATTTTCGGTTGTTCTCTTCTTCATAATTAATTCTTCTATACGCCCAGCCAATTCTTTAGTTGAAAAACAGGGTTGGTATTGAAGTCTGATATAAGGAGGGCATTCTCGAATTTTGAGGGTGATAGAGACTAGGAAACCGAGCGATCCAAGCGACCAAGGAATGCCGAAGAATAATGACTGGTGAGAACCTTCCTTTAAAAAAATTTTTTATTTTGGTTAAATATCCTTTAAGGCAATCCCGGAGAAAAGGGGTTTCTTCGAATAAAAAGTTTAAAAATAAGAAAAAGACTTTTTCTAGGGTAAAAAAATATGCTGATTACGAATCTGAGCTCGGATTTTGAAAAAGTCGAATCCCGAACCCGAACCTAATTTCGAACCCTGAACCCGGATTTCGAATATGCAAATGATAGCTCGTACGAAAGAGCTCGTCGAGCTGATTCGAATGACACCAAAATCAACGTGATTGGACTTGTTTTGACAAAGTTATGACATAAAGTATACTTATGGGAGTACTGTAGGAGTCGGCGACTTATGTCATAACCTTGACAAAACTTGATGAAGCACTGTAATTTTGGTGTCATTCAACTCAGCTCGACGAGCTCTTTCGAATGAGTTATCATTTGCATAAACTTTTTTTTACTCCAAAAAATCAGCCCTATGGTTTTTCAATATTCCTGGGTCTGTATCTCGGTCCAACCATGTCGGATTTCATCGATTTTGGTGTCATTCGATGCATCTCGATGAGTTCTACCTCCATATAAAAGACTGACCATTTTGTACAATGTCCGACAATGTCTGGGGTCAAATTCCGAATTCGGGTTCGGGATTCGACTTTTTCAAAATCCGAGCTCAGATTCGTAATCAGCATATTTTTTTACCCTAGAAAAAGTCTTTTTCTTATTTTTAAACTTTTTATTCGAAGAAACCCCTATTCTCCGGGATTGCCTCCTTTAAAATCTACCCTTTCGGCAGTAATTAATTCCCCGCTTATAGTCACAATTTCGTAAGCCAAACATGAGTGTTGAAAAAGCCCATTTTTTGCACTACTCGAAGATATGCCTGCCCCCAACACTAAACCCCCAATTTGCAAGTCACCAATTTCCGGAACTACCGGAAGTGTATAACCTAGGGGAAGAAGAGCACGTTGTAATTGGTCAATGCTGACTTTTGGTTCAACACGCACAAATTTTGAAGAAGTGTTTAGCTTAAATGAGTTTTATGAGTTAAAGTTGAATAAAATTAAAGGTAGCTCTAAAGTTTGTAAACTTAAATAAAAATTCTGATTCCGTTTTGTAACAAAATTCTGATTTGTAAACTTAAGAATTCTGATTTTTAATAAAATTCTGACTTAAAAATTCTGACTTAAAAAATTCTGATTTTAAATAAAATTCTGATTTTAAATAAATTCTGACTTAAAAAATTCTGATTGAAAAAACAATCTTAAAAACTTAAATTAATCAGAATTATTTTAAAAAATCAGAATTTTTTATTTAAGATTATAAACTTAAGACTGAACTTGAATAAATCTTAATTCTGGTTTAATCTAAATCTTAAGTTTGTAAATTCTCAACATTTAATTTATTTAATTTTCACCTCCACAATATTACAAAGATTGTCCAAATTGATCTTGTACATTCCCTTTTTATATTCTGGTCTAGTAAAGCACATTTGTTGACAATTATCCATACCGCTTGTAGTGAGTCTCTGTCTTTGACGGTGTGGTTTGCCCTCATTTAATTTGTGCCACTTATTGACCTTCAAAAATTATTATTTTTTTCTCAAAATTTTGTAGGGCAAAGCACCTGTCTCTGTACATCAGCAACTTTCCTCCCATGCGATATCCCCCCAATATTCGATTTAAATTTGATCCAATCAAGTCTGACATTGATAAAACGCTTCACATATTCAATAGGTAAATTTATATAAAGAACATATAGCCATCCAAAGTTAATTACCCAAAGACGAAAGAACCAGTTGATAATAGCTGAGATGCGATTAATAATTCCAGTAATCAAAAACATTTAAAAATAAAGAGAAGGTTAATGTCAGTAGATGATTAGGGAGGTTATGTATGTGATAAAATAATTTTTAGCTAAATAGGGGAAAAGAAAATAAATTTTATAAGGTTAGCAAAAATAAAAAAGGGGTCTAGAATCAATATAGAGCAACAAAAAAATTTGTACATAATTAAAAAAAATTAGAGGAATTATTTTTTAAAAAATACGGGAATAAATAGGTGAAAAAAGAGCCATCTGCAAAACTGGCCATTGAGTCTTATCGGTCTCCTAAAAAATTTTTAAAACTTGTGAGCGTAAGCATATCATCAAATAAGGATTGAAAAATAAGATTGGGAGGGAAATATGAAGGATTGAATAATATGAAGGTAGTTGAACACACAATTTTATGTTTATGGAGGCAGCATAAAAACAAGAATGGTTAAAAATAATAAGTAACCTCAACTATAAATGTGTACTTTTTACTTTGCTTTTTAAGGCGAAGAGAGGAAATGATGAAAAAAATATTGGGAATTTATTAATTTATTTATCAATAAAAAATGGGCATAAATGGAAGAATGCACAAAAGGGACAAAAAATAATAATTTTTTTGTTAAAGGAAAATACCCGACATTTTATGGAAGGTAAAATTAAGGAGGAATTTAGGAGGAGGTTGGATAGTTAATCGATGAATTTTAAATAATTAGAGGTAATTTGAGTAATAAAAATGAGAAAATTGAAGAATAAATGGACTAACACAAGAAAAACTTTTCAAAAAAATTTATAAAAAAA
Source organism: Meloidogyne luci (assembly GCA_902706615.1). NCBI lineage: Eukaryota > Metazoa > Nematoda > Chromadorea > Rhabditida > Meloidogynidae > Meloidogyne > Meloidogyne luci. The sequence goes on along the minus strand of CACSLI010000165.1, from coordinate 1,941,668 downwards.
TCGGAGCGCAGTAGTTTTATCGGACATCGACAGACAAGAAAGATCCAGCTTTAAAAAATTCAAAAAAATTTGGGAGCGCAGTCTAATATTTATATATAATCAAACACAGATTTATTCAAATCTTAAAGTTTGATGAATCCTCCACCTCCATTTAGCATATTATTCGGCCTGCTAACCTCCACAACCCTTTTCAAGGTTTTCCTCCAGGCATTTTTTTTCCATTGCCAGTTATCATTTTTTTCCTCCACAATCTTAACTGCGCTCCATGTTTGGTTTGAGCATTTGGAAGCTATAAATATTAGCTTGAAACTTATTTCAGAATTATTTGATGAGTTGTAAAGGAAAGAGGGAATTGTACTTAATTTTCTTCTCTTGCCTAACGTTTTCTGATTTTTCCGGAAATAAAATTTATTTACTACATTAAATAATTTATTATAAATCAGTCATTAATAGCCAAACATTCATCACTTTTATAAATTCCATCTGAATTGGGTGCTTCCAAATATTCTGGTCTAATCACTCTAGTCCAATTGGAAGGGTGTCCCTTAAAAACAAATTTATAATTATTATGGTTATTCGGAAATATTTAGTAGTGAGTATTCCGGAAAGACCTCTAAACACAATATTCCGGAAAGACTTCCAAAAAGAATATTCCGGAAAGAATATTCCCACTTGACATTTTTCGGAATGGATATTCCGGAAAATATTAAACACATAATTCTGGTCTTTCCGGAACCCTCAAAGAAAGAAAATAATTCTTTTCCGGAAAAGAAACACAAAAATTAAATTCGACTGACTATTCCGGAAAATACATATTAAATATACACTTCTGGTTTTTCCGGAATCTTCAAAAAAAATCTTTTCCGGAAAGGACATACAGATAATACAACATTTTCCGGAATAGGAACACAAAAATACAAAATTTTACTTTAAATATCTGTCCAGAATGTCTAAGGCAAGCAACATTTAGCGGAGAAACATGATAAAATTCACGTAATAATCCAATTTTGGCAGTGTTCTTAATAAACAATTTGTTTATTTAAAAATAAAAATTAATTACCCATTTAATTGACAAATATTTTTCTTGAATGCTAAGTCGTTTGTCAACAACTCCTCTATATATTTAAATTAAAAATTTTTTTTAAAAATTAAAAAAAAACAATTTAGAGAAAAAGGAGTGTAGTGATGAATTGGAAACTGCAGATTTACACACTTCTATCTAAAATTTCGAAAAAAATTCTGATTTTAATTTAAATATTCTGAGCTGACCTCAGATGCCGGGTAGTAGTGTATATAATTTACACACATTTCGTCCTCAATGCCATAACCACCCTTTAGGAATATTAGAAAATGAGGAAAAATGGAAGAAAAAAGAGGAAAAAAGGAGGAAAAAAGGAGGAAAGATGGAGGAAAAATAGAGAAAATTGAGGAAAAATTGAAGAAAACTGGAGGAAAAAAGGAGGAAAATAGAGGAAATAAAGGAAAAAATCGAGAGCCTTACCCAAGTCCATTTTTTCCGTTCCAATGTTTCATATAGACAAGTTGTTGCTAACACATCTCCCTAAAAAGTTTCCGGAAAAAATACAAATCAGAAAAAGATTAAAATTACAGGAAGCACATTAATGTGTGGCTCCAATGGCTGGATATGTTGCCAATGAGGTGAATAATGGTCGTCTCTATTTATTTCCCCAATTTTTCTTCCGTTTCTTACAAGTGAAGTAAAAAGCTTTCGTCCTGTTAGGTGGGCATGAAGTTGTGAAGCAAAAATATAAATGCCGTTCGAGGGTAACTTTAAAAGGTAATTTTTAGGTTTTCGGAATTAATTGAATAATTCTATTCCGGAAAGAAATATGCATGTAATGTTGCTATTCCGGAAAGGTAATTATGACTTTTTCCGGAAAAGGAAATTAAAGGTTTTAATTTTTTCCGGAAAAAGGTATTTAATAATTCTGCTGTTTCCGGAAAAATAAATATTTAATATTCTGACTTTTCCGGAAGGAAATATATAACAATTCTGATGTTTCCGGAAGGAAATACATATTTACTTATAAGTAATTTTGACAAACAAATACTCTTGAAAATTAATTCTGACTATTCCGGAATTTTTTTAGTAATTCTGATTTTTCTAGAGAGAAGTATTTAATAATTCTGATTTCCCCGGAAAAATAATAATTCTGGAAAATTATTTTAATTAAAAATTATATTTTTGCCTTTTCTGTACATTCAGACGGGCAATATCCTGTAAGCGGCCATGCTTTTTGCATTGGCGGGACAGAGTTTGCATCAGAATAGATTAGCCCCAACTCCATTATTCCCGCATCAAAAAGTCTCAAATGCTTTGTGAAGGTTATTTTAAGTCCAGAACTGTCAGTATAGCCAGAGAGGAGTGCAGGATTGTTGTAGTGAATTTCCACCATTAAAAACGGGATAAAGCCAGGGCCTCCCAACGGCATTCCTGCTTGTGGGGGAAAGACGACAGGCTGTATAAGGGAAGGGGAGGATTAAAAATTAATTAAGAAAACATTCGCCCCCATTGACCAAGCAGCCAAAACTTTTGAACAACTTTTAGCCTCTGTAGGTTTTGCACTGGAGCAATCGCCGGCAAAAGGTCTTGTAGGGGTTTGGCAATGAAATACTTCAAAATGGTGAACAAATTGTTCATTACCAGGTGTTATTACTGCTTCATACTATTTTTTAATTGATATTTAAATTTCCTTTTTTTTCAACCTTAATTGCGTGATGTTTTGTTTGCTTTAATTCTGAGGGCAATTCAATAATACTTTAATTGGGGAAGCTTTTTTTAAAAAATATTTTGGTAAACCTGCAATAATAAGTTGTTGTTTGTGGGGGGATAAGTACAGAATTGGCACGGATTTCCATTGTTTGAAGATTAATTCTTGAAGAAATCTTTAAATTTATTAATTAGTTTTGATTCGATTTAAAAAAAATTTGGAGCGCAGTAGTTTCATCGGGCATCGATGCAATTCAATTACAAGTCACTGTGCCTGTGCAGCTAAAAGCTGCCCTCCAACCTCCTTGTAGCATATTATAAACGGCCTGCTACCCTCCATAAAACCTTCGGTAGGAAGGTTATCCTCCTGGCCGCCGCGGCTAAATTTGACTTTCTCGTACGTTCTTCCGCCTTCACGTTTCGATTTGGCACTAGACTTGTTATGCTCTATGCCTTCCACAATCTTAACTGCGCTCCACATCATGAATACACAGACATTTGTTTATACATATCCTCTAAATACTAATCAGAAATAAGTAATAGGTTGCAAAGTACATAAGATAGAGTTTTTCTCTGTTATCTTTTCCTACTATAAAAATGGTCAGTTGATCGCGATAATAGTGAGTGTGGACTTAACTAGAAATTCAAACCTTATCTTCCTTGTTGTTTAATCCAATAGTCAAAAGTTTTGTATATCTCATTTCATAAACCATATCTTTAAGTGATTTTGAATTTTTTTTAGTGCTTACAGCAAGAATAATATTGCTTGTTCCATTCTTTTTAAAAATTTTTAAAAATTTATTTTTGATTGTTTCAAGATTTAGTTCCTTACAGATCACACTAGTCTATAGTTTCAAATTCTTTTAACTAGGGCCAATAGAATCTCAATGATACGTTTCCACTATACAATGATACGTCTCCTCCTTATTTACGTCCGCACAGGTGTGTGGGATGTGTGTGATGGGATGTGAGATCTGACCCTCGATATCACGTCTCATTTTCGTTATAATGCCGGATTAAGTTCGTCTCCTAAGGCGACGTTTTATTAAGTTTCCCTTTCTTCACTATAAAAATTTAATTAACAAATTTACATCAAATCTAAAGTCTCTTGGATCACACGTTGAAAATTTCCTTTGGAATTGAAAAAATGGCTCAACACTAGTCCTGGCACCCAATAAATGGCAATCTTGTTTAATATCTTTGTGTAAAACCAAATGTGAATCTAACCAGCCATCCGTCTTTATAAATTTTTTAAAATTATTTTTAAATTTCCCAATCTACCAATTTTCTACTTTTCACTTGATAAATACAAAAATCACTCCCTGCAAATTTTCCATGATCAGAAAAACCAATTAAAACTGCAGAAAGATTACTAGGAGAAAAATAAACAGTAAATTCTACAAGTTGTTCGGTCCAATCAACTGTCCATCTCATTTTTATAGAGAATGATTTGGCTAGTTTTGGTAATAGTCGGTTTCGTACCCCGCACTTTTTTTTCTTTATAAAATTATTAAAAAATGGTCAGTCAGTCTTAGATTATAGAACTCGTCGAGCTGTGTCGAATGACACCAAAATCAGCCCCCGGTCTTAACTTTGGGCCGAGATACAGACAGAAACCCTTCGAAAAAGTAAGGTGTTGCAAAAGCGTCTCACGACTACAATACGATTGCTTTGTCATAACTTTGTCAAATCTTGTTCAATTATGTTGATTTTGATGTCATTCGAATCAGCTCGACAAGCTCTTTCGATTGAGCTATTATTTGTTTAAAAATGAGCTTGGTCCAAAAAATGAGCTTGGTCCACCCTTCTATTTTTCAAATTTCAGGGGTCTGTATCTCGGCCCAAAGTTAAGACCTGGGGTTGATTTTGATGTCATTCGAATCAGCTCGACGAGTTGTATAACCTAGGACTGACTGACCATTTTTTAATACTTTTATTAAGGAAAAAAAGTGCGGGGTACGAAACCGACTATTACCCTAGTTTTTATTATAAAATTAAAGATAGGGCAAGATTAAGGATAGGAGAGATTCCGGAAATTACTGAAGAAATAATTTGATTGTTCCGGAAAAATATGGATTTAATAATTCTGGAGTTTTCCGGGGGTGGGGGGAGGAATAATTAATCACAAAAATTAATTATTAAGATCCGGAAAAAATAATTCCGGAAAAAGATTAATTAATTACTTTTGTGCAGCGAAGAAACCGGAAAAAAAGATTTCCGGAATTTATGATTTTAAGGTTTCCGGAAAACAATAAATTATTTTGAGTTTCCGGAAAAAATAAAGTTTAAATAAAATTTCCGGAATAAAATTATTCTGTGACAGAATAAACTATTTTCTGGAACAGAGTAATTTTTATTAGTTCTAGTCGAATAAAAAATTTTTTAAATTACCAAAAGAAGAGTTTATCCAAATTACTTGTTCATAATTATCATAATAATTTTTAAATATTTTTTCAGTTGGCCATCTTCCACTGCGCATAAAAGCTACCAATAAAATAAAAACAATCAAAAAACAAAGAAATAGGGAATGCCAGAAAATTAGGGAATTTTTCATTTTTATTTTTTAAATAAAATAATTTTTAATTAAAAAATATTAGGAAGAATATTTAAAATATAAGCTTCTTTTCTGATTTTGACAGCTGCCAACTCCATATTGTACAAATAAATTAATTATACATATGTATGACCAAGCAATATTTTTATAAAAACATTCTGATTTAATATTTAATGTTGGCTATTCTGGAAAAAATAATTCTGATTGTTTCCGGAATTTTTTAAAAATCGTTCCGGAAAGATATTTATATTAATTCTGCTTTTTCCGGAAAGTATATCTAGTAATTTTGCTTTTTCCGGAAAATATATTTATAAATTAATTCTGATTTTTCCGGAAAAGTATATCTAGTAATTTTGCTTTTTCCGGAAAGGATATTTATCTGATTTTTCTGGAAGAAATATTTAATAATTCTGGAGTTTCCGGAAAGATGTTTAATAACTCTGATTATTCCGGAAAAGTATATCTAGTAATTCTTAAGTTTCCGGAAAGGAAAATCCTTTCCGGAAAATACAAGTCTGCACTCATAAAAATATTAATACAATTAAATGTTTCCGGAAAATACACAGTCTGATTTTCTGTTTGTATTTTTGAAGTAAAGTTTACTTTTTCCGGAATATTAATTTTCCGGAAAATACAAATTTTCTAAAATACAAAATAAAATACAAAATACAATTTTTTCCGGAATATTCATTTTCCGGAAATATAAAAGGTTCTATTTATTAATTAAATTATCTATTAGTAGTGCTGTAAATAATATCCAGGCAACAATAAGTCGCATGACAATAGCTGAAAAAAACAAAAGATTTATTTTTATTTTACTATATTTTATTTATTATTTTTTTTTTGTCACGGAAGAAATACAAACTTATTTTTTATTTTTTAAAAATTAATTTTTAATTTTGGCTTTTGTTTTGTTCTATTTTAAATAATTTTAAATAATCACTACTTTAATATGTAGTTAGAAAAATATCTTTTAAGTAATTAAACATTATGTTGCATATTTAGTTTTTTTTAGTTTTTTTCATATTTACATAATAATCATTTATTTCTAAAATGGCATTTTTTCTATTAAATTAATAGCTACATATTATAATTTTTAAGAAAATTTTTTGCTTTATTTTTCTTTTATTCAGAAACAGTTTAGCTATTATTAAGCTAGAATTTTCTTTTTTTTATTCTAAAACTTCAAAAAAGATATTTTAACTTGAGGTGAATCAGAAGGTGTATTTTATGGTAGAATCAGACTGAGATCATCCATCATTTTTTTAGGGGGTTCCCATCCCATACTTGTTGTTTTAGCTCAAAAATATTCTTCGGCATTTCTGTCTCAGGGTTTTTTTATAATTTTAAGCTTCATAAATTCAGATCTCCACATTTTATAGTGAGAACCGACTTTAAATAAACTAAATATCTTTTTTATATTTTTGAATATTTTATTTGACGTATTCAACATTAACATTCTTTTAATTAATCCAAATTTGTCATTACTTCATTAATTCTCACAGTAACTAAACAATTATATTTATGTAGGTATTCTAAATTAGGTACATTTATTTTAACATTGAATAGCCTAAGATTTTTAATTCACAAATAATACAAAAATCAGAACATTCTTAAATAAAATATATATAGTAAAATTGCTTTCGTATAAAATTATTATTTAATTTTTATGCCAAAAAAGATGGTTTATAAATTTGGTATTTATTTTACATTTAAGTTAAGTTTAAAAAATAAATTAATTAATTAAGATAATATTTTTAATGACTAAAATAGCAATAATAAATGTTTAGAAAGTAAAGGTTTAAATGTTCAACAAATAATTAAAAATTTATTCTTAAATTAAGTTTTGTAGTCTTTAGAGAATTGTACCCATTATGAGGTTGACGCATCTATGAATGTACCGATCATTAAAAAATATAAAAAAAGCTCCCACGCTTTTAAGCTAACAATGACAATATAAATTATTTATGCCAACGTCGGCCCAACTTGGCACATTTTTTCTCTACTTTCATTAATTAAAAATATTTTAAATATTATTAATAAATGGCCTAAGTTTATTTATTATTTAAGTAGAAAAATATAAATTCAAGCATTATTATAAAATCAGAATTTCTAATTAGAATTTTTTCAGAATTTTTTAAAATCAGAATTCTTAATCAGAATTTTTTTCAGAATTTTTTAAAATCAGAATTTAAACAAACAAATAAATGTCTTCTAATATAACCAGCAATGGTCTATTTGGAATTGAAATTAATCCTGATTTAGGAGCTCCGGTGAGTGGATTAATTTATTAAAATAAATTAGAAATAGCTAAAAAAAATTTTTTAAAGCTCTACCAAGCATATGCCAACACCGGCCCCACCTGGCATATTTTTCTCCCAGCATCCCTTCTATTTACTGTAGCCCTCTTCGGCATTATCCTCAATTCTTTCGTTGTAATAGTCACAATAGCAACCCCAACATTGCGCGGATCAGCCAATTATTTAATGGCTTTAATTTGTTTTTGTGAGGTTTTACATGCTTCTGGACATTCTATATTTTTTGTTATTGCTGTTACTGGAAAGAATTTTGTTCCTTTATTGGCTGCTAATTTTTTAATGATTGTAAGTAGTGAAAGAATGAAGTCTATAATATACCGGAAGAAATTATATGTATTTCCGGAAAAAATCAGAATTTATACTTTCCGGAATTTTCGTATTAATTTTTCCGGATCCACAATATATGTATTTTTCCGGAATTTTTAAGGAGCTCTAATATAGAGAAATATTATTCCGGAAGCATTTATAATTTTCGGGAAAATCAGAATTTATATTTTCCGGAAAGTGAATATTTACTATTCCTGAAACAATTATTAATTTTCCGGAATTTTTGTTTTAATTTTTCCGGACCTATAATTAATTTTTCCGGAATTTTTCCGGAACTATAATACAACTTAAAAATTATTCCGGAAACATTTATAATTTTCCGGATAATAACATTATATTTCTGATTTATTTAAGCATATGCTTTTCGCTATAAATATGACTATTGCTTTAATGCTCAGTGCAGCTGCAGACAGACTTTTTGCTGTTGCTATTCCACATTTGTATACTTCAATATTTATTATTTAACTAATTTTTATAAACTAATTAAGACACAAATCAATCTGTATAGAACATAAAAAGGCTTATCTCGGCATTCACACTTTTGCTTGTTCACTGTATGGTTTTTATGGTCTTTACTATATCACTGCATATTCAATTAAAAATCCTAATATGTAAAAATAAAATCAAATTTAGTCAAAAATAAATTTTTATTAGACCCACAACAGGATGTCTTAGCGAAATTCTTATTGGAGCTGTTGGAATTGAATATTTTATTCACTGTGCAATTTTTAATTCATTAACTGCACTGTGTTATATTTTAATTTGGGTGATTATACGATGCACTAAAGGTGGTGAGATAATTTATTTTATTAAATAAAATCAGAATTTATATTTTAGAACGAGCAGAATTTTATTTCAGAAGAATATAGAATTCCGGAAACCTGAGATTTATTTCACTGAATTTTCCGGAAAAATAGAACAAGCAAAAATACTAAATGTTTCAGGAAAAAATGTATATTTTCCGGAAAGAATAAAATTTTAATATTACGGAAATGATATTTATTTTCCGGAAAAATAGAATAGAGAATTCCGGAAACTTGTTATATTTCCGGAAAGAAAAATGAGGCATCTTTCTGGAAAGAGCAAAACTTATTTTCAAAAGAATAGTAAATTCCGGAAATGGATATTCATTTTCCGGAATGAATAGACTAGCAAATATAAAATACTATGTATACTCCGGAAGAACAAATTTGCTTCATTTTCCGGAAAAATAAATAAGTATACCAATTTTAGTTAGCCAAGAAACAAATACTCGATTACTACGTTCCCTCGTCTGTATAATGGTTATCTCCATTGGCGGTTATATTATAAATCTTTCAGTATATCAAGTATTCTTCAAACTTATCGAAGAACAAATATTTAGTCAAATTATTCTCTGGCAACTTGGCTTCATCCCCGGAATTTTATTAAATCTTGGGGCTGCTTCAAATGCTTTAATTCTTTATTTTACCAGGTTTTTGAGAAAATAAAAATAAATTAAAAAAATATTTTCAGCAAAGAATACCACAAATCAATGAAGCAATATTTGTTTAATTTGGCTATTCATTGTGGAGTTAAGGGAACTAATCCAGTTACTGCAGTAGCTCCAATAATCCCTAGTACAATTAAAAGCAGCAACAAGAAAAATATTTATTAAAAATCAGAATTATTTTTTAAATTAATTTTAAGGCGGAGACATCCTAGAAGTGGGAGGAGTCAATTAAACTATATGTTTATTGAAGCATATTTAAATTACGAATCCAAGATGCTTCGTTTATATAAGTATTGTCCTAATAATAAAACACCAGAATTTCTATTTCCGGAAAAAGTTCTATTTGTCACAAAAACCAGAATTTATTTGTTGGAGTAACTCTTTCCGGAAAGTAATATTTATTTAAGAATTATTTCCGAAAGGTATTATATTACTCATTAATTCCGGAAAACTCTCTAGCTCTTTTATTATTAATCATATTTCCGGAAAAGCATTATATTATTATCTAACTAATTCCGGAAAGTTAATATATTATTCCGGAATGTAATTAGGTATATAATACCTACTGAATTCCGGAAATGAATTATATTAAGCAGTAATTTTTTTAAGTTGCAAACTTGAGTTTTGAGTTTATTGTTTATTCCATTTTATGATTTCATAATTGTTCTATTCTTCATAAATGTTTTATTTTGCAGAAAATAAAATAATATATATTTAGTTAGGAATTTATTTAGATTTTTTTATTTATTATTTTTAAAATTCTTTTAATATTGTACTACATAAATCTATTTTCTTTTGAATAATTTTTTTATTTAATAAACATGCAATTTTATCATGCAATTCTAAAATATCAAAAATTTAAATAAAATCTGAGAAATTTATTTGATTCTATTTAATCTAAGCTAAACGCTAACGAAACAAAAAATTTTTTCAACGTTAAGGGAAAAATTAAAAATTTAAAAATTAAAGGTTTAAAAGCTTTCTGGGAACAGAATTATAAATAGATGAATTTTCATATAAATTAAAGTTAGTTGGGAAACGTTGTCTGTCTATAAAGACAGACTTTACAGACTACTAACTACTGAAAGATATTGAACCTGACTTTTTCCTTTCCCATAAAATCAACAAAAAATTTCCCAAAATTTTCTTAAAAATTTTTCCCAGAATTTCCCAATTCTCCCAAAGCTTCGTCACATTAATTTGGGAAATTTTCCCATATTTTAAAAGATAAACTTTTTATTTTTTAATTTTTAGTTTACCTCGTGCCACCTCTCTTTTTGATACAATTTATTTCCCTTTATTCCCAAATATAGTTGGAACAACTACTACCGGAAGGAACTTCCGTTATATTCAATGAAACATTATTTCCTTATTTTTTTATTTTTTTTTATTTTTTTATTTATTTTTTACACTACAAAATTAATTTTATATTTATTTCTTATAAACGGTTCTAATTTAACTACTCAGAGATACTACAAAATTTTTTTTAGAATTTAATAAAAAATTATTTTAATAAAAAATTAAATTTAATAAAAAATAATTTTGTAAATTTTTTTGTTCTAAATTATCAATTTTGTAAATATAGGCTTGCCAAGACCAAACATCTTTTTACCTAATTTTACTACTAAAAATAGAAAAAAATTAAAATTTCCTTTAAATAATTATTTTAGAGCTATTAAAATAATTTCCAAACAATTAAAGTATTATAAGCTTTATTTCCTAATTTTCAGAATTAATTGGGGTATTATGTCCATTTTTAATAATTTTGTAATAATTTTTCTATTAAATTATTTAAAAATTTTAAAAATTCTAAAAATAATTTTTGCGCAAATTTAAATTGCCATTTAACTTTTTTTGACTAAAATAGCAGTAAAAATATACGTAATTAAAATAATAACAGATAATAATAGGTATATAAATAAAATTTTAAAATTTTATTTATTTATTTTTCATTTTACTATTTTTATTAAAAAAATATTTTAAGACAAAAAATTTAAATAAAAGTCTCGTAAACACTAAAAAGGTTATTTAAATCAGTTTTGATATTTTATGGTGACCAGAAAACTATAGTTCTTCATAATGAAAAGGGAGACCAAAGCTGATCATTAAAATCAGTATCGGTATATTCTCAAGTTTTGGTAGTTTCTGAAGGCCAAGAAGCCGACTTTCTTCCATTTTAAAAAACTGGCTAAGCTCTAAAATTCACTCTAAAATTTAATGAAGTTACGTATAAATCAAGAATAATTTTTTGACCATGATCTAAAAAATTGTGGCAAACTCACGGACTCGAGGTCTAGTCATAGCACTCGATACACTAAACTAGAGATCGGACTGTGAGGTCCGTACAAGAATCGATATCTCAAAAAAATCTTGAACTCGATAATCCAGATTTTGACCGAAATCTCTTTTCGGTTCGATCTCTAGTCTACTAAACCTCAATTCCAGCCTCAATCTTTATTGTTTAGTTTCTCAAGAATTTTTTTTCTCACTAACTTTTTAATAGAATTTTTTTAATAATGAATTTTCTACATTTTTTTAATTTAGCTTTTCAAAAAATTTTTTAATAATTTAATTTTGCTCATTTATTTAATAATAAAAAATTCGAGCCAAATTGGTCTCCATTGTTTTTAAAATGAAAATTTCTCTTTTATTTAATAAAAACTTTTTTTTGTAATTTATTTAATTTAATAAAAGCAACAAAATTAGCACAATAAAATTTTTTTAAAATTTTTATTTTTAAATTACAAAGAAAATTGTGTTTCCATATAATAATTAAATTTGCTTATTTAAAATTGCCAAATAATAAATTTTTTTAAAATTAAAAAAAAATTATAATTAATATTTTTAAAATTAAATTTTAGAAAAATTATTTTATATTTATTAATTAAAAAATAAAATGGTCGATCATCAAAGCAACACCGAATTATTTGGAATTGAAATAAACTCTAGTTTAGGATTGCCGGTAATTAATTAATAAAATTCCTGAAGGAAATATAAAATTTTCCGGAAGGAATATAATTCTGAAATATTTAAATTGTTTATTTATATATCAGAATTATTTTTATAGTGAAACTTTCAGAATTTATTTTAATAGACACATATATATTTTCCGGAAAGATATCTATCTATTTCCGGAATCAAAATAGAACCGGAATCTATTATTTTAATGACCACTTGTATTTACATATATATATTCGGAAAGAAAGTTTCCGGAATTTTGGTTAAATTAAATTTATTTAAATAAATTCTAACAGCTCTACCAAGCATATGCCAACAACGGCCCCACCTGGCACATTGTTCTCCCAGCATCTCTTCTATTTACTGTAGCCCTCTTCGGCATTATCCTCAATTCTTTCGTTGTAATAGTCACAATAGCAACCCCAACATTGCGCGGATCAGCCAATTATTTAATGGCTTTAATTTGTTTTTGTGAGGTTTTACATGCTTCTGGACATTCTATATTTTTTGTTATTGCTGTTACTGGAAAGAATTTTGTTCCTTTATTGGCTGCTAATTTGTTAATGATTGTAAGGGGGATTTTATTATATTTTAATCACCCATTAAAATCTTCTAGCCTTCAATTTTTGCTCTATGTTCTTGCATGTCTTTAATGCTCTCCGCTGCTGCTGACAGACTTTTTGCTGTTGCCATTCCAATTTTGTACTTGAAACTTTAATTTGACCTAAAATTTACTAATCAAATTAAGACACAAGTCTATCTGTATAGAACATAAACGGACATATCTTGGTTCCCATACAATATTCTGTGCTCTATGTGGTGTTTATGGCCTCTATTTTATCACAGCTTTTTCAATCAAAAATGCTAATACGTAAGGGAAAATACAAAAAATATTCAAGCAAAAATTAATTAAGCCCAGTAACTGCTTGCATTGCTGATATTCTTAATGGAGATGTTGGAATTCAATATTTTATTTATAGCGCAATTTTTAATTCATTAACTGCACTGTGTTATATTTTAATATGGATAATTATACGTTTTAAGAAAGGAGGTAAAAGATTTAAGGAAATTAGAAAATTAATTTAGAAATTATAATCCGTAAAAAATTACGGAAAACTTAAGTTTATCAGGTATAATTTTAAGTTACTTGTAAACCAGATATTCCGGAACAACTCAACTTAAGTTTTCATTTAAGTAAAAATATGTAAGTGGATATTCCGAAAAACTTGTTTTCCATAAAACTTAAGTTTTTCAGACATATTTTTATGTTCCTAATATTCCGCAAAACTTGAATTTTTAGGAATACATATTAACTTTATAATCCGGAAAATATAAATTGTATTCCGGAAAAACTTAAGTTTCCGGAAAACCTTATTCTTAAGAATAATCATACAAATTATTTTAAGTTTCTTCATTATATATTTTTTTATTCTTTTAGTCTCAGAAGAAACAAATACTCGATTACTACGTTCTCTTGTCTGTATTATGGTTATCTCCATTGGCGGTTATATCATAAATCTTTCAGTATATCAAGTATTCTTCAAACTTATCGAAGAACAAATATTCAGTCAAATTATTCTCTGGCAACTTGGCTTTATTCCCGGAATTTTACTAAATCTTGGAGCTGCTTCAAATGCTTTAATTCTTTATTTTACCAGGTTTTGGACTAATTTTTTTTAATATTTAAATTTTCTTTTTAGTTCTGAATACAGAAAAACGTTTAAACACCATTTAAAAAATGTAGCTAAAGCTTGTGGATTAAAGGGCACAAATACAGTGACTATGATGGGCCCCATGCTTCATACAAGTAGCTATAAGAACAGCAAGAATGGAAATAACTATTAAATTGAATAATGATTTAAATATATTTTTTATAGCATTTTTTTATGTATTATTGACTATAAATTTTATTTTTAAATAATTATATATTTCTTTTATTTTATCCCATTTCTCTATGGTATCTAATCAGTCAAAAAAGAATTAATTTTATTAATAATTCCAAGAATACTTTTCCTCCAAAAATTAAAAATAAATTTTAATTATGACGAAAAATATGAAAAAATTTTTATTTTAAATTAGTATTCAAAATGTTTGTGTGTGTAATTATATTTATCTAGTTGAATCTATTTATTTAGAAAATTTGTCTTTAAATTCAATCATAAATTTAATTATATTTTTTAAAATCATTTTAATTATTATTCTACTTGTAGTTTTTCTTTTGTGAGGATGTAGGCAACATTGGAGACACTTTTGTAACCGTAATCGAGACTTTGACTCCAAATAATTTCGCCAAAATTGTCAAATTCTTTTTAAATGTTTTGCGATACTCAGTGCTATAAATTGATTAAATTTGAAAAATATTTAACTAAAAACCTCGTAAAATAAAGTATAACAGCATTAGAAGCACCACCAATATTTAATAAAACCCCTGCAATGAAAGCAAGTTGCCAAAGTAAAATAGGATTAACCCTATAATTTATAATGAGTCCGAATACTGCCTGATAAACTGCTAGATTGATTACATATCCTCCAACTGATATAAGCATAATGCAGACCAAAGCACGAAGCAAACGGGCGTTTGTCTCTTGACTGGCTAAATTAAGAAAACATTAGCCGTAAATAATATACTTTTAAGTAAAAATACATATAACTTTCCGAAAACTATTCTAAATATTACTAAGATTAGTAACGGTTTCCGGAAAACTAATTTCTTAAGTTTCCGGAAAAAATACATTTTTAAAAAACTAAGTTCTTAAGTTTCAAGACTTCCGGAAAACTAAGTTTTAAATTTTCCGGAAAACTAAGTTCTTAAGATCCGAAAACTACGTTTTTAGGCTTACGGAAAACTAAGTTTCAAGTTTCCGGAAAACTTGCCTTCCTTTTTGCAACGTATTATGCCCCATATTAAAATATAACACAATATTGTCAACATGTTGACAATAGAGCTATAAATAAAAAATACATTTCCAACATTTCCCGAAAACAAATCGCTTATACATCCTGTTGTTGGTCTGTAAGATTATTATATTTATTAAAAGAATTTTTTTGTCAAATACATGTTTGGATTTTCAAGTGAATATTTGGTTGCATAGTAGACGTTGAAGAGGCCTAATATAACACAGGTACAGGTATGAATACCAAGGTATAAATATTTATGGATAATACAGATCTTTGTGTGTCTTTAATACATATATGATTAGGTAAATTAAAATTATTGTTTTATACATTTGAGGAGCTGCCACAGCAAAAAGTCTGTCAGCAGCGGCGCTAAGCATTAAAGGCATTAACGTACAAAGAGCAAAAATTGAAGGCTAAAAAATTTTTTAATGTGATTAAAATAAAATAAATCCCCCTTACAATCATTAACAAATTAGCAGCCAATAAAGGAACAAAATTCTTTCCAGTAACAGCAATAACAAAAAATATAGAATGTCCAGAAGCATGTAAAACCTCACAAAAACAAATTAAAGCCATTAAATAATTGGCTGATCCGCGCAATGTTGGGGTTGCTATTGTGACTATTACAACGAAAGAATTGAGGATAATGCCGAAGAGGGAAACAAGGAAGAAGCTTGAAGCAGGAATGATTATATTCCAAGTTGGGCCGACGTTGGCATATGCTTGGTAGAGCTTTAAGATAAAAACCAGGCAATTAAAAATTAATAAAATCCACCACTTACAGGCCCAGTGATTGGAGTATTTAAATTTGGATTTATTTCAATCCCAAAAAGACTGATGTTGCTAGTTTGATTACCTTGCATAATTATATAAGTATATTCCGGAAAATTATATTCGGGAAAATTAATATGAATTAATTTCAAAAAACAAGAATTAACTTCAGGTTGGTTTAATATGTATAATTTTTTGCCTCAATAAATGTAAAATTTATTTTTAACAAATATGTGCGGGTTGTTGTATGTATTAAATTTCTAAATAAAATTAACGAAATTAAATTTTTAAAAATTTCTTTATTCAAATAAAATAAATTTTTAAATTAATTCAAAGAAAACTTAATTAACAAAAAAATAAAATTAAAAAAAAAAGATATAAAAATAAATTGAATTTAAATAAAACAAATGCAGCTAAACTTTTTTGTAAATTTCCGGATACCTTCTTTTTTTAATTGTAGAAATATATTAGGAAAATACTAAGAGAATACTTCGTTCTCCGTCATATAAATACAAGGTTTCCAAAAGAATTTCTTTCCGGAAACAAGTGTTTCAAGTCCGAGAGTAGTCTGAGGGTTACCAAAATTGACCAAGAATAATAGTTAATCCAAAGGAAAGTACAATGTAGAAGTTGGATTGGAATGAAGGAGATTAGGGACTAGCCGAACTAGTATGATCTTACTAGACTTATACTTACTAGACTATCTTACTAGACTTATACATGTAGTAAATTTCAAGTGCTTTCGAACAAGCCCAAAATAAGAATTTAAACCAATCCATTAAAAAATGGCGTAACTTAAGAGTGAGTGGGCCAAATATTACTACTATTAGAAATACTAAAAAACACAAATTTAATTTATTATTATGAAGCAGAGCCTATTTTTATAAGCAAAAAGTTGTAAGATGTGCTTCATTAAAATTAAAAATCTTTGCTCCTTATTTATACCTGCTTTTTTCGTATTACCTTTTTAACATTATGTAGGTTTTTAAATTTTTGAATAACAGAAAAAACACGCTAAGCCATTACAATTTTTGTGGCTCAATTTCTATTTAAATAAGAAATAAATACATTTTAAATTAATTAATTCTCAAGTAACATTTCAACTTAAAAGTTTGTTTCGTGCAATGCCCGATGTTTTATCCTTCGTTATCCTAACTTAAAATCAGCTGCCCCACAGCTGTTGAACGCACTGTATCCATCACTAAATGGTGCGTTTGTTTGGAGGTCGAGGCATTTCAAACTCCACTTGATCAGACATCAAACAGTGCCAAAGATGAACTGATATTTTAATTTTTAGTTACTTAAATTTGAAAATGAGAATTTCTGAAGGGAGAGAGAACAATAGGTATTTTATTAATAAAATTATAAGGTAGTCTACCTTGAAATAATTTACTTTAAATATGTATAATTATAAAAATGTTAAAAATAATTTATGAACTATTTATTAATGGAAATTTTTGAATTATTTTTTCTATTAAATTTTAGATTCTATTTAAATTTTATTTTGCTTCAAATTAATAAAAATAAACTTGTTTTTTTAACTTAAAAAGGGAGTAAATTAGCGGTCCTTTGAATTTAAATTTTGAAGCAATATAAAAAAATTTAAAGGAAATGTGGGTGTAATTGTATTGAATGGCCATATAAGTGGCACATTCAAAATTGAAAAAAAAACAAAAAAAAATAGATAAATGCTTTAGCTTAAATGCATTTTTCAATTGAAAAAAATTTCTGAAGGAGGAGAGAGAACATCCCCCCTCTTCCCCCCTCTTCTTCCTCCCTATCCCTATTTTATCTTCAAGTAAAATAGGCCGTCTAAATGCATTTATGTGCTTGTTAAATATTTATTATAAATAATGAAAAAGAAAAATATATAAGAAAATTTATTTGGAAAAAATAAATTTTGCTTCATTCTCGTCCCATTCCTGCTGTTTCATTCAAATATTTTTTAAAAATTATTTATGCTTAATTTTTCAAATTTGAAGCAAGTAGAAGGAGGACTTTAGAAGGCTTTAACAAGAATCGAAGAGAAGGCTTTCGAAGCTTCCAATTTTAATTTTGAATTTCACAGCTTTAAGCAAGCTGGAAGTCATTATCATAAGAAATCTGAAAATTAATTTAAAAAAATATTCCACCATTTAATGACTAAATTTCAACAGAAAATTTCAACACAAATTCATTGCAATCCTCATAAAACAATTTTCTACATTCTCAAAAAAAATATAATTTTCTCTCTATTTTTGTTTAAACACCTTTTTTAATTTCCGAATCATCATCCAATCATTCCCTTTTATTTTTACTTTTTTTAAAAACATTTTTTAGCTTCATCCAGAAAAAGGGAAAATCATTGGAAAGCACGCTGACTATGACATAATAAAAATATTTTTTTTATTTTCTATTTTATTTTTATTTTCTGTCAAGACGTGAATAATTTTAAAATAAAAATAGAAAAATTAAAAACAATTGAAAAAATTTTTAAAATTATTTTAGGTAATTAAAAATGCTTGAAACTTTTTTGCTTCAACTTTGTTTATGTAAGTTTATCAGAATTTTGCTTCATTTTAATTTTCAATAAAAAATACAGGTTTTATTAATTTCCTGACTAAATTCTGATAAAATACACAAAAACACATAAAATACAAAAAATCAGAATTCATGTATTTTAATAAAATCAGAATATTGTGCTTTAGTCTAACATCAGAATTTGTATTTTAATTCAATAATAAATAAAATACAAAAATAATTCTGCTTTATTAATATTCTGATTTCAAGTTTATTTGTGTTTTATTGTATTTTCTTTATTCTAATTAAATCAGAATTATTTTATTTTTTATTTTCTTTCTCCCTTAATTTATTTATAAAATCAGAATTAAAAATTAAAAAGCAGAATTAAAAATCAGAATTCTTTCCCTTAAGAGTTTACTATATTTTTATTTACAGCCCTAACAATCATACAAATATTTTTTAATTTATATTTATAGTTTAAAGCTTCAACTGGCTTTACATGTAAGTGACATAAACTATTCTCATTCAGCTGTAATTGTAATTATTTATTTTTTCTAATTAAAACATGTCAATAAATAAATTAAATCGATTCAATTTTAATTTTATTTATTTAATTAATTAAAAAAAATTTTTTTAATGTCAATTTTATTAAAATTGTCGTGTCAAAAATTCTTCAGAAAATTTTTCAGAATTTTCCATCATTTTAAAAATCTGTTTTGCTTCAAATTTGCATAATTCTTTGCTTAATCCCTTCCATTTTCTAAGAAAATAAATTTGACAAAATTTAAAAAATATTTATTTTTGACTATTTTTCTTTCCAACATCTACATATTCTTGACTTGTCCAGACACATTATTGATAAATTTTTTTCTTTAAATCTGCCTAAAAATATTATAAAAAAATTTAATGGCGATATAAATATAGGACCCATATCATAGAGAAAAATACAAAAATAAAATCAGAATTAAATAAAACTTATCAGAATTAATTTAAATAAACTTGAAGCAGAAAAAGTTTATTTGTATTTTATTGTATTTTCCGTATTTCAAGTTTATTTTTAATTCTGATTTTAAATAAACTTGATTTTAAATAAACTTGAAAATACAAACAAAATACAAAATTAATTCTGATTTAATTTTATTCTGCTTTCAAGTGTATTTACTCTTGTATTTTTATTTGAATTTTCTTGTGTTTTTCGTATTCCAAGTTTATTTTTAATTCTGATTTTATTTTTCTACTTATTAAACTTGAAAAATTCTGGTTGTCTACAAAATGTGTTTTTCTTTGTATTTTAAGTTTAGGTAGTCTCCCCTCCATATCGCCTTTTATTTATAAACAAAAGGCTTTTATGGCAAAAGCATTATTCTCTTTAAGGACTTACTGCTCTCTACTTTAAGTCCAATATTCTCAAAGGAGCACTTTTGGGAATTTTGCCCTTGGGGGTTTTTCGGCTTTTTTGCCAAGTCTTGTCAAGATTGAAAGAACAAAAAGGAAAAATAAGAAAAGTGGCACAGCTTTCCCCTTCCTTTTATTTTATTTATTTTCAAATTCTTCGTGTAAATCCCCTCCTTTCCTTCCACTCACTTCCTCTCTCCCTCCTACTTCTTTCCTTTATTCTACCCTTTGGGCAAATCCATAATTTTATATGTATTTTATGCTTTATCCTATATATTTTTTATTTGTTTTAAGCAAATTATAAATATTTGTATTTTTGTATTTTCTCTAATATTGTAATTGTCTTTTGTAAAATCTCTCTAACTGTCTCTTATATAATAGTACTCTCTCTCAAAAAATAAACTTGTTTTAATTCTGATTTTTAAATAAACTTGAAAATACAAAATACAAAGAAAACACTACGATAATTCTGATTTATTTATATTCTGATTTCAAGTTTATTTACTTAACATTTATTTGTATTTTCTTGTATTTTTTGTGTTTTTTTTGTATTTTTTTATTCCAAGTTTATTTAATAAATTAATTCTGATACCAAGTTTTATTTTTAATTCTGATTTAATTCTTTTATATTTAAAATAAATTCTGGTTTTGTTTAAGTTGTAGCATATTGCTTCTTATATTGTTTTATCTGCAGCTTCAACAATTTTTTAAAAATAAAAATTAATTTCTAAAATTTTTTTAATTTTTAGAGCTTCCCAATTATTAAATAAATAAATATAATTTTAAAAAATATTATTTAATTAATAAATTTCCAAAAAAATAAAAAAACTGAAGCGTCCAAAGCCCCAGAATTCGCAGCAGTCCACATCGACTGCTGTAGAAGAGGAGGAATTTAAAAAATATTTAATTAATAAAAAACAGAATTATTCAAAATTACCCAAAACTACGTTTGATTCATCATTAAATATGCATAGTGAAAAGCAAAAAAATATTCCTGTATTAACCAATGGGTTGTTGAACGAAAATACATCATCCTCCTCTGCTTCCAGTTCGTCTTCCGCTTCTTCAGGCATTTATATTTTATTTTTAAATTTTTTTTCAGAGCCATATACCTCTGAAAACGTTAATAAATTTAAATAAAATTTAATTTTATTCCAAAAAAATTTTTTTTCAATGGAAATAATTTATGAAGGCCGTCATCGTCCAGAATACCAGCAACAACTACCAAACAAAAATATATCCCCCTCCTCTATGTTAAATAATTCCTCTACTTCGTCTTCTGCAGAATTACAACAATTAGTACAACAATCTATACTGTATGGGCAACAAGTAAAAAAAATTTTTTTTTTAATTTACTTTTTAAAAAAATTTAATTTTTAGCAACAAAATAATCACTCACTTCCACAAACTACAACCCCATTTTCTCTCGCTTCATTAAATTATGGCCCCTTCGGGTTACCCAGTTTTTCCCTTTCCCCCCAAAATTCCTTAAATTTGTTACACCTTCCACAACAACTTCAGCAACAACAAGAAATTGAACGTCAAACTGCGGCGATTGCTGCTTCAGGGGCAATAAATAATGGTTTGGTTAGTGCACCAAATGCTTTTGAAGTAAAAATTTATTTAATGTTTAATTTATGCAATGCCATTTATTTAAGACAACAAAGGGAAATTTTAATTCTTATTAGTTTACAAACTTTAGTTTTTAAGTTTTCCGGAAAGATTTTGAGGGAAATATTAATTCTTAAGGTTATTTTAAATTTTAAAAGTTTATAAACTTGAGTTTCCAAGTCTTCCGGAAAGAAATTAAAGGAATAATAAATTTTTCCGGTTTCACAAACTTAAGTTTTCAAGTTTTCCGGAAAGACTTTTTTATAAGAATAATTAACTCTTCCGGTTATCTTAAAGCCTTACTAATTCACAAACTTAAGTTTTCAAGTTTTCCGGAAAAAATAAGAGGGAAGATTTGAATAATAATTTAATAATTTGATTTTAAATTTATTTTTTAGGGTCTCCCAATATTTGTAATGCCAAACAATAGTTCTCTTTCGCTTAATGCACTACAACGTGCCGCTGTGAATTAATTATTAAATTTTAAAATATCTAAATAATTTTAAATAGGAGTTTAAAGCAATGGCTATTAATGCACTTATTCAACAACAACAATCACAACAATTAACGCTAAAAATAGATACAAGCAGTAAGATTCAAATACAGTTTGAACCTCATTTTTAAATAGACCCTTAATACTAAGTCACCTCAATTTAAGTCACCTCAATTTAAAATAAATTTTTTTAGAAAGGGGGTTGGCCACTGAGTGAGGAACTTCTAGGCGACTATACCAACTATTTAGGATGACTTATTATGAAGTCCGATATTGTCTTGTTCAGGGGGTATCTAAAAATGAGGTTCGGCATGAAAGAGCACTTATCATACAATTAAAAAAAATTTTTTTAAAGAACATTTTCATGTATTTGTCGGTGATCTCTCACAAGATGTCGATAATCAAATGTTATATGACGCTTTTAGCAAGTTAGGGCAAGTCTCGTAAGTTGCTTAATTTTTAAAGAGATATTTAAAAAATTATTTTAAAGAGAAGCCAAAGTAATGAGGGATCCTCAATCAACAAAATCCCGTTCATTTGGATTTGTTGCCTACCCTTCTAAAGGCAAATTTATTTTTAAAAATCTCCAAGAATTCTGATTTTTTTCTAGAAGACGCTCAAAGGGCTATTGAGGAAATGAATGGTTTTCAATTAGGTAGGAGAGCGATTCGAACAGGTTGGGCTATCAGACGGAGTGGAACAGAACAACTAAAGACTGGGTCTGAGGATGAAAAGGAGGAGGTACGCTTTGGACTTAATTTTGGAGAAGATTTAGACCGAAAATTTCAAAATTCAAAATCCTAAAAATTTTAAAATTTCAAAGGACTCAAAACGGTCAAAATCCAAAATCTCGAGAATACATAGTGTATTTTAAAAATCCATTTAAAAAATACAGTATTCCAACTCAAATGCAACCTTCGAATCAATTTACAACTCTACTGAAGCGGATAACACAACAATATATCTGGGTGGTTTAGCAAGTGCAGCAACAGAAGAACCTATAAAATTAGCTTTTAGCGAATTTGGAATAATTAAAGAAATACGTCTTTTCGCCTCCCAAAATTTTGGTTTCGTTGTATTTTCTGACAAAACTTCAGCTACAAAAGCAATTTTAGAAATGCATGGAAAAGAATTAAATTTAGGGATAGTTGGAGGGAAATGTCGTTTGCGTGTTAAATGGGGAAAGCCTGTACAGCAACAACAAAATAATAGTGGAAAAGGGGGAGATAAAGGGTGGATATTAAATAGTGATTCGGTCAATCTTGCTCTGAATAATCAACAAAATTCTGCGGTTGTAGCAGCAGTAGCACAACAACAACAACAATTAGCACTAGCTTCTGCTATTTTACAGGCACAGCAACAACAACCGATATTTCAACATCCTGTTTTAATGGGAGGAGTTGTACAACAAACGCCAACTTTTCAACAATCGGTAATTAGGGAAAGTTAAGAAATGATTCAGACTAACTTGAACTTTTTGAACCCTCAAGTTAAATAAAAATTCAAATCAAGCTTTAATTTGAATTTTTAACTAAACTTAATTTACACGCTTAAAACCTAAGACTGAAATTAATTAAACTCAAGTTTAAAGTTTTCTATTATATATTTAAAGCTTTCTCCTGTTATTTTTAGGTTCCGGTTACTTTTTTCAGCTTAAGTTTCAAGGATAAATTTTTCCGGAAAAAAATAAGTTTTTAAGTTTTCCGGTTAAACTTAAGTTTTAATTCCAGAAAAATGTTTTTAAGTTTTCCGGTTAAGTTTAAACTTTTCTAAATTCGTTGTATAAATAAAACTAAAAATACAGCAGCAACTTATTGCCCAACTCGCAGCACAACAACAACAACAACAAAGTCTACAACAATCTTTAGCACATAATAATGGTTTCAGCACATTCCTAAATGGTCCAATACCTTCAGCTACAAATTGGCCACAAACTCAACAATTTTAAAAAGAAGAATTTTTAAGCTTAATTATAGGCGAAATTTCCACTAAAAAATTTAGTTGTTTATTAATTATTTTTTCCCAGAAAATTGCTTTATTTTTATGTTTTTAACCCCTAAATTTACTCTGAAGCAAATAAATTTTTTTTATTAAAAATTAATTTTATTTTGACAAAAAAGCATTCCAACAAAATATTTATTTATTACTTAAAAATTAAAAACAAAATTGCGATTGAAGAAAATTATGAATTTGAAAGGCAAGCATTTTGAAAGTGGAACAAGTACAAAAATGAGAGTAGAAGGCAAAATAAAAAATTAAATGTAAAATTAATAAATTAGAAATTAAAGAGATGCTGTGTGGACTTAATTTAAATAAATATAAGTTTAAATAATTAAGTTTATAAACTTAAGTTTTCAAATTTTCCGGAAAGAATTTTTGAACGAAAAATCTGGTTATTCTTATAAGTTTACAAACTTAAGTTTCAAGTTTTCCGGAAAATATAAATTCTTCCGGTTACTTAATTTTTTACTAGTTTGCAAACTTAAGTTTTTAAGTTTTCCGGAAAGAACCTTCGAAAGGAAAAATTAACTTTTCCGGTTACTTAAATTCGTATTAATTTACAAACTTAAGTTTTCAAGTTTTCCGGAAAGAAATAAAATATAAGAGAAAAAATTGAATAGTAATTTGATTAATTATTATGAGTCATTGATGGAAAGATAAAATAATTTTATCAAAATCAACTGCTATATAGACTATGCTCCATTAAAGTTCCACTACTTCCCCTATTTTTCCGCATCACTCTCATTAAAATAACCAACATTATCAACAACAATAGAAGCAGAAGCAATCCGCCAGAAATTATTGCAATTGGTGAGAGGCAAACAACGGTATTATTGCCTCGTTCTTGGGTAGACCAGTCGATGAAAGGAGCTTCCTGGATGGAACTACGTTGGATGGACCCACGTTGAGCAGCAGCAGCGGGTTCTTTGAAAATATTATTGTTACTCATTAAACTTAAGTTTTTAAGTTTTCCGGTTAGATTTTCCGGATACTTGATTTTCTCTTACTTGATTTTCTTACTTAAAGTCTTTTTCATTTAAGTTTTCCGGTTGTTTTCCGTAAATTCATTTTCCGTAAGCTAAGTTGCGGCTAACTTAAGTTTTTAAGTCTACACTTAAGTTTAAAAATAATTTAATTAAATATTCTACCATAATCATCCATTATCATCAATTCCGGTGAGCTTATGTCAAAGTCGACTTCGTGTGTTCCCCTCCTTCTGTTATGTGCCCTTTTCCCTTCACCAGCATTTGATGAAGCAGGAGGTCCACGTGTAGTGTCCCTTTGCGAACGGGCAGCAGATTTTGCTTCATTACCAGAGCGCTTATCGAAAACCTGTTTAAAAATCAGTTGAAATGATTTTTAAAAATTTTACTGACTTGAACAGGTTTCGTCGTTCCATTGAATACATCGTCATTTTCTTTCTTTTCTTTTTCCTCCTCTTGCTTAACCTCTTCAGCAGAAACAGTCCAATTTGGATCAGCACGTTCAACAGCCTCATCCATTCTATTACTTGTTTTGGAAGCTGATGGAGGGGTTTTTCTTTCAGGAGGCACTAACATAGCTTTGTCCTTGTGTAGCAATAAATCTGGTTGCGGAAATTCGTCTTTCTTGGGAGAAATTATGTTGTTGGAATTTGTGGTGTGGAATGTTGCTATCAATGTTGGAGGTAATGGAATTCCTTCAGTTGTACTACTTGATGACCAAGTGGAAGAAGCAACAGTTTCTCTGCTATTCTCTGCTGAGGCGCTATTCATACGCTCCACACTACTTAAAAGTTGTTCACTGCCTTCAGAAGTGGTTGTACTGCTTGAACTTCTTGACGTACTGCTTGAACTTCTAGGTGTGCTGCTTGAAGTTCTTTGCTGCTCTTCATCCGATTCTTCCCTTTTTATTGGCTTATTCCGATCTGGTCTTATGCTTTCCGTTGTTGTACTGCTTGGGTAACGTGAACTGGTTGTACTGCTTGAAAGAGTGCTTCTACTATTTTCA
The DNA here is from genome assembly GCA_902706615.1 of Meloidogyne luci. Taxonomy (NCBI): domain Eukaryota; kingdom Metazoa; phylum Nematoda; class Chromadorea; order Rhabditida; family Meloidogynidae; genus Meloidogyne; species Meloidogyne luci. The sequence continues at coordinate 1,915,649 of CACSLI010000165.1, read as the reverse complement.
GTCTTTTCCTCAATTCTTTCTTCATTTCTCAGATTTTTATATTTATTAGTAGAGGTAGCTATAGCCTCCATAGTAGTTCCAAATTCAGTTTCAGGAATCACATCTCCACTAACTTCAACCCGTTGCTTAACATTAGTTTTTGTAATAATCGAAAGTGGGGTAGTTGAAGCAGATGAAGGCAGAGGTGTTTCAGTTGCATTAAGTAGAGCAGATGATTCCCCACTGGTGTCCTCATTAAAGTTTCCGTTAGATGCACTCTTGGCACGTTTTCCGTTGCAATTTGGGGGCTGAAATTTTTGGGATTCTTAGTTTAAAAGAAAATTTTAATTACAGTTAAATTATTGCATTCCAAATCAGAGTTCATACAAAGTTTAATTTTGCAGGTAAAAGACATTGTATTTCGATCAGGAAAATTAAAAGCAGCAGAAGCCTATAAGAAGGTTAATAATTACAAAAATTAGAATTAACAAATAATTTAAAAATTTAAAAACGTACAGCCATGGCTTTTGTTCTTTCCACTGTATATGTTATTTGGGGCATTAGAAATTCTGATAAATAAAAAATAATCAAATTTAGTGTGCCTTCCGGAAATATAAGTTTCTCTTAGTTTTAATTTGTCTTTGTTTTTCCGGAAACTTGTTTTTTAAGTTTGTGCTTTACGGAAACTTGTTTCAAGTTTTAAATTAGTGCTTTCCGGAGACTTAAGTTTTTAAGTTCCAACTTAAGTTCACGCTTAAATTAATGCCTTTTGGAAGCTTAAGTTTTCAAGTTCTAACTTAAGTTTTAATGCTTTCCACTTAATCTTCCTATTGTTTGTTAATCTAGGAATTTTTTAAGCTTCCTATTTAGCTCTATTCTGTTTTAATTTATTTAAATATTACCATCTTTACTGCATCCATTAGCATCAATAATAGCAAATTCAGCTCCCTTTCCATCAACAGCTTGACAATTATATAGAAGCATGGAATACATACGTGAGGGGCATTCCCATACATGATAGAGTTGTTCACCAACATGTGTGTATTTAACACGAGGACCGTTTGGACTATCTCTGAAAATTTTTTTGGAAATAATTTCTCTATTAAACTATAGGTTTTTATTTTTATGTTGAGGTTCTTTCGTGTTATCATTAATTTTCTTCTTTTCCCTTGTCAAGATTTTTAAGGGTTTGACTGTTTTTCTTAGCTATTTTCAACTTTCTTTTTTAGCCTTCTATCAGGTATAAGTTTTCCGGAAACTTCTTTTTTTTAGCCTCTTATTACTTAAGTTTGCTTGCTCAACTCTTGTTTTAAATATTCACTTCTTAAGTATTCAAGTTTCTAGGAGTAATGTTTAAGTCTCTAATTAATACTAAGTCTTAATATTTAAAATTCTAAATAAACTCAATTAAAAAAATTTTTTAACCTCGGTCTTTAAGGGTTTGATTGGTTTTATTAAAAAATTTTATTTTCTTTTTAACCCTTTAGCAGGTACATGTTTTCCGGAAACCTAGGTTTGTACGTTCGGCTCTTGTTTTAAGTCACTAAATTTTAAGTACTCAAGTCTTAGGTATTCAGGTTTAGGCTTTCAATGTTTTAAATATAGAAAATTCTAAATAAACTCAGAAAAAAAATTTTTAAACTCGTAAGGTATTGTATTTTTATTGTTTCCAAGTTTTTTTGATTTTATTTAATTTGCAACATTTTTCAATTAAAAATTCAAGTGTGTAGTGTGTCAAGGTTAATAATTTATAAATAAAAACACTTTAAGATTAAAATGAATTTTATTAAAATATTTAACTAATAAATAAAACTCAAGGCCAATAAACAATATCAAGTGTTTATTATTATTTTAAAAAAAATTTCAAACTTGCCTATGAACAGAATAAGTACAGGCAGGTAGTAGAGGTTCAGAATACAATTGTTGGGTGACAATATCACTTAAATATGTAAATATATTTTTTTATTAGATAAAAATATATTTGGGAGGATTAGGTGAAGTTTCGAAGAGAATTGTTTTTGAGAACGAGAGAGGATTTAAGTTTAATCTCTAGTGGAACGCATTGGAACGCTTATTTAAATTATGCTTAAATTTTAATGCACAAAAATTTTTAAAAGATTATTAAATCCATTAATATTCAATTACTACCTCACTCCAAAATCAACACTAACATCCTGAGGCTTTTCTTTATAAAAACAGTTGACATTGTATGCGCGATCAACTTTTGTGACAAATAACTAGAAAATAATATTTTATCAGTGTTCTTAAAAATATTTTCCGGAAACTTAAGTTTGCAGGTTGAACTATGTTTTTAATTTATTAACAAATGTAATCCGGAAACCTAAGTTTTAGTTATATTCTAATAAAGTTTTTGAGTTTTATTCCGGAAGCAAAAACTTAAGTTTCCGGAACACCATTTTTTCCGGAACACTATTAGTAAGTAAACGAACATAAAATAAGTTTCCGGAAAACAAGTTTTTATTCGAGTTAAGTTTTTATTTTTCAATGTTTTCCGGAAACTTACTTTATGTTTGTCTACTTACTAATAATATTCCGGAAACCTAAGTTTCTGTTAGAGTTACGTCTTTATTATTAATGTTTTCCGGAAACTTATTTTATGTTCGTTCACTTATTAATATTATTCCGGAAACTCAAGTTTTATGTTCTCATTAGTTTTCAAAGATATAATGTATAAATCAAATAATCAAAAAAATATTTTTTTTCCTCCTCACCGGATGTAATTGAACTACAATAGTCATTTGATAAGCAATTCCAGGATTTGGATTAATTTCTCTTTTCCTTCTAACATTACACTTTGTCAGTTCAATAGTTATATTTCTTTTATTATGGAAAGTACAATCCTCATTATGGCTTTGTCCACGTACATAAACTGCTGAGGCGTTACCACGTCGAGTGTTAACGGTAAAGTGTACAACACCTGGGCCACATGTAATTTCTGGTTCGCCTTTTTAGAGGAAAAATTAAATTAAAAGGAGGAAAGGGAAGGAAGGGAAGGAAGGGAAGGAAGGGAAGGGAAAGGAGGGGAATGAAGTTGTGTTTTAATTAGCAACGATTAAGTTCAAGGTTGCCCCGAAGGAGGGCAAAAAAAACTAACAGGCAATGACCGCAATAAAAACCAATTAAAATTCAATGTTCCGGATGATTGTCTTATTTTTGGATTAATTTTTTCGTAGCAAAAAAATCATTTAAGCTCACTAATAATTTCATTATCATAAGCAGCTAGTTCATTCTTCACTGAATTACTTCCCTCATTCCTTTGAAGAACCACTGCCCCATTTCCAGTCGAAGAAATGGAAAGAATGCAAAGTATTATTGGCAAAGTTTTCACCATTTTTGAATAAGCATATTGTTGTTTTTGATGGTAGAAATTTGTTGGAGAAAACCGTTGCAGCCTTGAGCTTTTTGTTTTGTTGCAGCTTGAAGACATCTTAAAAACTTGGAAATTTAAACATAATTTTAAGCATTTAAAATAAAGGTTGGAAACATTTTAAGATCAAACTTGAAAAAAAAGTTTAAGTTAAAATTGAAGAACTTTTCAAGCTTGAACTTAAAAACAAGTTCAAAACTTTAATTTTTATGTTTAAGCTTAAGAAAAAGTTCTAAACTTTAATTTTCAAGATTAAACTTGAGAATAAGTTTAAACTTTAATTTTGAAGCCTAAACTTGAAAAAAAGTTTGAAACTTTAATTTTCAAGTTTAAACTTGAAAAAAAGTTGAAATGATGAACTTTTCAAGTTTAAACTAGAGAACAAGTTCAAAACTTTAATTTTCAAGTTTAAACTTGAAAAAAAGTTCAAAACTTTGATTTTGAAGCTTAAGCTTGAAAAAAGTTCAAAACTTTAATTTTAAGTTTAAACTTGAAAAAAAGATTAAATTCAAGTTTATATTTGTTTTTAAGTTTAAACCTGAAACTTAAGGCTATTAAAATTAATTTTAAAATTATTTAAAAATATTTTTACAAAACATTTTCAAAATTCAAACCGATAGCAATATTTGTCTAACAAAATTAGTTAAGCTCGTTTTAGGCTGTTTAAAAGTTTCATTTCTTTCTCCAGGTAGTGTTGTCATTTTAAAAAATTATTATTGGAGTATTAATGTTGAACTTGAAATTATTTTTTAATAATTTTAATCTATGCTGAATAATATTTTTTAATAATTATTTCTTGAAACAATTCTTAAATTTTTAAAATTAATATAATAAATACATATATGTAAATTAATTAATTTATTAACAGAAGAAAAATAATAAAACTTGGCCAAGTTTATTTTTGTTAAAGCATATTTTTAAGTTTGTAAATTGAATTTGTTGGTGTCTTTAAGCTTGTGGCTTTCTTATTTATGAAAATCTTTTAATTTCAAAGGATATTTTCTACTTCTAAAAATATTTTAGAAGAAAAAATTCTTTTAAAAAAATAATTATATTTTACAACTGACACAAATAAATGACAAACTAAAGCAAATTTAACGGACTTAAATGAGTGTCTTCCAAATATTTTGAAGGTTATGTGTTAATCCTTTTAGTAAATTTATTTTGAAAAAAATAATTTTTGTTGCGTTCTATTAAAAATATTTGGAACTCAAAATTAGTCAAAATTAAGGGGAAAATATTTTTTTGAGTTTATTAAAATAAGAGCATTTTTGTCGACTTTATTTTCCTATTATGCTCGATTAGTGTTGGCTACTGGAAATTTTTTAAATTTTTTTAAATTTTTTTAAAGAGTGTCAAGGCAAAATAATTATATTATAATAAAAGTAAAGGGGAGGGATTTAATTTATTTTTGAACATAAATGCAACTTTTCTAGTTAGTCTCTCTCAATGTTTTAATGAGATTTATGGGGATACAAGTGAGATGCGGACAGATATTAAATTTGACAGGTTAGAAAAATTAGGAAAAACCCCAATTTTTAATTAGTAGGTGTTTATAATAACCGAGAGACTCTATTTATTGTCCCAGATCTATGACAGCTCCAGCCTATTTTGGCACTCTCCTACCATCTAAAAAATTTTTTCCTTTCCACAAGTGTTTTATCTCAAATTTTTCTTATGCATGACATCGCCAATATCCAAAGATAAATTTTTTAAGAGTACTAATACCCTTCAGACTTTATATCTAAATATAAGCTAGAAGCCTGAAGACTTAAGAAGACTTGTTTTTAATGAGATTTATGAGGTTAAAAGGCATCTAAAAGCAAGTGTTTTTACCTCAAACTCTCTCTCTCCCTCCAAGTTTTTTTTATTTTTCAGTTTGTGAGGAAATAAAAAATATTTTTTAAAGGAAAAATGGTTGCGCAAAGTTGGAAGTTTCAAGGCAAAATATTTTTAGGTGGGAAATAAAAGAAAAATAAAATAAGCAGGTAATTTAGGTTTTGAAGAGTGAAGGGCACTAACCTATACAATAAAATAAATTTGAGGGTTTTTCTTTGATTTTTGGACAATTTTAAAGAATTGTTTGACAATGGGATAACCTTGAACTGTGGTTTTTAATATTTTTTAGGAAAATTAAAATTCGAAAAATAAATTTTTACAGGTTAATTGGTTACTAATACATGCTCACGGTTATCTGCCTTCGCATACGCCAGTATCCGGTGGTTATCAGGATATCCACTGATGCCTAGATTACTTATAAGATAATTAGTAGAGTAATTTATTTTTCAGCTAATCTGCCCTACTCCTAATTTATTTGGCCTATTTTACAGTTAACAAGGCTTACCTATTAGAACTTGGTTTGTTTAGATATTTGAAGGTTCCTTTAGCATTAGATAAAATCTCTGTGGTTTTAATGTTTTTTCTACGAGAATATAAGTAAATATCTCCTAAACTTTGTTAGAAAGGCCAGGAAATAAAAGAATAAAAAGAATTTTCTTTCTGATCTAAGCAAAAATGGAAAAGGTACGGGAGGCGTTCTTCGCACTAAGTGGGCGGCACATATTCTTGAGCATCATGCACTCCAAATTTGGATGAAAATTAAAGGAAATGGGGTTTTATGAAGGGAATAAACATTCCTTTTCCCTAATTTAATAAAAAATAGCCTAGAACTAATCATATTGGATTAACAGGTCTGTGCTCTCGAGAAGGACCAAGTAGACTAATAAATTGTTTATTAGTTTAGGAATAAGTGTTCGATCAAAACACTTTAATATTTAAATTCCCCAATCATTTTTACATATTCTGACCAAATTTGAGCTTTTTTGGTCAAAAAATAAATTATTTACATTAATTTGTTTAGGCCTGGGTCAAATATAGGAATATTCAAAAAATAAAAAAATAAATAAAATAAAAATGCCAATTTTCATTGGTATTGTTAAAAATACTTTTGTATAGGTTCAGTCTTGCAAAAAGAGCAAAAAGAGACTTTTTATTATCCATTTTTTGTGTAAAAAGACACAATTTGCATGTGACGCTCTCTACAGAGTACCCCCACCCCTCCGAAGGGAACAGGTGAATAGAAAAAATTATGATGAATGCCGCGAGAATGCCAAGAGATTGAAAAGAAAAGATAACTAAGGGTCAAGACCACCGCAATATATTCTGCTATTGAAGGATAATAGCCTTTTTGGGCATAAGTGGAAGGTCAAGCAATTTGGAACATAAGGGGAACAGGTGAGAGAAGTAGGGAAAATTAATAAAAAAAAATAATAAAAAATTGTATTAAAAATTACTCGGAAATTGAGAGTCTCAGCATGATAACGAACACATTTTTAAAAATAAAATTGGATTTTTAATGAATTAAGTATGTTTCAAATTAATTCTAAATTAAACCAAGTTTACAAGGTTAATCACCTACAAAACATTCTTTAAAGAAAAATTTTAATTTAGTGACTAAAGGAAATTAAAATTCCGAAGGTTTTTAATATTTTCCCCATCGAAAGGAGCATCCTCTTTCGAAAGGACTGAATACCCTTGCAAACGGAACATACACTTTAGAAGAGAATATCTCCTTCCTAAGGAGACATCACCCTTCTAAGGTGGCATATCCCTTAGAGGAGAACATACCCCTTCGAAGAGAACATCTCCCTCCTAAGGGGACATCTCCCTCCTAAGAGGGCATATCCCTTCTAAGATGGCATATCCCTTAGAGGAGAACATACCCCTTCGAAGAGAACATCTCCCTCCTAAGGGGACATCTCCCTCCTAAGAGGGCATATCCCTTCTAAGATGGCATATCCCTTAGAGGAGAACATACCCCTTCGAAAGGGACCATATCCCTCCGAAGAAAACGTTGAAATAGGAAAAAAATTTTTAATTAAAAAAATACAAAAAAATTTCTTGACCCATAAATAGTAAATTGGATTAATTTAAAAGTCATTCCACTCATTTAAAATTTATTTTGCCAAAAAAATTAAATTAGTACCAGCTATTTGTCTATTTCCCCCTTTTTTCACTCAATTAATCCCATTTTTCTTGACCTTGAATTCTTTGTAAAATCCTCTTGGAAGTTGCTGGCAGAAGAGAAAAGAATTTAAAAATAGATCAAGTCAAAAGAATGAAAAAATACAAAAGGTGTAGACTAAAAAATAATTTTTTTGTGTGTGAGTATGTAAGTGTGTGGGTGTGAGAACAATAGGTAGGAATAAAAAATTAAAAATGTTGTTAGGAAAAGGTTTAAAAGTAATTTTTAATTACCTAGGTTGGCCCAACCCTTTAGGAAAGGAATGTGTCGGTTGAGAAAAAATCGGGAGGATTTCGAGTCGTGTTTCGAAGAATTTCCTTTGGATCGAGTTTCGGGTAACCCGACCAATCCCTGCTGTAGAAGTGTAAGTTCTGGAGGAAAATTGAGGAGAGATTCGAGCTCTATCTCTCCTTATTTTTGGGAGAGATTTTGTCTCAATTCCATAAAAAATACACACAAAACCGAGCTAATAAATGGGCTTATTCTCCATATAAACCCCAAGGTAAGGGACACAATATCTCCCCAAAATGGTCCAATATTTACCATTAGATCAATTTTTCTATAGAAATTTTTTTGGTATTTTTTGTATTTAAATAAAAAAAAAGTGTTAGATTGTGCCTCTCTACTAGGAAATCCGTCTATGGAACAAAAATAAGAAAAGAATTGAAAATAACAATTCCTCCAAAACTTTCAGGAGGATGAGACTGACCTTCAAGAAGAAACAAACCGCAGAACAACAAAAGAGAGGAGGTGGATGGTAAAATAAAGGAAGAGAAGTTTTTTGTTAAAAATTTTGAGTTGAGGGGAATATATTAGAAAAATAAAAGAGGAGAAAAAAAAGATTTTTTAAAGTAAATATTCAAATAAAAAAATTTTTTTTAATATTAAAAATTAATTTTACTGCCTAGTGTGTTAGAAAAAAGTGTCAGGCTGCTTACCCAATTAATTGCAATTTATAAAGGAATTTAATTTATCCGGAAAATAAGTTCCGGAAAAATAGTAAAATAAACCAGAATTAAAAATAATTAATTTTTCCGGAAAATAATTCTAATTTATAAATCAGAATTTAAAGAAAATCAGAATTTAAAGAAAATCAGAATTTAAAGAAAATCAGAATTCAATAAAAATCAGAATTTAATAAAAAATCAGAATTTAAAATCAGTTCCCAGTTGTCCATTAATTAATATTAAACTTTCCGGAAACATAAAAAAACGAATTTCCGGAAAATACAAATTCTGAAAATTTAGGAAACAAAAAATCAGAATATATTAATAATTATTTTTCCGGAATTGTTTTCCGGAAAATTCTTTTTTCTAACTTGTTATTTCCGGAAATTTAAAGAGGAAAGAATAAACGGAAAACTAAGAATTCCGGAAAACTAAGAATTCTGGAAAATGAATTAATTTATTTATTCTGGTTTTAACCGGAAAGTAATCGAAAAGAAGAAATTCCAGAAAAATACAATAAACCAGAATTTTTTTGCTTATTTGCTCTTTCTCTCCCTTTTAAAAATTCTATTAATTAATAATTTCTATTAAAAAAATTTTTTTTATTTTATTTTTTAATAATATTTGCCTATATATTTAACAAAAAAATAATTTCTCGAAGTAACAAAAGGCAAAAGGAAATTTATAAAAAAATTGAATAAAAGAAAAAAGGAGGAAATGTGGGGCGTGAAGAACAAATTTGAAGAAGCAAAAATTTGTTTTTATTAATAATTATAAATACAAGGGCAAAACCCGAAGAAAACTATCCTCATTAAAACACAATTTTTGTGGAGTACAAAAGAAAAAATAATAATAATTTTTAAAAATCAAGAAAAGTGTCTATTAGCTGCCCCATTTAATCGCAAAGGTTAAGGTTGTAGTTGATATACTGATAAAAAAGGAGAGTCAATCGAGAGGTTTATTTTGCCAATCTAGAATTGTGGAATATTACTATGGACTCTAGAATTCTCAGTAATTTCTAAAAATTCTGGAAGATTAGTGGTTTTTTAATCAGAGTAATATCAGGATGCCTTGAAAGTGGCAAAAAATTTAGGTTAGCTTTATAGGCACAGATGAAATAAATTGTTAGATTGAGTACCCAGTATATGTATGTATTTTAAAAATATCTCTGGTTTATCTAAATTAATTTTTAATTTTGAAAAAAATTTTTACTTGAATTGAAAAAAAATTTATTTAAAATAATTTTTTATCCTGCGAATAAATGGACTTTTCCCCCATATTTCTGAGTTACTTACCTTTAACAAATTTAAAAAAATAACTGTATCAAAAACAATTTAAAATTAATAAAAAAATTAATTATAGAGGGAAGAAGATAAAAAAATAATAAAAAAAGGAAGAGGAAATTGAAGATGAAGAAGAGTAAATGAAGGGGAAGAGTAATTTAATAATTCGGTCGGTTTATTGAGGGCAACGGTGTTATTTTCTGTTGGGAAAACTCGAAAAAAATTTTTTTTTAATTTTAAATTAATTTTAGAGAGAAGGGGATTAATTTGATTTAGAGAGGACTAGTCTATATTAAAATTAGAAAAAATATATAGCGGCTAAATTAATTTTAGGAAAAAATAAATAAGATTGGGGGTAATTCATAGACGAGGGATCTTTAAAGAGAAATATGTAAATCAGTAGCAATAAAGCATTAAAAAAAATTTTTTTTTGAATTTTAAAAATTTGGAAAATGTGTGTGGCTTTAGTTTGGAGGCTAAAGCTAAATAAATATCTTAATAAAATATTAAAAAAATATTTTTCCCTATGTTTAAATAATAAAATTTTTTAAGCATTTTTATTTGACCAAAGCCCTCTTTATTTGTAAATAATAAAAATTATTCCGATGCTTTGACCATTTTCGTATAACAAATAAAAATTAAAAGGGTGAAAAAATGGCCAAAAATGTGTTTTACAAGAAAGAAATGATTGAATAAAATAAATTGGAAAAAAATTTAAAAAAACAAGCAAAATGTCTTGGACCTTAAATGTCCTGGATATCTTGGACCTTAACTTTGGAAATATCTTACCAAAAATTTTGAAACTTATAGAGAATCTAGTCGAGAATGTTAGCTATATCTGTACAAAATTTTAAATTAATATGGCAACAACAAAATTAGTTAGATTTTTTAGGGTCTATTTAGTCTAGTAAAGGAGAGATTATTAAACCTACCTATTTCAGTTAAAAAATCATAACTTTGGAAATATTTAAGTAAAAATTTTGAAATTTTTAGAGAAACTAGCTGAGACTATTAGCTATATCCAAACAAAATTTTAAATTAATAGGTCCCCAATAAAATTAGTTATTTTTCCTCAGGTCTATTTAGTTTAGAAATGTACTAGTTTTAAACCTATTTTAGTCAAAAAATCATAACTTTGGAAATATCTAACCAAAAATTTTGAAATTTATAGAGAATCTAGATGTGACTATTAACTAGCTAAGCAAAAAATTTCAGATTAATAGGTCCACATCAAAATTAGTTATCTTAATTTCCGCGCACCAATTGTCCTCTCTCTCCCTCTACCCACAAATAAACGAATAAATATTTAAAATTAAAGGAATATAAATTTATAAAAGAATAATTTTATAGTCTAATAATGTGTTTCTTTAAAACCTCAAAATTGTGTAATATTTTAACAAAAAAAGTTTAAGACCGCCCATTGACCATCAAAAAATTAAAAAATATTTATTTAAAAGTTGCGCGCGTTTTTTAGCCTTTTCCGGAAGAATAAGCACAAAAAAGGGGCAAACTTTTAATTGAATTTTTTCTTCTTTTAGCACTTTTCTTTGTAAAAAGGCCAAAAAATAAGAAAAAACTGAGAATCGGAAAGATATTGGTCAATGAGAAGGGGGTGACCCATTTATTCGCAGGCATTTAACAGTGGATGAGTGAAGGTGAGTGAGGGAGACTTTGGAGAGTATAACTCAGGAAGGGAAAGGCCTTTCTGGATAAATTTGGTACCTATGGATAGAGGAGAAAGTGAGCTACTAGATTCCCAATTCTCATATTTTGTGATTCACGAATAATAAAGTTATGGTCAAAAATAACAGTAAAATTACTTGTCTAGGTTATGATAAGAGATCGGATGGGTTCTGAAGGTCGACCGGGAAGGTCCCGGACCCGTTCCGATCTCTAGTTATGATAACAATATTTGATCGATAGGTGATATAAAAGAGAGTAGGATATTGCAAGATTTAATAGTGGATTAAGTCGGTGCCACTACCCGGGTGACTTAACACTTGAATTTATTGTAAGGACCAAGGAGCCGCTAAGCTACCCCTAGAATTTATTGTAGGGGCCCAGGGAGCGGCGTGTTACCGATACCCGAAATCCAGCTGAAACCCACTCCGAAAAAAAATTTGAAAGCCCGATTCGAAATCTGTTTTTCTCAACTCAAAATTATATTTTTACATATTCCTTTTGCGAATATATGGGCTTTTGTATTGTGAATATTTAAAGTTGAAAAAAAAAATATTTTTTAATGTTTGCCAATTTTTTGTTGGGAATCAGGGCGTGCTTTTATTTAAATAAACTTTTTTTTCTCAAAAGTTGGTCATTTCTTTATATATTGCTTTCCCGCTTTTGTAAAAGGGCAAAGATGTAATGGGAAAAGTCTGGGCCTTTTTTAATAAAAATTTAATTTAGGGAATGTCAAGGTTATAAAAATAGTACTACAATATTACAATATTTATTTTTGGAAAAAAAAAATATTTAAAAAATTAAAAAATTATACAAGTGTATCTACAGATAGGTGATATAAAAGAGAGAGAAGGATGCTTAAAATAATTTGGGTTCGTAATTTCAGAAAAGGAATTTCTCAAAATACCGTATTTTCTCTATTAGAATGCCACTCCCCAGTTGAATGCCAGTTTCTAATAGAATGCCATTTTGGAAGGTGATTGAAAAATGAATGCCATGGCATTCTAAAATACAGTAGGTGGGAAACTATTTCTGATTAATTCAAGTTTACAATTCAGGTTGGAATGAATAAAATTAAACTTTTCCGGAAAGTGTTTCTGACGTACTATTTTATTTTACAATTCCGGTTGGAAAGGAAATAAGGGAAAATCAGAATTTCTCTTTTCAGAAAAACTAAAAAATGAATTTAAAAAAAATCAGAAATCGATAGAGAATGAAAATTTAGTATTTAATTTATTTAAGAAAATATTTTAAATATTCTTTTGTATAAATCTAAATAATAAATACAAAAAGGATTAGAGTAATGTGCAAACAGGTGAAACTTAAAAGGGGCTAAGTGGTTAATATATTCAGATATAAAAATACTTAAAAAATATTTTTTTGAAAGGGAGAAAGATGAACATTTGTATAAAGCTTCTAATTTTAGTATAGAATTTTATTGTTGGAAGAAAAAATATTTTTTAGAGAGAAAGTTTTTAAAAGAATAAAGGAAGAAATCTGTGATTAATTTTATAATATAAATTTAAAAAAAGTTTTAATTGTAATAATCAGAGTAAAAATAAGTTTAAAATTTGTTTTCCGATTTATTCCGGATTGTGTTTCTGATTCAAGTTTACAATTCAGGTTGCAAAAATCAGCATCAAAATTTTGTTCTCTTTTCCGGAAAGTGTCTCTGATAAGTTTGATAATAATTCAAGTTGGAAGTTACAATTTAAATTGGAAAATGAAAGTTATAATAATTGTAATAATCAGAACAAAAGATTCCGGATTGTGTTTCTGATTTTTATTTCATTTTACAATTCAGTTGGATGCTACAATTTTGGATCTGCAATTTAAGTTAAATAATTTAAAAAGAAAAACTTGAATATATTTAAATATTATTTTCCGGAATTTAATTATTTATTTCCAGCAGTGATTAGAATCCGGATTTTATTAATTTTATTTTTCCGGTTTCGTCTGACCTTTTCCGGATTAATCTTTTTTACAACTTTACTTTATTCCTACTTGTCTCCTCAAAAATAAAATTCTTCTTGATATCCTCCTTCCAATTTTTTAATAAATAAATAAACTTGAATGTAATGTGACACCACTGAACAGGAGAGTAAATTTCATTGGCAAACAGCTAAGCTTACCTTGAAAAATTATTTTTAATAAAAAAAATAATTATTTTGTTTCATTTTTTCATTTTTCTTCTTGCCAGTCGTTCCCCTCTTTTTTAACTAAAAAATAATACGATTATCGACTCTTCTTCCAAAATTGATAGCGGGGAATGTTGATGTTTGTAACAATGCTTTAATAAAAAAGAAAAGAGAATTTCCGGTTATTTTTGGAAAAAAAGAGGCGAGGAAATTGAGCTGGTCCCTAAACCTCTTCCTCCCTTCTATGTATTTTAATTCATTTTTTCATTCAATTTTTTATCTTTACAAAAATTTATTAAAAATGGGACCAATTTCCTTAAACTAGAATTTATTTTATTAATTTTTATTAAAAAACAATGAAAGCCCTGTTAAGTACCTTTTATATTTAACTCAAGTGGGCAGCTCCAAGGGAGGTCTTCCAAAGGAGACTCCAAGTGAGGTCTCTCTATGGGAGGTCTTTAGGAATTTTTGAATTTTTCAGGTCTGAGGAGCTCCCAAGATCTGAATCCATACGGGAGAGCGAACTCAAGGATAGCTTGAGGTTCGAGACCAATATCTTGAAAAATCTCGAACTCGATAACCCGAATTTTTGGATGAGACCCATCGCTAGGTCCATAATTCAGCTTAAAAATATCTAATTACGAACTAAATTGTTTCCGATTTTATTTCTTCTATTTTATTATTCCTTCTCCTTCCGCTTGACCGATAATAAATTTTATTTTTCTCTAAATTTTGAAAACAAAAAAAAAGAAAGCTTAAAATGACTCAAGTTTAACTAAGCCTATTTAATGTTTCTGATGATTATTTTCATTTAGAGAGAGAGACAGGCGCTTCCTGGCAAATGAGTTTCTTTTTAAATTCCCTAGGGTACTCAACTCTTGTGTTATTCTAGAGCTTATCTAAACTATAAATTGCTTGACTATTTTTATGTCATTTTTCATTTTATTTTTTTATTATCAACTTCCTTTTTGGCTTTAATTTTATTTTCTAAATAGGGAAATAATTACAGAAATAACGACCCTGGACAGTTAAATAACTTTCACAATTAAAATTTAAAATTTAGAACTGGAAAGAATATCATAGGACTAAGTCGCTGGAAGAGACCAAGTTTCTGGACTTAAAAATAGATTTGGCCCTTACAAGATAGTTCTATTCCATGTCCCATCTAATGAGTAATAATCTAGTCTCTACCTTGTTCTTAAGGTACGAATACAGGAATAACGGCCAAAAATAGGGTTGGTAATACAAATACAAGTAAGGCTGTCGGTTCTTGGAAAATCTTCGGATATCCGGGAACCTTACAAGATGGTTCTATTCCATGTCACATCTAATGAATATCTAATCTCAATCTTATTCTTGAGAAAACGGCCAAAAATAGGGTTGGTGCTTCGAATATAAGTAAGGCTGTCGGTTATTAGGAAATCTTCGGATATCCGTGACCTAATCAGAAAAACCTTGACTCTTCGGATCGGTTCCGAACCAATGCCTAATTACAAACAATATCGGAACTTACAAGCACTTTTTCAAGATCAACGTCCAAAATCTTTGGTTAATTTCTGGGATGATTTCATCAGCTCTACTTTAATAATTTTTCTATTTTATTATCATGTAAATGCACTTTTCTATTCCTCTTTTTTCATTAATTTAATTAATCTCGCCTAAAAATTCAAACAAAAAAAGGAAAATTTACAGCGTTTCTAAATAACATTTTCACTCAAAAACGCTTTCAATTTCTCTCCCTTTCTCTCCCTTTTTCTCCCTTAACAAAGTTAATTTTATATATATTTTTTCGCCTCGGTTGTCAACAAAATTGAATTATAAACGAAGAAAAATTCAATTTCCTTAAAAAGTACATAATCTCCCCTTACAAAAAAATTTTTTTTGGCAAGAAAACGTCAATACTACCTATCCTTTTTTTATTTTTTTCGAATTTTATTTTTATATTTTCACAGCTGTTCGCGGCACAAACAAAAAAATTTTTTAGAGAAGGGAGTGAGTCTCTAGGGTGGTAATTGTGGCTTTTATTAAAGGTATTGAGAGGAGAGGGGAAAAAAGAATAATAATAATCTCGGTCGTCATGTCAACAAAAATTTTTTATTTTTTTTATTTTCTAACTAGCATTCACGGTTATTCAATTGTTGGGGGGCTGCCTTGTTTATTTTTTAGAAAGTGAATTTTTTTATTAAAATCAAATCCATGTTAAATGGACTGATTAAACTACTTGACTTTAAAGGTCGATTTAACCATTAATTAATTATCAGATTTCCGATTCCAATTTCCGAGTTCCACTGTTCCGACCCACCTCTGATCATTATACACCAGGGATTTAATCTACCGCTCCTGCCTTCCATCTCCCACAGAATTCCACCTTTCTTGGCCCATCCATTCCGGGTTTTTTTGCTTCTTTCTCTCCCCTATCTCTGATACCTACCAACCTGTGATTCCACATGATTTGACATTGAACCTCAGGACTTCTTTTGAAGCTTAAGACTTAAATTTTAATTAAGTTGATACCCATAGCTCTGATAAAATTATGTTTTATTCCTCAATATCCTCCCTTCAAATTTTACTTAATAGAATTAAAGCCTCTTAATATTTTTAATTTATTTAATCCTCTTAATATTCAAAAATTATTTGTTTTTAACTAATTTTTAATTTTCAAGACTGATAAATAATTAAAATACAAAACATCCCTTAGCGACTGGTGCAACCTTCCACTACCATTTAAATTGTTAAATCATTCCTATTGCCTCTCCCCAATTATTTAATGCCTATGGCGGGAATCAATCGAGAGTTGTTGTCGCGCACGTCTAATTTTTCACATTCACAATTTTCTCTCTGTTTTAAAGGGGGAGAAAATTTTTTATTTTATTTATTAGTTTACGGCAGGTGGTATAAAAATATTTGGAGTTGTAAACATCCAAAAATGGCGGTGGTTAAAGTGTTGCGGCCGTTCTACGACGGGTGGGGTGGTTGCGCGTGACAGACACACTGACTATATAGTGGAAAATAAATGAGAAAAAATAAGAGTTTATTTTTTTTAATAATTCGAAACTTTAATATTACAAATTTTAAATTAAATTACAAATATATACAACCCTTTTTTACAACTACAATTAATATTAAAATAGTAACCAAGTTTGAAATGAAAATTCCAACCTTTTTTACAGACCAGAAAAGGTCGGGATTGTAATTTACAATATTCCTTTTATTTATTCCAACCTTTTTTACAATAGTAAACAAGTTTGAATTGTAATTTGGGTCTTTCAACCTTTTTACAATTCAAGAAAAAGTTGGAATTACAATAATTACAATTTGTAAATTCCAACTTTTTTTACAATTCAGAAAAGTTTGGAATTTACAATATGGTTGGAAATTACAAATTGTAATTTTAAATTTTCAACTTTTTTACAATCCAGAAAAAGTTGGAATTGCAGTTTACAATTTGTAATTTCAGCCTTTTTAGTCGTCTAAAAAAGGTGGGAAAATTCAAATTGTAATTTTAATTCCAACCTTTTTTTTAATTGTAGAAAAAGTTGGAAATTTCAAATTACAATTGTAATTTTAATAATAACCTTTTTTACAATTCAAAAAAAGGTTGGAATTTTTACAATCCTCCTTCTATTTATTCCAACCTTTCCTCCTTCCTATTCAATACTCATCACAACCTATTTAAATAATACCCCTCCCCCATTGTTAATTCACGCAATTTTCTCTCCCTCCCAGCTTCCGCCACACATTATTATATTTTTATTTGACAGCTCCGTCATTTGTTGTTATTTTCCTTTTTTCATTTTCTAAACTTTCCTCTCTCCTATTCAAAAAAAAATTTTTTAGAGGCGAACAAAATAATTTAATTTGCGTCTTCAAGTATTTTAGAAAGAGTAGAACCAAAACCACCAAAAATATTTTTATACAATTTTCTTTCTATTTTTCTTTATTTTTTTTACAATTACCTATATTTATTTTTAACGTCAAAAATTGTAAAAATTATTTTAAAAAAAATTTTTTTTAATTTTTATTTTTTACTTAATATTAAATCTTTTATTTTTTAATAAAAATTTTTTTGGTTAGATTTTTAATTAAAAATTATTTTTCATTTCTAAATCGTTTAATTTTTTATTTTCGAACAGATTACACTTTCATTTTTAATTTAGTTTAAACATTGTTGAAATATTCTTTCCCTCTCTTTTTGAAGTTCTCCTCGGAGCCTTCTCATTCCCTCGGAGCTCTTAAGTAAATTAGAGCTCGATCCAAGACGCTATCTTGTTCAGAAATTTCGTTTATTGGGCCAAATATTTCTAGGTATCCATCTCCAATTTTGAGCGATGGATACTAGAGATCGGTATTTTCAAAAATTCTGGATCTGGATTTAGGTTAGTAACCTGGACAGGATTCTGGACTCTTGATCCAAGAAAAATCCAGATCCAGGAAAAATCCAAGACGATCAGAAAATGACTGGATATGGACTCTGGATCCAGGAAAAATCCAGACTGGATCCAGATCCAGACGATCTCTAATGGATACTTCTCTCGAACTTGATACTGTGCCTAAATAAATGCTTATTTTCTCTTAGTCCGCTCCCATTCAACGTAAAACAGCCACTAACTACTCTTTGTTTAATTAAGGCTAAAAATTGCTGATCATTCCCTTCTAATATGAAAATAAAAATATTTTTGGTTTCACGCAAACCTTTCCGCATTTTTTTTCTTTTTTTTTGTTAAATCAACTAGAAACCGCCTCATTAAAGCAACATATAAATATTTACCACAAAACAGGAAACCTGTTTTGCTTAACAAAATATATTTTGTGTCTCCAATTTTTTTGGATTTATTGTTATCATCACACTTCACCCGTTATACCCCCTCTAACATTGTCGGTCTTTTTATTTTAATTTTGTTGGATTATGCAATCCTTGGATATTAATTAGGTTTGCTAACCCGATTGGATAGTTCGAGCGCAGTTGCGAAATTCGGTTTGAAGCCCCAAATAGGCTGCCTACATATTTTAATTTATTAATTCTTTTTTTAATTGATTCTAAAATTATTAATTTCTAGCCTACTATGTATTTTATTGACAACCGCCCCTCTCTCTCCCTCCAATAAACTTGAGTTTAAACCAAAAAATTTCCATTCATTCCAACTTCTAAAAACTTTTATAAAAATAATCCAAAATACAATAGAAAATAAAAAATTTTTTTTCTCCCTTTTTTCTTCCCTTTTCTCTTCACTCTTCAACCAGATAAGTGCCCTCATCAACATTTTTATTGTTATAGTATTGTCACAGACTTGCCCACATCCCCCATACTTCCCCCATATTTTCCCTCAATTTTAAACAAAATTGTAAAACAATTTTTGTTGTTTTTTTTTCATTCGAAAACGACGCAAAAAACTTTCGAAATTCTTTCTAAATTTAATTTTCTTTTCAATTTTTTTGTAAAAATTGAAGGAAATGACATTGGTGGAGCAAGAAAAAATTTTCTTTTTAAATTTAATTTAACTTTTATTTTTTTCTTTATTTTATTTTTTGTTTTTGAAGACAGTTCTCTTTCACTTTTCTTCAAAATTTTCAAAAAAATTCAATTTTTTGGGCCTAAAACCAAATCTAAATTAAATCCCCTCCCTAATAATTTAATTAGACCTCATCTTATTCCAGCCACCATAACTCTATGTTAAGTAGGCTTTTTCAGAAGATCTAAGTATCATTGGATAGAGCAGAAAATTCTCTACAAGATTTCACTAAAATTTGAATTTTAGATTTGGAAACAAAAAACTTATGGTCGAAAAACTCTAAAAAAATTAGTCAATTTCATAGTTTTTTGGCCATAACTCTTTTTCTATTTAACTTAGAATATTGCTTCCTATATCATTTTACAGCAAATTTTCTCCTCTATCGAATGATCCAAAAATCTTTTTAAAAAGTTTATCCGTTCATAAATTATATAATTTTAACTGTATTGATGTAAGCGGTTTACTTTCAATTAATTTAAGGGTACTGTATTTTCTGGTGTAGTTGGAAAATTTTAATTCTAGTAAGGGTAATGGAGCAAGGTTCGAGCCCCCTTCAGGGAAACTATTTTTATTTTGCTATAAAATTTATTTTTTATCAAAAACTAACTTAGATTTGACAATCTAGTCATCAAATCTTTTTTATTTTCAGCTTTTTTACCCGTAATTTTAAAAAATTTAAATAAAATGGTATCCTCCTTAGCAGCTTCATCAACTTCCGCCTCTTCCACCTCCTCAACCTCAAGTAATGCCCAAGACCAACAATTGTATTATGCCCAATTATTAGCTGTACAACAACAAAATGAAGGAAATGTTGAAAATAATTTAATTAAGAGTGTTGAGGAACAACAAGAATTAAATGAGAGGAAAAAGGAAGAAACTGAACGGGAAAGGAAGGAGAGGGAATGGAGTGAAAGAAATACTAATTTAATTGTTAAGTTGTTGATATGTTTTTAAAATTTATGACATTTAGCTAACCAATACCTTTTGATTATTGCCAAAAAGTGTTGCCCGCTTCCCGATCGCTTTTTAAGGATATCCCCGACTCGACCCCCGATCTGTAAAAATTGAGTATCTCGAATGGAACAAATACAAAGCCTAGTATCTCCTCTTCGTTTTGAGATTACTCCTCGTAGCTCTCATTTTGTAGAGCCTCAGTCCCTTTCTTAAATTACCTCATTCCCCGTCTCCATGGGCTAAAGTCCCTCATAACCCTTACCACAAAGATATGGCTCTGGTCTAGTAAAGGTTCATTGGATTAATAAACTAACCCAGAGCGAAAAAAGATAAGATCCTTCCTCTTTGTTTTCATTTTTTAAAAATTAAAGGTTAATTATGTTCCCCAAAATATGAGCCAAGAAGAAGTACGTGCCCTATTTGGATCTATTGGAGAAGTTGAAGCTTGTAAATTGATTAAAGACAAAAATACAGGTCTTTATTGTTTAAAATATTTTTAATTTTTAAATTAACCTAAAAGCTTTTTTTCTATCTTTGCCTTTCTAACCTTTCAAAAACTGATTTTTTGCGTTTTTGAAAAAAATTTTTTGGAGTTTTTCATTTTTAATTTTAAGCCTTATTCTTTAAGGGACAATTTAGACACCAACCACCCCCCCCCTCACAAAATCTAGATTAAAAAAATTTTTTTCGCCAACCACTAGTCCTGTCCAAACTTGTAAGGCAAGAAGGGAGATTCAGAGCTAACCAGCCTAACTTTCACTTAAACTAGTAACATTGGACCTTGGTTTTATGCCCACTCTTGGGGCTTAAAAACACAAATTTTAAAATTCGTACCTAAAATTTAAGGATGTATGGTCCTCTCTTCCCCCACAATTACTTTAGGTATAAGAACCGTGGCTACTGGGCATACCCAAATATTTTACTAATTAATCTAAGAGGGGTCTATCAATATAGGCAAAATTTAAATTTTTAACCCTCCCCCCTTCCACAAAATTAAACTAAAATTTAAAAAATAATTTTCTTTCTCTCTCACTGTCAGTCTCTGCAATGGTTTTATTTAATTTTTCATTTATTTTTTAGTTAATTTTTATTAATATTAAATTTATTTTTGTTTTCAAAAAAAAAGTTTTTTCCTCATTTTTTCTTGATTGGTTTAGGCCAATCGCTTGGCTATGCTTTTGTAAATTATGAAAGGCCTGAAGATGCTCGCAAGGCCCTTATTTCGATGAATGGGCTACGTATCCAGAATAAAACATTAAAGGTGTGTGTAGATAACGTAAATGCTTTTAATAGAATGGAAGGCTGTTTGAAGGCTTTTTTTCTATTTTTAAGATAAGAAGGCATTAGAAAACCCATTAGGAATCATTAATCCCCTTAGAAAGGCAGCATCTCTCTGATATTCCACCCTTTCTTGTAGACGACTTCTCCCCATTACAAGCCATTAATCAGCTTGATATAGAATTATATCACCCTCTCTAATAAAAAGGGCATTCTCCAATAGAACAGCTCACTTTTAGAACAGCTCAACAGCGGCTGAAGTCATTCCAGAAGATACCAAATGGATAGGACTTGATCCCATAAGCTTGCTGATGCAAGGCTATTCAACGCTCAACCACCCCCCCCCCCCCCACCGACTGATCATTTTATTGTTGCTTTATCCGCTAGGAAACCCTCTTGTGGTTCATCAGTCACCTTAACAAGGCAGCATCTCTCTGATATTCCACCCTTTCTTGTAGACGACTTCTCCCCATTACAAGCCATTAATCAGCTTGATATAGAATTATATCACCCTCTCTA
This sequence comes from Meloidogyne luci, assembly GCA_902706615.1. NCBI lineage: Eukaryota > Metazoa > Nematoda > Chromadorea > Rhabditida > Meloidogynidae > Meloidogyne > Meloidogyne luci. Next base: position 1,893,949 of record CACSLI010000165.1, on the reverse strand, counting down.
ATAAAAAGGGCATTCTCCAATAGAACAGCTCACTTTTAGAACAGCTCAACAGCGGCTGAAGTCATTCCAGAAGATACCAAATGGATAGGACTTGATCCCATAAGCTTGCTGATGCAAGGCTATTCAACGCTCAACCACCCCCCCCCCCCCACCGACTGATCATTTTATTGTTGCTTTATCCGCTAGGAAACCCTCTTGTGGTTCATCAGTCACCTTAACAAGGCAGCATCTCTCTGATATTCCACCACTTCGACGGATTTACTGTTCTTCGTATAGATAGAGAGAGCCTCTTTCTTATTCAAATCAGTCAGATTTTTCAAAAAATTCTATCGCCCCTTAGGAAGGCTGATATCTCTGATATTCCACCACTTCGACGGCTTTACTGTTCTTCTTATACATAGAGAGAGCCTCTTTCCTATTCAGATCAGTCAGATTTTCTAAAAAATTTTCTATTTGATAAATACTAGATAATTAACAAAAAATTCCGTACCATTCTATTAAAGCATCTACGTTAAATAAAGCTATAAATAATATTTAATTCTCGTTTGTTTATTTTGTTTTTTAAATGGTTTTAGTTTTAAATTTATTCTCTCAACTTTTATATTTTTAATTTTAATATCCTTTTTTGATTATTTTTTTTGGTTTTTAAAAATATTTTATTTAAATTTTAAAATTAAGTTTTTTGCCTTTTCTGTGCTAATTTTATCGGAAAATTAAGAAAAAAAAATTTAAAGTGTAAATAGTTAAATTAAAAACAAGTTTAAGCTTAAATAAAGCTTTTAAGCATAAGAATTAAAAAAGTTCTCACTTAAAACCTATGTTTTAAATTTAAGTATGTGTTAAGTTTAAGCTTAGAATTTAAGTTTGCGGCTTAAGTTGTAAGAGTCAAAACTTGTTTTAATTCAAGTTTTAAGGAGAACCTAAGTTTACAACTTGTTTAAATTAAAAGTTTAAGTTTGAACTTAAAACTTGAAATTAAACTTAAAACTTTAAGTTTAAACTTAAAACTAAATTTAATAAAACTTGACTTGTTTTAATTCAAGTTTTAAGGAGAACATAAGTTTACAACTTGTTTAAACTTAAAAGTTAAGTTTAAACTTGAAAGGAAATTTTAATACAACTTGGAAACTTAAGTTTTAATAAAAACAAGTTTTAGAAATTTTGTTAAGACTAAAAATAATACATACATCTTTCCAACCTTACACTAAGCAATTTTCAACTTTTATAATTAAACTTGGTTTATTTAAGGTTTCATTAGCCCGCCCATCGAAGGATGATATTAAAGGTGCTAATGTTTATGTTAGTGGACTTCCCAAGTCTTTGACTCAGCCAGAGCTTGAGGCTGTATTTAGACCCTTTGGGGCTATTATTACTTCAAGAATTCTTTACGATAATGTTACTGGTAGGGATTTAAGCCTTAATTAACTTAAATTAAAAATTCCTCCTCTAGGTCTCTCCAAAGGTGTAGGTTTTGTCCGTTTTGACCGAAAATCTGAAGCTGAGGATGCCATTGAAAAAATGACTGGTACATCTCCTTGGGGAGGAGACGAGACAATCTCTGTTAAATTTGCAAATAGCCCTACTTCTAATAATGCTAAAACTTCACCTAATGCTGCTGTTCAAGTAAATCGGGAAATTTAGGCTCTATTTGAAAGTAAGAGTCCCTTCCCTCAACAAACAAAGGAAGGGCCGCTCCCTTTCAAGTAGAGCCCCTTCTAATAATTTAAAATTCCTTCTAATTTTCATTAGTCTCTTCTTCCTCTTCTCCAACAAAATTCTCTTCCTTCCATTCCTCTAACTGGAATTCAAGCAGCTCAGTTAAACCTAACACCTTCGTTGTTCTCAAATGCGGCATTAACGGCTGCAACTTCTTCAGCTGGAGGAGGTCCAATTCCTGGACATGTTCCTCAACATCGCTTTCGATTCTCTCCTTTAGCTGGTGCTCCTTTGATTAGGTAGGGACTTTGGGCATTATAGGCCCAACTTTTAAAACTACCGTAGGTATTTAGACTTTAGAGTCTCAAGTCTTACTACCGTTTGTGTCTTGATAAATAGCCACAAGTCTGGGGTACAGTAGCTAGACGATCTGACTCTTGTATCACTTGTAAGAACACTGGAGTCTCACATGGATTTTAATTGGATCCAGTAGAGTCCCATGGGTCCACTAGAGTACCATGGGTCCACTAGAGTCCCATAGGTCCATTAGAGTCTCAATAAATTTTTAAAATTTTATTCTTGCCGTTTCAGTGCTTCTGCCCCCGCGATTCCTCCAGGCAACAATTCTGCAAACATTTCTGCTCCACTCCCATCTCTCCCTTTATTATCCAATCCAGCAGCTGCACTCTTACAGGGTGCTAATACTCAAGACTATTTAAATATTTTACAACAACAATTACTTCAACAACAATTGGCTGCTTATGCTGCAAATATTGCAGCTGCTACTGGGCAACAACATCCTCTAGCAGCTCAAAATTTTAATGCTGCGTCACTTGCTGCTGCGGCACAGCAGCAGGTATTTTGGATATTGGATTATTGAATTTTTCTTTCCCTTTGCCACTAGAGTCCATTAGAGTCCTCGACCCCGAACCCTGACATGCCCACCCCGGCAAACCCCGATCCCCGACACACCCGACCCCAAAGGCTCGGTATTAAAGTCACAATCCTTTCCTCCCTCCATTAGAGTCTCAAAAGTTTTTCATCAACCATTAGAGTCTCGCATCTTCCTCATTTTCAGTACAATATGTATGCCGCCCTAGGCGCCCTTCCAACCTCAAATGGAATAAATATCAACACTTCCACTGGAACTTCAACATCAATATCCTCAAATTTATCAAAAAATCCTTCCCTACCAGAAAGCGTCAACCCTACTTCATGGACTATAAATATTAGCAATTTATCCCCTGAAGCAGAAGAATCGGTTTTATGGAAATTATTGGGTCCTTTTGGAGCTGTACTTTCTACTCAAATGAAAGGAAAGGGTGTTGGTAGTGTTCTAATGGCAAATTATGAAGAGGCTATGGCTGCTATTAATAGTTTAAATGGGCTTATGTTGAATGGGAGACAATTGAAGGTATCTTAGTTCACTCATTATAAGACCTCGACAGTGATGAGATATGTATAACCCCTCTATTTAGTAGACATAACTAGAGGCCGGCGCAGGAAGGGATACTGCTTCCGCAATCCCTCACTTTTCTCGATTTGCGGGATCTTGCGGGATTATTCCCGTCGGTTACTCCCGCAGACATTTTTAAAACGTATTCCTGCATGAGGGATCCCCCAAACACGATTTTTCCGGTCTCTAGATATACCACTAGAACCTAACCTAGCGTATTTTCTCCTTTATCGGAGTCGCTAATACCGTATATGCTCGAATAATTACCCTGGGTAATTATTGTTTCAACCTCTCGCTAGATGGGGTAATTATTTGAGAGGGGGCAATTATTTGAGCGTTTTTTAAACAGGCTAATTATAACTGTTTTTAAGAGGGGTAATTATTGTTTCGACCTACCGCTAGATGGGGTAATTATTTGAGAGGGGGCAATTATTTGAGAGAGGGTAACTATTCGAGCATATACGGTAATGAGAGTTTATTACTGGCTTTTGAATTTTTTAAATTTCCCGTGCTTTTTAGGTTTCACTAAGCAAATCATCATCTGGAAATATTTATTAATACATAAAGGAACTATTTACAAAAATATAAAAATTAACCAAAGAGAGAGGATGGCATAATTAATTTTAAAAAAATTATTAGAAATTACAAAAAAATTTACGATTCGAAATTAATTTTCTAGAGGTTCTTTGTCACCTAATTTTTTAGCTTATTTTATTAATTTTTGTTTAATCTTCGATAAATTTATATTTTTTTTAACATTTTGTAGATTACATTTACAATTTGTAGAATTGTAAAATCAGAATAAAGAGAAAGGGAGCAGAATTTTCTGATTTTTGTTTGCGTTATATTTTAATTTATAAACAAAAAATGTCATCTGTCAATATTTTTAAAAAATAATTAAAAATAAATTAGAACCTTAAATTATTTTTTTGGGCGTAACTCTTTAATTTTGGGTTGTTTTTTGATTAATTTAGAGTAGTAAATATTTATTTTAAATATTTTTATTTTTGAACGATCTAATTATTATTTAATTATTATTTTTGACGATGTAATAATGCTCAATTATTATTTCTCTATTTTATGTATTTTTATTTTGGTTTTTATTAAGAGTTATACTAATGCACAATTGTATGTTTACATCTAAATTTTCTTTAAATTTCAAAATATAATATTATTATTACAGTTAGGACCGGGACCGGTACACCAAATTAGGGGGGCGCATCTGTGTCCCATTATAGATAGGACTGAGACCAATCTAGTTTATCTAGACCATAATTTTTCGAGCTGCCCATATCATTCATTTTTATTCCAGATCTCTTAAATGTCTACCCGTAATTAAATCTATAATCTCGAAGGCCTTAGGGGCATTTTAAATTTTTAGAATTTAAATCAGTTTTAGCACATTTTTTAGTACAATATCACGAACACCGGGCTCCAACCCTTTACATTTACGTATTCAACTACCTCCTACCTCTTCAGACAGTATATCATTCATTGCACCTTTTCCCAATGAAAATTGCTTAACTAACAACTTAGTTGATAATCGGTAGAGAAATTTTCAATTACAAATTTTTCTAATTTATTAAAAGAATTTTTCTCGATTTTTATGGCTGTCGTATAAGTCTGGATTGGTCTGAAACTCTGTTTGGAACCACCAATTATTTTAAAAGTTTGAAAAGACAAAAAAGGAGGTGGCGTGTTGGACCTGTTCAAAAATGTAATTGTTTTTGTATTTAACCCAGACTTTTAATTTTTATCTTTTAATCACTAAGGCCTCTTTAAATTAAGTAATGTAAGGCAGACTAAGTTGATAAAACAAAAAATAAAAATCCCAAGTCGGTTGAGGAATGATTGAACAATAGCACCTATGGTTTAAGCTCAGGATTAATCCTATCTAGAGATCGGACCTGAGCTTCAAAGATCGGGAATCGAAATTTTAAAACAGCTATGGATCTGAGAAAACAAAAATCTAGGTACTCGTGAAACCGAGATTTTTCAAGATATCCATCTTGTAACCCGTACCTCCTTCACAGTCCAGACAATCCTCCCAGTCCGGTCACTAATCATTGCTAATATTTTGATTTTCTCTGGGATTTGGTTATAGCCTACCAAGCCAGAATTTTACTTAATTGTCTCATAAACCCCTTTGGTTTTAGTCATTCTCAAGGAAATTACTCATAAAATATTTAAAATTATTTCGCTAATTTCCAGTAAAAATGGGCTCTGCTATTGCCCATTACGGTAATGATATGCACATAGATTTGGATTCGACAGGTCTAACAGCCTCTTCAATCGCTCCAAATGGCATTCAAGTTGGTCCCCGACAGCACAAAAAATTTAAATGTTTGCTGGGTATTTCGGCAACTAGAATATTAGAGTTTGACTTATTCATGCCACAAGGAACTGCAAAATGTAGCAGTTTGTCTATTCAATTTGTAAGGGTTTTTGAGTTAATTTCTATTTTTATCGTGTCCTGGCAGGGATATCCGATTAACTAATCACTCGAATCACAATTTTATATGTCCAGTAATTTAGCATGCTGATTAACTATACCGTTTATGCTGAAATGCTGCCCTCGCTCAATAATTATCCCCTCCGTATTAATTACCCCCCCCCCCTAGCGAGAGGTTGAAACGATAATTACCCAGATAATTATTTTAAACCTCCACTGGTCATTGTCGGTAGAACTGACTGAGCGATACACTCAATTTATATACCTCATTGTTAGATACAATTTAAACCCCAAGGATTTGTGTATTATATCTTAAAATGAGCTTGAAAAATCTTGGAATGAATGGAATAATTGTTTTGGAAGATCTTATATCTAATAAAATAATGAAAAACTCATTTTAGGGCCCTGATTATAAACTTTTGGGTACTGAAGAAAGAGGAGAGAAGAAAATTAACGAATTGGATGAAACAGCGATTGCTGATTAAAAATATTGCCTAAATTCTCATGATTTAATAAAATTCTGGATAAAAATTTTGGACATTATGAGCTCAAAAAATAAAAATTATTTTACTTAATGAAAAGTATTATTTTATTTAACAAAAAATATTTAATTTAAATTTTATCAAAAAAATCTCATTATAATAATCATAAACCCGACAAAATATTTTTTAATATTATTTTGTTCAATTTAATCTTTTTAAGTACTAGGGATTTAAGTATTTTTTAAATTTATTTATTTTTTTAAAAATTCGAAAAATTTATTTTCCTATATTATCAATTTTCAATAACATAATTTTAATTTGTAAAATTTATAAAAATTTATTTTAATATTTAAGAGTAAAAAATATTTAAAAAACACTTAAGTTTGTACTTGCTTTAAAAATGAGGCTAATAATAAATTATATTCTGATTATTTTCTTGATTAAAACTTTAAGTTTTACTGTTGCGTTAAAATGCTTTCAGGTAATAAATAATTACAAACTTAAGTTTGTAATTAAATCAGAATTATTAAAAACACAAAGAAATTAAAATCAGAATTAATAAATACAAAATAAACTTGAAATCAGAATTGTAAAAAATATGAGAGATTATCAGAATTATTAATAGTAAAATAAAATCAGAATTACAATTTGTTATTAAAAATCAGAATTAAAACTTGAATTAAATAAAATCACAAATTAAAATTTAATTAAATCAGAATTACAACTTGAATTGATAAAAATCAGAATTACAATTTGTAATTAAAAAATCAGAATTTAAACTTTAATAAAATAAAATCAGAATTACAATTTGTAATTAAATAAAATCAGAATTAAAACTTTAATAAAATAAAATCAGAATTACAATTTGTAATTAAATAAAATCAGAATTAAAACTTTAATAAAATAAAATCAGAATTACAATTTGTAATTAAATAAAATCAGAATTAAAACTTTAATTAAATCATAATCAAACATAAAACTTATTTTCAGGGCATAACTCCCTTCAGTTCTTTTGTAAGCCTGAACTTAACTATAGTAATTTAATTATTATAAACTTAAGTTTGTAAACTGCTGTTTTTTAAGGCTGGTTTATATTTGCCCCCAGATTGCCCAATGCCTGCAGCTTCCTGTATGAAAGCTGTTGATTATTCAAGACAAGTGCTTATCTATTCTTGTATGACTACTAACTGTACAAACATGCCGCTTACTTCTGTTAGTTGCAAAAATTATTTTGAAAAATTATTACAATTGTTCTGAACATTAATAACTGTTCCTATTGATGTCTTCTATGTTTACAAAAATTTTGAAATTTTTTGGACTTTTAAAAACTAGTTTATGAGCTTCAGATTAAATTTTTTAGCTTAGTATTAAACCAAGAAATTCAAGTTTTTCAGTCTTTTAGTTCGTCGTCCACAAAATTATTTTTTAATTTTTTCAGAACTCTTCTCCAGGCATTTCTTGTTTTAATTCCGCCAACAACCCTTTTTGTTGTTGCACTGGGGATGGCTGTAATTCTCGTTTTATGGCTCCTTATTGTGAAGCTTTGGGTATTTGGAGTAATTGGGGTGATTGGTAATTTTGTAAAATAAATCTTAAAATTTAATTTTTATTCCAAAAAAGGTCCTCATGTCCATCCACAACAACCTCATCATCTACGTTAAATATAAGACGTCGATTACGTACCTGTATCTCTTACAGTGGGTGTGATCAAATGTCGCAATTTCAATGCATGTAAGATTCATACGAGTTTTTTTGGATTTTAACTTGAGTTTCAAGAAATTAATGGATACTTTCATAAGGAGATCCAATCCCCTAAATCCTTTTAAATCCTTTTAATCCTATCCCTTAAAGACTGGTATGCCGAGACGTAAAGTATACCCTCCTGTCTAGCAGAGGTGGGTCGGAATTCCGACTTCTGATTTCCGACGTTTTTTCCTTCCGATTTCTGAGTTTCGACTTTTGAGAAATTTCCGATTTCCGACAGTTCCGATTTCCGGTACCTTCATCATTTCCAACCTACCCTCCTGTCCAGCACTCTAATCGAATCGGGATATGGAAAAATGAATTCCTTTTCCATTTAAGGACGGTCCCTGTAATATCCGTCTAACAACTCTCCAGAAAATAATTTTTTAATTTTCCAGTGGAAATTATTCAGAAGTCCTTCCATGTACCACCTCCACACCCACAACAAATAATTCAACAAATTCAAATACTACAAATATTCCCACACCCTCAGCAACACCCCCAACAATAAATACAGGCGTAGGAGGACCTATAGTTGTTGATCTGGTTCAATCCGCTAAAATAATTGCTAGTGGGGCATTGAGTGCCGGATTGGTTCAATCTATGCAAGTTAATTCTACTGGATAAACTAGAAGAAATTTTGTAATTAGAAGAAAGTAAACTATCGAAAAATGTCAGAATTAAAATTTTTTGTTTATACAAAGTTGAAATATAAAAATAAAATAAATTTTATGACGAAACCATCTTCGTTTAGAAATGATTTAAAAATATTTCTCGAAATCATTAAATTAATCCTTAATATTTTATATAAATTATATAATTAAGGTTCTTTTAGATAGGGCATTAACACGGGTAGTCGGTTCTGAACTGAATCTAACTCCAAGATTGCAGAAGAATTCTGCGAGAAATAGAGGCATACTAAACGTAACCCCATTTTTCATGCGGCAAATTTATGGCGATAGGTACCAAGTTTAGAACTATTGGTCCAGTATTCCAGTAGAACTCTGGGTGAGTAGATTGAGCTGAATATTTTGGTTTGGTTCTTCAGTATAGGGTCCTAATTTAACAACAATTCTCGACGATCTCGATTCGCTATAAATTTTTGTTTAACAATTTTTAGCATAATTTTCTTCATTTTAACAACTTTGTTTGTTGACTTTGCATTCTAAAATGTGAAAATACTAATCTTTAAAATAAGGAGGACTACCCTCTCCTCCAACAAAAAAATTCACGTGAAAGTCCTTCATTTTTGGTCTCCTATTTTTGCCTCTTACAACGTCGTTCAACATGTCTGTCCAATTTTTTGCAGAAAATTTGCAAAAATAAAATGAAATTAAGGCCCATATAATCGCGAATAAATTAAAAATTAAATGTGAAGTCGATAAAATTCTGGCCCCATCCCCGGTTCGGGCCACAGAACAAAACCCCACAGTTCAGCCCTTGAACAAAAACTCCAGTTTGAGTGGATTAAGATCGATTTATGGGATTAATAGTATATATCCCTTCTGAACCCTCTTGATCACTCTAATCTCCTTATATCCCTCTAAAACACCGATATCCTCATTAATCCTTAGATATCCCTCCAAATCACTAATATCCCTCAACTCCCTCGGTCCTTTTATATGCATTATATCCCCTCAAATCCATTGATATCACTTTTACTCTCCAGAATCTCTTTATCTATCCGACAGGATAGATATAGAGAGCTTAACTGAAACTATAGAAATGTGTTTCTTCTTCCGGAAACAAATTAGAATTTACGGAAATAAAAAGATAACTTTTTATCCCTTTAATTCTGAGGTGATTGTTTGCGAATAAATATACAGCCTGCCTTAATATTTTATTTTTTATTTTTTCAATGTTTTTATCGGAGGATTCTCTCTCAAAACCAATTTTACCACCAATCTTAAGACATTAAAGATCACTGTAAAAAATATTGGGGAAATAAACAAACACACTTGTTTATGAAAATGGACAAAATTTAGATATTAAAAAAGGAAAAAAAGTAATTCTTAACTTTTGATCTCAACAGAAATGTTACAAAAAATCATGGGGGAGAAGGGGGAAGTGAAAAGGAAAGTGTGACTTTTTTGACTCGGCCATAAAAAAATTTTTTTGTTTTTTTTGGTCCTGTTTGTGAGAATTTAGATGTTTAATCATTTTAGTGGTTGGGGAAGGAATTAAAAATGTTTTTGGGCGTAGAGGATGTTTCGGCTCTAAATTTTTGTTTCTACTTGGAAGGTCCGTTGTAACTAATATTGAACCAATATTGTGGGATCTTTGAACTAAGACGATAAAAAAATTAATTATTAATAAAAAATGGACAAAAATGGACTGATTTATTAAATAAATGTGAAAAAAATAATTCTTAAACCTTTTGATCTAACCAAAATGTGACAAAAAAATAGGAGGGGTATACCTATTCTTGGTTGATACTTTTGAGAGGCATAGGTTTCAATGAAATTTTTTTTGAAAAAAAATTTTTTTCAATGAAATTTTTTTTCAATGAAACTTACTTTTTTACGAGGAACCTCTCAACTTTGAGTAGAAATTTTTAAATAAAAATTATACCAAAATGTAGGCATGGTTGACAACCTTTTGCCAAATTTTTGGCTTTTTTGGCCCTAACCTCCAAATCGAAAAGTTATGGCTGATCAAAGTTTCGGCCTTTTGGAGTGGCTGATTCTGAGTCTCCCTCACTTTCCTTGTCTCCTTCATTTTTCTTATTAAAAGAGAGACTTCAACAAATAACTAAAACTCAATCAAAGGATAGCAGAGCTTGCGAGATTGAATTTCAAAAAATGGAAAAGACTATAGCACCAAACAAGGCTGCGCCGAAATGTAGAGGGGTTCCTTCCCCTATTATCTTCCTTTTTCTGTTCGCTCTTTGTATTATTATTTAAAGTTTGTGCGAATTTGGGCCCATTTTGGTAAACAACTTTTATTAGAATATAGTTTGTAAATTTAATCGTGTTTTCCCAATTTTTTCAATAAATTTTACAATCCCGCCCATCACATGTTGCAATATAAAAAATGAAAAAAATCTGGCAATTTTGTTCCATTCAGACAAAAAAAAATAACAAAAAACCCCCTCAGTTGTGTATCTTTTAGCAATTGTTATAAAGAATGGAAGATACTGCCTTTACCTCTTATCAACCTCTACAGCTTTTAGAAGGCCTTGGAAGGGCTGATAAGTGCCTATTTGCCTTTTCAAAAGGGTTATGGAAGAGGGTCTCGAATTTCAGAAAATATGGGGACGGGAAACATGAGAGAGAGCGGAATCACCAACCCGCAACTAAAAATTTTAAAGAAATGCTTTCTGTGTTTCCATCCTGACAAAGGAGAGGCTGTTGGGTGTCCGTGGGGTGTCCACGTTACCCAGCAGCGAAAATTGAAATCTGCTAAATTTCATTCTGAAGTCCCACGGACACCCCACAGCCTCTCCTTTTGAGAGCATTTTTTGTATGCCATCAAGAGAGCATCCATTAGTATTCCATCCAGTTCATCAAAAATTTTCTAGAATATTTTTCTAGAGGGGCATAAAAATTAGAATTATTCTGCGTTTGTGGTTTTTACGTAAAATTTCTCTTTTCACATTTAATTAACTTTTAAAAAATTTTTTAATTATTTTTTTGTGTTAAAGTTAATCTTTCTCCCTTCAAAAAATTTCCTTGATAAATGGAAGTAAACAATTTTCTCATTAATTTTAATTAATTTAAAAAAGGGGAAACCCCAAGAATTTTATTAACAAAGTTTGTGCATTTAAATAAATTTTTTCCTTCCCTTTCTCGCTCATTTATTTATTTACAAATTAATTTTACAAACTACATACCAGTTCTGATTTTCGGCAATTTTTATAAAATTATTGTAAATTTATTTTCTTAATGGTGATCCTAAACTTAATATTAAAAAAGTCTAAAAACTTGAACAAGTTCTCTTAATTTCTCTTAAAAACGGTCAATGCAATTGTAAACTCAAGTTGGTAAACTTGAGAAAGATTATTAAGTTGTAAACACAAATTAAAGCTTTAAATTTAAGTTGTAAACTTAAATAAGCTTAAATAAACCTGAGTGAACTTTAATAAACTTGAATAAGTTTAAGCTTAAAATTACCAACAGAAATTGTAAAACTTGAATTGCAAACTTAAGTTTACATAATTTAAAACCTTTTTTTGTAAACTTAAGCAAACAAGCTTAAAACAAGTTTTAAGTCTATAAATTGAAAACTTAAGTTTGCAAAATACTTTAACGAAAACTTAAGCTTAAGCTTAAATTAAATTGTAAAAACTTAAGTTTGCAAAATACTTTAATGAAATCTTAAGCCTAAGCTTAAATTAAATTGTAAATACTTAAGTTTGCAAAATATTTTAGTGAAAACTTAAGCTTAAGCTTAAATTAAATTGTAAAACTTAAGAGTGTGTTTACTACTAATTTTTGAAATGTTTAAATTCCGCCAACTTTTTTGGCATTATGTAATTTAATTTTGAAATTTATTTAATAAATGACATTAGATCCCATTTTATAAGAGAAAAATAAAATTTTTTTTTGTTAATTTCTAAAAATTCTTTTAAAATTCTTAATTTGGCCGTTTTTAATAGAGAAATAACAGAAAAACTTTAATTTTAAATTAATTATTTCTATAACTATGCGAAGTATTAGGATCACCAGCCGTTTTAATAAGTTTAAGGTTCGTTTTTATTTTTTTAATTCAATTTTTCCGTCTTCTCTTTTCCCCTCCTAATTTTTTTAAATTTTTTAAAGGTTTTCAAATTAATTGCCCGAATTTTCAATAAAATGACAACTTCACTAGACCCTTTTAAATATTCAATAGAAAATCCTTTAATTGTAATATCTGGATGTACAGGCACTGGAAAGAGCGATTTGGGTGTTGCTATTGCTAAACAATTTAATGGGGAAATTATTAATGCTGATTCTATGCAAATATATAGAGGTTTGGGTTGGGGATTTTTTTGAAAAAAAAATTTTAGAAAAAAAAAATATTAAATCTTTCTATTTTTTGGAAATTTTTTTTAATTTTTAAAATTAATTTTTAATTTTCCATGAGTTAATGAATTTTTTTGTCTCAAAAATGAGAATTTCCAAAAATTATTCCAGTCCTCCAAAACCAAAAATGACTCGATTACCTCCTACGGACCTCAGAAATACATCTAGATTTTTTAGTCATGTCCGCAATTTTTGTCCGCAAGTCAATATATCCTCCCCTTTCCATCATTTATTTTTTTTTCTTATTAATTATTTAACTGGAATTTAATATTGAATTCCATTTCTCAATTTCTTTTATGGGTTACCTTAAGGAATATTCCCTCAATTGACCAGTTTACCTTTTGCGGACAATATTTGCGGACACCGACTTTAAACGTCTTTTTAAATTCTATTTTTTCAGGCCTAGATATTTCCTCAAATAAAATGACAAAAGAAGAAATGGAAGGAATTCCCCATCATCTTTTGGGCTTTTTGGAACCAACAAATTCAGGTTACAATGTCCAAAATTTTCGTGAGGATGCTTTGGAAATTTTAAATAAATTGTGGGCTGAACAAAAATTGCCTGTAATTGTTGGAGGGACTGCTTATTATATTGAATCTGTTATTTTTGATAATAATTTGATTGTTACTGGGGATAGAGGGAAAGGAGGTTTGTTGTTTAATAAATTTTTGGGTGGAAGTGTAACGCCTCGATTTAATGCTAGGTCCATAGGGTTGGGGGATCTTGATCCAAAAATTTCGTTTCGGACATCGGATCTGGATATCTATCGCCGGCGTCCTGTCAGTCTATGGATTATTTCCCCCTTTCCTCTGACTATGAGCCTCGTTGCCGACGACAGACTTAGGCGACAGGACACTGATATGAAAATCGTTCACATAAAATCAGCATCTCCCGCTAACATATAAATGTCAAGGCGACAGACTGCTAGTTTTATGTGGACACATACTAGCTCTGTCGCCGGCGTCTTTCGCAGGACACACGTGATTTTTATGTGAACATTGCAGGGCTGTAACCAGAATTTTTTTCTGGGGCCTTGGAACGTAGTGTAATGCAGACAAATCTATCCCAGGGCTTATAATGGTCGGATCAACTCATTTTCCAGCTGATCCTATGGGTACATAAATTAGGTAAAAAACACGCTATAATCCCTCTTTTTACTTCAATTGAGATTATTTAATTGGGAGTTGGGTCAATAGCCAAGACCTCGTGGTCCTCCCTTTAAAATTTTTAAAATTAAAATTTGTCATGTTTTTAGAAACAATCCGCGAAGAAATACTCAAAGAATTTCCTACAGTCGATACACTTTATCAAGAACTTCAACGAGTAGATCCAGAAACAGCATCAGAACTTCACAGAAACAACAAACATAGAGTATTGCGGGCACTAGAAATTTATCGAACTACGGGGAAGACTAGAAGTGAACATCAAAAAGAGCAGCAAAAAGAGGCTCCAGGTTTTTTTTGAAAATTTTTAACTAATTTTTAATAAGTTTTTTTGAAAATTAATTTTTGTTTTTTGGGGAACCTTTCTTTTTTTGATTTTTATTTAACTGATTATTTAACAATGTTATTGGGAAGTTGTGATTTTTTTAAAGAACTTCTAACTTAAAAAAGAAAGCTTAAGGCCATTAGGATTCTGGGTATTGAGTGTTTTATGGCTCCAACCTCTCTTAAAATCTTGACTCCAGCTCTGGGCGTTTCTAATTCTTGGCTTCGGCTTCGTCAGCTATCTCCAGAAAATATACCCAGCATTCAAGTGTGTAGCCTTGGGGAGCTAGCTTATTCGAACTAGCTCACTAATACATGCCTTAACGTCGTGATCGTCATTTTTTGGGCAAATTTAAAAATAAAAATAGTCTTTCTGCTAATCTAAATTTCTAAAATTTTTTAAATTTTCTTTTTTTTCTAGAAGGTTATGATCATTTTTTTACTCGTCTACGTTTCAAAAATACATTTTTAATTAATTTGGATATGGAAAAAGATGTTTTAAATGAGAGATTAAATAAAAGAGTTGATAAAATGATGGAAAGGGGTTTATTAAAAGAAGTTACCGATTTTTATGATGAGGTTTGATTTTTTTTAATTTTTTTTATTGAGGGAGGGAGTGAGAAAAAAAATCGGATTGGGTTTCCTAAATTTTTTCGGATCTGAAAAAATCCGGGGGTTCAGGTGCCTATTTAAAGTTTCGACTCTTTATAGGTGTTGGTCATTTTTTACAAAAAAATTTTAATTTTCCAAAAATTTTTAAAAATAAAGGAGGGACTGAATGCTCGTTCATTAATACTTCTCTTACTTTCAAGCCCTATAATTTTCCAAAAAAATTGTTCTGTAGTCAAAAATATTGGTGATCCAAAAGAAATTTGTCTTCCTCAGACACATTCCGCCGCTCTTTCCTCCCGTTCTGATTGCTAATAAAAAATATTTTTTCTCCTTTTATAGTAGGTTACTTTAAAGCCCTATAAATTCCTAAAAAATTAACTTCCCAAAAAATTTTTAAAAAATATTGGTGATCCATAAAAAAAATCGTCTTCCTCTTGCAAAATAGACAACTTTCCACCGCTTTCCTGAATTTTTAGTAAAAAAATATTTTTTTATTTTTCCAGTATTTTGGAAAAGTTGACAAATTTGGAATAATGCAAATAATTGGCCCAAAAGAATTTTTGCCTTATTTACGTTTAAATATAATTGGAAGAAATTCAATTAGAGGAGAACACAAAATTGAAGAATGTAAAGAAAAATTAAAAACAAGAAATAGACAATATGCACAGAGACAAAGACTTTGGTTTTACAATAGAATTTTAAATAGAGGAGAACATAGAGAGGTTTTGTTTTGTTTATTTTTTTTTGATTGGGGGAAAAAATTATTTTTTTGGGATAAGGATTTTTATGATGTCAGTTTCGTGTTTTTCGTCTTTCCTTTTAAATTTTTTTTCGCCTTCACCATTTCGTTTTGTGTTTTTTTAAATTAAGTTTTGGCACTAGGATTGATGGTATATAAGAAATCATCGAATATTCAGGACCGGTATTCCTTCCCAAAAATTTTCAAATATAATAATCTTTTTTCTGTTCTGTATCCACAAACATTGGTGTATATTTAAAAAAATTTAAACAAAAAAATGGGGGGTTTTTTTAAAGAAAGAAGAATCTGTCCGCAGCTAGGGGGATGTCTGTTTTTTATTAAAGATTCAGTTTGCTTCTGGATATCCTAAAAAAAAATTTTTTTTTGAACTGACAATCCTAGTCCTCAATTCTAATTTATTGTCTTGAGTGATGATTATACAACTTTAAAAAAATTTTTTTTTAATTTTAAAATTTTTTTAATTTTTTCATAATTTTTTTAAGATCCCAAAAACATTAGCATTAAATTCCTCAAAAGATTTTGCTGAGAAATTGGTCCCATTTGCATTAAAACAAGTAAAACAATTTTTGTCTGGAGAAGAAATTGATGATGAAAAAAAATGTAATGGATTATTATATAAATTACCACCATTAGGAGACATGTTTAAACAAGAAGATTATATGGAAAATCGGAAAAAAATATTTTTGTGTGATATTTGTGGAACAGAAATTCAGGGAAAAATGCATTGGAAAAAACATTTGGAAGGAAGAAAACATAAAAATAATTTGGAGAAAATAAAAAAGAAGAAAGGAAGGAATGATAATCAAGGATAAAAAATGAAAAAAAAAATTTTTTTTAGTAGAGGAAAAAATTTTTTGGAAAAGACCCCCTCAAAAATGTACCTTTTTGTCGTTTTTTGGCAGGGGTACCATTTAGTCGTTTTTTACTCTTGGTACCTTTTTGTCGTATTTTAGACGTGTACTTTTTTTCGTTTTTTACCCGTAATATTTTGTCGGTATACAAAAAGGACTCTTTAATTTTAGAACTATGTAGTAAATTTTAATTTTTTACACCCTCACACTTTTTTTAATTGAATAAATAAAGACCTCTTACAGATTTTTTAAAAAATCATTTGAAATTTTTCATAACTTATCGAAAGTCGACTATCATATTTACCGGCCAAAAATAGGCAAATCTAACATAAGGCTCTAAATAACTGAAGTAACCATTTAGACTCCTCAGATTTTAATCCTCCCTATAAGGGAAGAATGCGCCGTTCCCGGAGGTAAGTGCAAGACCGGGCCGACGCGCGGCAGAGAGGAAGCAAGCTTCCAACTCTTACCCTTTTCCAAAAATTGGTTAATCTCTTTGATCCCGGTAGGGATCGTTACGGAGATTAAGCCGTAAAGAACAGATACTACACTTTGATCTTAGCCAAAAGGCCGAGAAGCGATAAACAACCAAGGAAAAGTCAATCACAAATGGAATTTACTTTAAAAAATATTAAATAAGTTGTAAAGGAGTATGCGAGAAATTAAACGAAATAGTTTCCTTTCTAGAAAAAAGGATGTAAGAGTAATAGTAGTGACTAAGAAAAGAGAGAAAGAAAGAAGAAAAATAATGCGCTTCTAATGGAGAGGAGCCGTTTTCTGTTATTAACGACAAAATGTTATGTAGGGTATAAAACGACAAAATGTCACAAATTATAGAGCGACAAAATATCACAACGGGTAAAATTGACATTTTGTCACAAATGATAAAATTTAATTTGGCGTTGTGTTAATTTTCTTAGCGTTAAATTTTATTTGGTGTTTTGCCAATTTATTTATCAAAAATTGACTTTTTTGCTTATTTTTCTGTGTTTTTTGTTCTTTTAAGTTCTTTTTCGGTTCTTTTTTGTTCCTTTTCTGACTCATTTTCATCAAATTGTTTAATTTTGTTCAATTTAGAGAGGTTTTTGAAGATTAAAATGACTGACCAGCAAGATTTGACTCCAGATTCATTCTTAAAAGATGAAAACGAAAAAAATCCTGGATCGTATGATGAATTGCACAGGTTTCTTTTAATTAAAATTTGATTTTATTGACTATTTTTCTTTGTAGAAAGTGCAAAGAATTGTTCCCGGTCTGTTTTGAAGGAGCTAAAGGAATGGTTCAAAAACCGTTGAGTCAGCGTTTTCAGGTATGATTTTATTTTGACTTTTCATATTTTTTAGAAAATGAGGGTGTTAGGTTAAGCTATAAGACTTTGATCTTGAACTCGATTTCAGGAGATGCTCTTCTCTTGGATTATTGAGATTGAGTCAAGAATTTCTAGGAAACTTTGAAAATGCCTTTGATTTTGATTCTCAAACCCGAAGAAAATTTAACGAGGTCTGGGGCTAGATCCAAATCTGTTTTTTCTAATTAGTGTTTCGGATCTACCTTAGGGAAAAGTCGTTTTCCGACTCGAAAACTTCGAAAAACTGACCTGACTTTTCTTCCAACCTGACCCACCCCTGCTCTACTCTTGTGTTGTTCTTCCTTCAAAGTCAAGGCCAAAAATGGGTTTTTCAACATTCCTCAAAATTTTCCTTGGCCGAACAGCTCGAAAATTTTCTTTTAAAAATGTGATGAATCACCCATTTAAAAAAATTTTTTTTTAATTTTTCGGCAACATTTATTTCCTAAAATTAATTTCTTTTTTTTCAGATTTCTCATAGTATGAGCATTTCTCAAGCAACCACAGGTTATCGTTTGGGAGCTACCTATGTTGGCACTAAACTAACTGGTCCAGGCGAGGCTTTTCCTGTTTTGTTGGGGGATATGGATCTGTTTGGAAATACTGCTGGGACTATTATACATCAAATTGGGCGATATCGGATGAAGTTACAAGGACAAGTTCAAGTTGGTTTTTTAAAGTTTTTAATTTTATATTTGTTTGGATATGTTGCTGTTTAAATTCTATATTTTTCAATTTACGGTCCAGGTCCGTATCTTTAATTTTCTGTGTTTTAAAAACCGAGGTGATTCCGAGTTGGGTCCACTTTTTTGTCTGATATTTTTAATTATCTAGGTGTTTATCCTAGTGAATGTATTGAATAAATTTTAACTTTTTTTGCTTAATCAGGCACAGTTAAGGGCGTAGCCATTGGGTCGATTTCAGGGGGTGGGCTAAAATTGTTTTATTCTTTTAAAATTTGTCGGGCTAGTGATTCTGCCGTCCTGATTTCCAAAATTTTGATTTATCGGCAGAATCCTCAGTGACACTACCGATTTTATTTTTTTTGCTTTCCTAAGACTTTCCAATTTTTTCCTCTTTTTTAATCTTTACTTTCTCATTCCTTTCATTATTTTTAGATGAGTAAATTAGCTGCTGCACAAGTTTCACTTGAACGGCGTGGACGCCTTTCAACAATCGGAATGACTTCTAGAGAAAGTTTTCTATGTTGGGAGTTTACAAAAAGATATAAAGGTAAGAAAACTGCGGCCCCCACAAACGGCAGGAGTGCCAAAATATTTCTGAGTTTTAAAATTTTGAACTAAATTACTGATCTTGTCACTATGGCAGTTTCCCCTTTCCCTTCTTTTTTGACCTAATTGTAGCCTTATTTTTAGATTTCCTTTTTTTTGCTACTTTGTTTATTAACCGGCTATAATTTATCCTTCAGTATATATTCAAATCCTTCATAGTGTCCTGCCCTCTTAAAATGAGTGAGAAAATGAAATAAAAAATAGAGGAGGGCACAAAATGGTGGTCATTTGCTTTTGCATAGGCCAAAGCCCATAAATTTTAGTCGTTCCTTACTATGTAGGAAAAAGCCAAGCTTTAACTACTCTTATGTATTAATCAATTTCTTTCTCCTACATATAAATTTTCTTCAATTTTACCATCACATTAAAGCAAATAAATTATTTAAATTGTTAAAAATCGACAGAATTTTATGTTTTTAAAGGAAGCAACTCTGAAGACCTACACTTCGAAAACCTATACCCTGAAGACCTCTGGGTGAGGTCTTCAATGAGGTTGTGAGGTCTTCAACTTCAAGGTCTTCATTTCCAAGGTCTTGTGAGGTCTTCGACTCCCCTTAAATCACCTCAGATCTATCGATATCCCCTTAATTCCGATATTCGCTTCTGATAATTCCTTTCAAAAATTGTAAGTTTCGGAGGTGGTGGACTTTTGTTCGGAGGTGGACTCTTTAAATTAATTTATGTACTTAATTAAAATTCAAAAATTTTTATAAATTGCCGACAGAACTTAAAATTTCAAATTACATATACAAAAATTTTAAAATTTTATTAATTACAGATCTTCCTCTGTCTCTATCTACTCTTATTTCGTCTCCTTATTTTAAAGTAAGCTAAAAAAAATTTTGAATTTTAAAAACTTTGAATTTTTAAGGTATTTGTGGGGCCCGGAGGCCCCTTCCAAAAATTTAGTCGCCTTGAGACGACCCTTCCGGCGCTCTTTTCGCCGGCGAGCCAATCTTGCTCTCAAACGTTGATTTCGCTCGTTTACAAATATCGTCCTCAGAATACTCATTATATCTGGGAACGGTATTGATGTGAGCTTTGGAGGCATGGGGTTAAAGTGTTGTTGAGTCAAAAATTTGTTGTCTATATATAATTGGTGAGAATTATATATGTTGCGACGTGAAGAAGGGTAAAAGGTAAATAACTTATTTGCAAAAATACAAAAATCAAAAGGTTGCAAATTTTGAAAAAAATGAGGAAAATTAGTTATAATTATCATCCCTAATTTTATCACACTATTTCTCTGTCTTCCATAATATTTCGCCCTATTCTATCTTCCCTCACTATTCTAATTTTCCATAAATGAGTGAGAATGATCGTCAAAAACTCACTCCTTTTCTCTCCTTAATAGTACAAAAATTGCGGACTTCCGACAATTGCGGACCAAAACTGACCTATTAAAATTGGGCTACCAGTAAATACAAAAATTATGTATAGGACCATGTCCGCGTGGTGCTGATTTTAGTGGTATTATGTTAAAGATTTAACTCCCCATATTAATATTTACTGTAACAGACAGCTTTGTAAGCGTCCGCAAGTTTTTGTCCGCAAATGTCGTTAAGTCAAAATTATTTTTTTATTAGAAGTTTTAAAATTTTTTTTTTAATAAAAAATTTTTAATACCTTAATTAAAATTTAATTTAGAATTTTTTTTAAATTTTTAGGTAGCGATCAACGTTTGCCCCCCTCCCTTCCTCTCTCATTCATCTCTCATCTAAATCATATGTAGGTAAATTTATAAACTATAAGCTCTGCCGGCAATTTATAAAATTAAAAAAATTAAAAAAAATTTGATTTTATTATCCATAATAATTTTTTACTCAATTCTTGAATATAAATTTTATTGGCTCAATACAGGTTTTTTATTTTTCATTGTGTCTCTGGCTTCTGTTGGACAAAACCGGATTCATCAAATGGAATTATAGCCTCTATTCTGAAAGTTGAGGAAAACACATTAAAAAAGCAATTATAAATATAAATACAAATTTCCGGAAAACACAAAAATTCTGAGAGTTTCCGGAAACAACTTTGTATTTTTGTTCCGGAAAAAAATATTTTTAAAGTTTCCGGAAATTAAATAAGTTTTAGCCTAAACAGTTCCGGAAAATACAAAGTTGTTATTTTTATTTAAAACACATACATTCCGGATAGAATAAATTATAAATTTTCCGGAAAATACAAATATTCTATTCTTCCGGAATTATTTCTAAATTTCTTCCGGAATTATTTCAGTTTTGAAGAAAGCTATTTAATTATAAATACAAATTTCCGGAAAACACAAAAATTCTGAGAGTTTTCCGGAAAATATATATGTATTATTTTTAATTTATACGCTTTAAATAAATTCAAAAAATTTTTAAAATACTGACTGGTATTTTAAATAAATTTAAAAATAATTTTTATTAAAAATTCCCAACTTTTTTTACTTTTATTATTTCGGAAAAAATCCTTTCACTTCCCCCATTTTTCCTTCCAATGGTCATTTTTCTCTCCTAGCTTGTTGCCTCCCCCTATATTTGTGGAAAGTGTTAGAACCACCAAAAACATTTTCCAACTAAAAATATCTATATAAATAAATTTAAAAAATATATCTCCCTCCCTCTATTTTCTCCATTTTTGGCGCTATTATCTGCAAAAAAACCGCGGCTATCTTTTTTTTCTCCCCTTTTTTCTCCCCTTTTTTATATTCACCGACTCATCCTTACCCAGAGTCTAAAGCTTTTTTGGGGGTTTTCTCTAGGGAGTTCCGAATAATTTATTTCTCACTTCTTTAACTGAGCTCTTCTTTAAGCTTATTGTTGTTGACTGGCCTTTACTTGGACTCCTCTTTTTATGGAGGGAAAAGCTGTTTATCCTCTTCTTTATTGGGTTGGTATTTTTTGAGTGAATCCATCCTTGACTTTAAATTGTTTTTAAATATTTTTTTGTCTTGTTGTGTTTCTGTAGGATCAGTCAATTATTGTTTTATTGGTATTAGTTGATAAATCAACTATCTAATAATTTCCCCTTCTTTCTTGTATATTTGCCCCTTCCCCGGTAGGTTGAAACCAGACTAGGACATGGATACGGATAAGGATACAGATATTATAAAAATGCCTGCGGATATCCGTCTGTATCCGCCGTAAATATCCGGATACGGATACCAAAATCAGTATCCATGTCCTAGTCTAGTTGAAACAATAATTACCCTCACTTAAACTTTCTAGAGAGAGATTGAAACAATTACACAGGGTAATTGTTTGAGCATATACTGTGGCTATTTAATTCCTAAAGCTATGGAGGGGTGTGAAGTCCGGTCCGCTAAGGATGCTGGTTCGCTATAGCTGCCTAAATAACCTTTTTACGTTAGCCGAAGTAGAAACAGCTAGCCCAGTTCAGTTTTATTTTATTTCCTCCAAGAGTTGTGGAAATCTCTCCCTTCCATTTGAATGTCCCCTTCTAATAGAATGATTGAAAATTAGAAGCTTGGGCCTTCTATTAGAGGAAATATGCTTTCTTAAGTCCCTCTTGCCTCTCTCCCTAGTCATCCAATGTTCCAATATATCCCTTCAGGAAATCCATGTTTAATGCTCATCCCCCTTTCCCTTCTAGTTTAAACAAAGCAGCTCCTTTGTGAACTAATATTTTTCCCTTTTCTTTTCCGGAAACTTGTGTTTTTTGTCAATTTTTATTTGTCTTTTTTGTTAACATTAGAAAATCGGTTAATTTAATTGGACTAAAAACGGGTAGCGGTCTGGAACAAATAAAAAATGGTGGGGGAAGGAAATGGATGAAAAAAAGAAGAAAAAAAAGATGGTTGCATTAGAACGATTTTTCAGATTTTTTATTCAGTCAAATAAATTTTATTTTTAAAGATTTTTTAATAGTTCGTTTACAATCTTACTTGTTTTAAAGCTTATTTTAAAGTTTGTTTTTATGTTATTTTTCAAGTTTGTAGTCTATGTTTTAATTCAAGTTTGTTATTAAGTTTGTTTTTATGTTGTTTTAAGTTTGTAAGTTTGATCTTAAGTTTGTTCTCAAGTTTATTTTTAAGTTTATTTTTCTTTCAAGTCTGAACTTAAGTTTATTCAACAACCTTGTTTTTTCAAGTTTGCACTTGTTTCTTAATAAGTTTGTTCCTATTTTTATTCTTCAAGTTTATTTTTAAGTTTTCAAGTTTAATCTCAATTTCAAGTTTCTTATTGCTTCAGGTTTTATACCAAAATTTAATTGCTTTTATCAGCCGTGGATTGGCTTCAAAAAAATTTATTGGCCGCTGCCGTCAGTATTTCTCCTACTCATCGCAGCTCAACATCCCTTAATTATAAGAAGAATGTTAAAGGAAAATCGAATTCTACTCCTCTTGTTGATGTTGACCAACAAGTGGCAAGTTTTTTAAAATTATTTTTCGATCAAAAAATCAACAAGTTCAAGCAGTACATGTAGATGAACATGTTCAAGCAGTGCTTCTTGTTCAAGCAGTACGCGTGAACAAGTTCAATCAGTACTTGTCTATCGACAAGTTCAAGCAGTACTTGTTGATGAACAAGTTCAAGCAGTACATGTAGATGAACATTATAATTTTTGTAGATTCTTCTAGCTCGAAGCACTAGCAGCAGTGGGAGTGGAAGTTGTTTACATGCTACAACATCTACAGCCGTTGGTGAAAGTTGCTCAAGTTTCAGTCCAGAGAAGAAGAATACAAAATCCAATATTAAAACAACACCCCAGAAAAGCCCAAAACACCTTCCAAATTCTTCAAATGGCAAAATAAAAATAAAAGAATTTCAAAAAAAGAAATTAAAAAATCAACAGAATCCAAACAATTATTTTATTGATGATGAACTCTTTGGTAGTGGAAAGGAGTTATACACTTCTGTGGAAACGGAAACTACAGGATTATCATCAGCTCAATCTGAGGAGAAAAAGCAAAGAAATGGAAGTGTTCCTAAAAGTAATGGGACAAGTAAATATCATCATACAAACAAAGCTTTTCAATGTAGGTTTAATGTGTTTTATTGTTGCAAACTTAAAAAAAAGTTTTACAAACTTAAAAATAAATAAACTTTAAAACTTGCAAATAAACCCTTTAAAATAAATCAACTTTTTTTGCAACCTTAAAAAGTTGTACACTTAAAAAAAAGTTTTACAAACTTGCAACATAATGAATTAACTAACTTAGATTTTTGGGTACACCCCAACATACCGCAGTGCTATAACTTCGTTTAGAATTGTCGAATCCGGGACGACCTGGTATGGTCGATTCAGTCGTCAAGGCGCATCGAACCATACCAAGGCTTCCCGGATTAGACAATTCTTAACGAAGTTATAGCTCTGCGGTAGTTGCCTGCTCCCTAGATTTTTATAATTAAAAAAGCCCATAATCGGAACACAATAAATAAAAATATTAAAAACATTCATTAAATACTTTCACATTCAATTACAAACACCACTTATTATATTGAGAATCTAAATATGTTAGTTTACAAAAATAGCAAACTACAACCCTTTGTAAATATGCAAGTGCATAAGCGCAAACCTTTAAAAAGCATTTAAAAAATTCTCTGCATTCCCTTTTTTTATTTGAACTCTTCTAAAAATAGTAACAAACTACTAGACACGCGTGCTGTTATTTTAATGTTAGTCTTACCCCTCACGATTTTTTAAAAGCAAAAACTCAATACAAATATTTTCTCTTATTTTTTTATTATTTTATTCTCCGCTTTCGCTTTTTGACCATTTTTACATTTAAAAATTTTTTATTCAATTTTTTGTCATTTGTGCATAAATTGTGTTTAATAGTAGAGATAGGCAAAATCGCTTTTCCGGGATCCCGTAACGGGATTGAGTTTGAAAAATTGAACGGGAGGGATCCCACGGATTAATCCCTTTAATCCCGCGGGATCCCGGTAATCCCGCTCGTCGATAAAAACCCGGGAGTTCGGGACTGAATTCCGTAAAATCCCGTCCGAGATCCCTCCCGTGCCGATCTCTATTTAATAGTGAATAATCTTTGATTTTAAAAATATTTTTTAATTTAACGAATTGATCAACAAACTATTCTTTATAAATTTCTGATTTTTTATAATCATTCTAAATTTAATAATTTTAAAATTCTTTCCTTATCAATTTCCATTTTTAATTTTGTAATCTTTGTGTTCATTGCTATTTTTTATTTTAGCCTTTTTTTAAATAATTGCTTGAATTAATGAGCAGAATTAATAATGACGTGTGACAATATTAAAAAATATTTTCATTTATTTTTTTTAAAAATAAGCTATAGCTGGGAATAAACTTAAGTTTGCAATTTTCAGAAAAATAGTTTGAAAGAATCCAGTCTAAAATAAACCTGAAATTTTCAAATTTTATAAAACTTAAGATTACAATTTTCAATAAATTAACCTGAAAGAGCAATTTAAAATAAACTTTAAATTACAATTTGTAAAAATAAATAAACTTGGATTTACAATTTGTAAAAATAAACTTGAATTCTCGTTTTAATTAAACTTTATTTTTACAATTTGTAAAAAAATAAACAAGATTACAATTTTCAATAAATTAACCTGAAAGAGCAATTTAAAATAAACTTTAAATTACAATTTGTAAAAATAAATAAACCTGGATTTACAATATGTAAAAAAATAAACTTGAGATTACAATCTTTCTCTTATTAATTTATAAAATATTAAATTCTATTAATAACGTTGTAAAAATCTAATTTTTTTGTTTATTTATCTTTCTCATTTTTTCAATTTTATGTAAATAAACTGCTCTTCCTTTTATTAATGTTCATCCTCTTTTTTTATTTTTTTTTCTGTTTATATCCAGTTTGAGCGTGTCTTTTTCAAAAATTCATTGGATATTTATTAAATAAATTTATTTACATATTAACTTTTTTTTATTAAATTAATTTAATATTTATTTAAAAATCGGAGAAAATAAGGAATCGGTTTTATAATTGAAATTTTGCTTGTTTTTGAACCAAATAGAGAAAAATACAACTGTTAAAATTCCAAGTTTTACAAATTTCTAGATTACAACCTTTTTTAAGCTTCTTTTAAGTTTACAAGCTTCTTAAGCTTACAAACTTTTTTTAAAATAGCAACTTTTAAGTTTACAACCTTTTTAAGGCTGCAACTCTTTATAAAGTTGAATCCTTATTTATATTTCAAATTGCAAGCCCAAAATCAAAGTTTTATTTAACCAATTTTTTAGACTCTCCCCCACCTTTATCACATCATCAACGACAACAACAACCAAAATCTACTACTACCCCATTTCATCTGCCTCGACGTCCTTTTCTTCCCACACCATTTATTGCTTGGCCACCAGTGCCAATTTCACCTATAAAGCAGTCATTATCTTCCTCTCCTCGTCGAAATAAAACATCGCCTTTAAATGTAGGGGTTATTTTAAAATTTTAATTGATTTATTTTAATAAATCCAGACATTTTAAAAATTTTCTTAAGAAAATAAATTGTCTTCCCAAAATTAAAAAAAAATTTTTTTTTAATTTTTCAGAATTTTAAATAAAAAAATTTTTTTTGAATTTTTTAAAAATTTAAAAAAAATTTTTGGAAACAACAGTAAAATTTTTCAGAAAAAATTTTTCAGAAGCAACAGCAACATTCCCCTCTCCGTCAATTATTACACGCTTCAATAAAAGCTCGAAATATTCTTTTATCTCAAAAGTCGGGCACTAGCGGTGGTGAGTACTCAAGGTTTCCAGAATCTGAAGAAGGTGGTGATTCGGTAGAAGAAGAACAGCCGTCAACGTCAACTAGAAGAGCGACTAAGGTGTATTATTTTGAAAAATATTTTTTTTCTTGAAGATTTGCAAACTTGTTATTTTATAGAAAAATAAGCTTAGAATTACAACTCAATAAAATAAACTTGAAATTATAATAAAATTACAAATTGTAAAAAGTTTAATTTACAATATTATATGTGTGGAAAATAAACTTTAGATTGTGAAACTTTATAGAGTTTTACAAATTGTAAAACTTTATAGAGTTTTACAATTTCAAGTTTATTTTTCTCATATTGTAAATTAAACTTTTTACAATTTGTAATTTTATTTTTATTACAATTTCAGTTATTTTACTTAAAAAATAAACTTGATTTGTAAATTTTTATTAAAACATTTGCAACTTTAATTATCATAATTTTCAGACTCGACAACCTCAACTTCAACAAAGACAAATATTGCAACAACGAATACGACATAGATCTCGAAGCATTTCTTTACGCCCTCTACCTTTAGTTTGTCCTTTGGTTAGTTTAAAAAAATTTTGAAACATTTTTTGATTGATTAAAATTTATTTTTGGGGGAAATTGACAAGAGTGTCGCGCGAAAATAGGCCGCCATCAATTTTTTTGTTACCCAAAAAAATTAAAAACAGCTTTAAAGTCACTGGTGGCCTTCATTTTATTTTCTCTCATTTTCCCTATATTTACTTTCATATTGATTCTAAAATTATTAATTTTGGTTTAAAAAAGGACAAAAAAATTTTTTTTAGATTTTTCATTCCTCGTTTTTGGAGGCACACCAATTCCAAGAAATGTGCACTTACAAACTTGATGTTATTCTTCAAATGCCTGAACTGCCTTTGGAGGAGGTAGAAAAATACGCCTGGAATTCAGAAGATCATTCAGTTAATGTTTATGTCAAGCCTGATGATAAATTAACGATGCATAGGCATCCGGTTGCTCAAAGTTCTGATGCTATTAGGGCAAAGGTGGGGTTTTGAAATAAAATTTTGAATGATAGGAAATTGTAAATGTGTTGCACAATGATTCCTTTAATTAATTAAAGTACGCTTGGAATTTTAATTAATAAAGAATCTTAAGTTTACAAACTTAAGTTTTCTACAAGTAAATAAACGTGTAATTAAACTTGAATTTAAATTAAAATTGCAATCTTAAGTTTATATGTAGCAGTGTGTTTACAATTAAAAAATAAACTTCTTACAATTTGTAAAACAAGCTGGAAATCGCAATAAGTTGGAAATCACAATAGTCCCTATTAATTAAAGTTGCAATTAATAAACTTGGATTCTTACAATTTGTAAAAATCCAAGTTTATTTTCTATTATTTTTTACAATAATAATTGAAATTACAATTTTAATACAAACAAATTACAATCTGTAAAAGTAGTAGCATTTAAACAAAAACAAATACTTTAACAATTTTTAGATTGGATTTTCCCGCGGTTTTCACGTTTGGCAAATAATTTGGCCCGTCCATCAAAGAGGAACACACGCAGCAATAGGGGTAGTGACCAAAAAGGCTTCTTTGCGTGTTGCCGGGTATTCCTCACTTATTGGAAATGATGAAGAGGGTTATGGTTGGAATATTGGTGGGAATATTTTCCTAGTTTTCCTCAAGAATTTTCAAGTTTTTTCAGTTGATAATAAATGCTACCACGATTCAGCTAACACAAAAGGATGGGTTTATCCAATACAACCACTACAAATATCCAACGGCCAACGAGACCAACAACAGCAACAAATTACCTCATTCCAAACACCAGAAAAAATTTATTGTATTTTGGATATGGATGAAGGAAAAATGTCTTTCGCTACGGATACATCATTCCTAGGAACTGCATTTTGTGGATTAAAAGGAAAAAAGTTATACCCAGCAGTTTCAGCAGTATGGGGACATTGTGAAGTTACAATTCGATATATTGGAGGACTTGATCGTAAGTTACAATTATTTTTTACAAATTTTTTTAAAAAAGTTGAGTTTTTAGCTCAAGTTTGCGAACTTAAAACGTTCATATAGAAAGAATTTGCAAACGTCTAGCCACCGGGCTAACGGTGATCGCCCGGTCTTGCTCACACAAATGCAGGTGCTCTACCATTGAGCTACCGGGGCATCGACTAATGCTTTCTCTTTTTCCTTTTTAGATCGTTTAACCACCGCTTAAGCGTTTTAAATGCTGCTAGGTGAATCATCCTTACAATATTTTACAAATTGTAAATTTCAAGTTTTACAATTTGTAAAAATTTTAAAACTTAGCGTTAAACTTTAATAAACTTGAAATTTACAATTTGTAAAATATGAATGTTTTAAGTTCAAGCTTGAAAATAAATTCTCAAGTTTTAAGTTTGCAATTTTAGTAAATAACCTTAAAACAACTATAACTAAATTTAAATTCGATCTACTAAAAATCCTATTTTTAATTCCAATTTAAAGCTGAGCCCAGACAACTAATGGATATTTGCCGTCGGAGGATACGACTCGCTCTAGGCACCAACGGATTGGCGCGAGTATCTGAATTGAACGTTCCTCCACCTTTAAAACAATATCTTCTCTATAATTGAACAGGCGGGAATAAATAGACAATTTAAATTTTTACAAATTGCAATTTATATTTACAATACATTTTTTTGTTTTACAAATTATTTAAAATTTTTGTATATATTATTGAATATCTGTAATTTTATAAAAGGGAAAAAGAAAAATGAAATAAAATTGTAACGAGAAAAAAGGAGTAAAATAAAGGAAAAAGTAGGGTAAAGAGAAGAAAAATATTTAAAAAAAAAGAAAATTGAAAAATCCTCTAAAATCCTTCAAAATCCTCTACTAAAATCCTTCAAAAATCCCCTCTACCTTCCAACCAACGGGTTTGCCATTCTTTCACTTCGTTCTGCCCTGAATTGCATTAAGGCACGTTGTTGACGATCCTTTTTCTCTCTTGAATGTTTATACCACTCTAACCAACCACCAAAACCAAAACATCCGCTAATGTAATTTGTTACTTCGAGTAACCACATAATCTGTTTAATATTTGGAAATTAAACATTAAATTTTACAAATTGTAAAAATAAGGACTTAACGTTTATAAAATAAACTTGAAAAAATAAAAGATTACAATTTGTAATTACAAATTGTAAAAGTAAAAACAACTTGATTTGTGTATTAAATAAACTTGAATTACAAATTGTAAAAAAGAAACTTGGAAAATTACAAATTGTAAAAAATATTTTACAAATTGACAAGTTTGTTCCCTTATAAATAAACTTGGATTACAATTTGTAAAAATAAGTTTTACAATTTATAAAATAAAAAAAAAGTTTCAGCATAAATAAACTTGAAATTGTAAAAACAAAGTTTTACAAATTGTAAAAATAAAAGGAACTCGAATTTTATATAAATAAACTTGGATTACAATTTGTAAAAAAAGTTTTACAATTTAAAGTTTATTTTTATTTACCTGTCCTAGGAAGGGAACAGCCTTTACAAGCATCATAGTAAAATAAAAAGTAAAAGCAATAGTAGAAAGACTGAGAGATAAAATTGCAGCAACAATACCACATGGAAGAAATACAACGTAGAGAATTAAATACTAAAAAAAATTTTTTTTAATTTTTAAAAAATAATTTACTATAATCCAGTAAATTATAAGCTGCCAAATTTCAAGTCTAGTCGTAGAAAGTCTTCTCCAAATATTTTCTAGCCATTTCAGAATAAAGTAGGGTGTTGCAAGAGTAACACAAATTGGGACGATTATCTGGAAAATTTAGAAAAATTTTTTTTAATTTCCAAAAAAAATTTTTTTGAATTAAAAAAAAAATTTTTTTTTTCGAATTTTCAAAAAAAATTTTTTTGAATTAAAAAAAATTTTTTTTTCGAATTTTCAAAAAAAATTTGGTTAGAATTTTTCAAAAAAATTTTTTTTTTAATTTTCAAAAAAAAATTTTTTTGAATTAAAAAAAAAATTTTTTTTTCGAATTTTCAAAAAAAATTTTTTTGAATTAAAAAAAAATTTTTTTCGAATTTTCAAAAAAAATTTGGTTAGAATTTTTCAAAAAAATTTTTTTTTTAATTTTCAAAAAAAAATTTTTTTTGACTCACAAACAATCCCAAAGCAACAGCCGGCATAAAATATGTAAGAATTAGTCCACTTGTAAATATTGTAAATGAAACAATGTAGAGTGCTTTGAGTATATCCTCCACTCGAAGTTTGCATTTTAATCCTGAATTTTTTAGGGAAAAATTTTTTAAATAAAATCAAGTTTATACCAGTAAAATGGGCCCAATTCACATCCTCTTTCCCACAAATCCAACAAAACCAAGTATTGCAATACAAATTTGCACAACGAACATAATTACAACCAACTTTTTGACCGTACAAATTCTGAAAAAAAATAATTTTTGTGGTTAAGTGGGATGTTGTTTAGATTTAGGGGGTGAAGGTTCGAACCCTTAGCGGGTAAAATTTTTTTTCCGAAATTCTCCCACCTCACAACCTGAGTATAATCAACACTCCTCAAAAAAATAAGTTCTGTGGTTAAGTGGGATGCTGTAAAAATTTAGGGGCGAAGGTTCGGACCCTTAGCGGACCATCACCATTTGTGGTTAAGTGGGATGTTTCTAAGATTTAGGGGGCAAAGGTTCGAACCCCTTGCGTGTAAAATATTTTTAAATTTTTCTCCCACCTCACAACGTGGACAGCATCTACTTCTCTCACCCAATGCGTACTTGATAACGCTCACATCATGCCTTTCTGCAAGCTTTCTTCTCGTTCTAGAATCCATAAAGGGGTCCAATGCTTCACAATCTGGATTTAAAACAGCAGCAATGTCATTTTCATGCACCCTTTCGCGGCAATTCTCCATTGGACATTTAATACGAGGCTTGTCTTTTTTGATCCATTTCTGGAATTTTTAGAGGATTTCGGAGGTGTTTTAGGAAGTTTACCTGAACATGTAGTAACATGCATTTAACACAAACAATGTGCCCACATTTATTCTCAGCTCCTCTCATCTTTATCCTCCAAGCTTTGTTTGTTCTGCAAATTACGCATTGTTTCTGAATATCTTTCATTTAGAAAAAAATCTTTTTTTGAAGGTTTCCTGAAATTAAAAAAACATTTTGAGGGATAAGGAGGTACCGCTATCGAATTGTACTAGAGACCGGCAAAATCGTGTTTGCAGGATCCCGAATGCGGGAGTAACTTTTAAAAAAGTGTGCGGGAGTAACGCCCGCGGGAATATTTCCGAAAAATCCCGCAAATTGAAAAAAGTGCGAGATTGCGGGAGCGGTATACCGCAAAATCCCGCGCGGGATTCCGTCCCGAGCCGGTCTCTAAATTGTACGAATAAAGATTCGACAGTCACAGTAAACTCCTTTTAAAAATTCCTTAAAAATTTTTCTTTCTAATCCTTGGCATTTTGTTTAATTTAAGTGACATTTTATCCCTTACGGTAATAAAAAAACAAAAAAATCATTTTTTTATCTCGAGGTTGGACCTGTGATTTTTTGCTTTTTTCATTTTATCTTGATCGACTTTTTCTTATCTTTAGATATTTTTCTAGATATTTTTTTCCAATTTCTAATGGGTCTAGTCGCTAGTGTTGGCAAAAACAACGATGAATTAGTTGACAATTTGGTTAAACACGATTCAATTAAAAATGAAAGGGTAGAGCGTATAATGAGGTTTTCTTTAGATTTTTTTAAAAATAATGAGTTGTTTGTAGACTTGTTGATCGAGGCAAATTTATGCCAGAAAATGCTGTGGAGGAGAATGCTTATAAAGATTCTGCTTGGAAATCGGATTTGGGATTGCCTGGATTTTTACATATTTCTGCTCCGTGTATTTATGCAAATGTATTTTCTTAAAAGATTTTTAGTTTGGGGGATCAACTCACTCTTACTAGGAAAACCGAGTGTATTTTTGACTATACGACTTCCCTCTCTTCTTTCCTTCCCACAATCCTCTGAATTGAATTTAATGCCTTTTTCCCCACTTATGAGTCTAACAGATTGAAAATGCGATGCTTTTAAGAGTATTCTTCGTGTTAGATTTAGTTGCCATAGTTGGGCATTCATATAAGAAGGAACGGGGAGAAATTGAAGATGTACCGGAGTAGCCGAATGCCAAACCACCGAAATATCAAACCCATTAAAAATCGTCAAAATATCGGAGTCATATCGAGTCCTACAGTTCAAAATTACTTTTAGTTAAAGCTAAAATCATTAAATTTCTTCAGGTCCTCGAACATCTTGATTTGCAAAAAGGACAGTCTTTTCTCAATATTGGATCTGGAACGGGTTATCTCAGCACTATGGCAGGCTTCTTTTTAGGTTTCTTTTTTCAACTATTTTCTATCTTTATATTTTTATTTTTTAGAAGAAAATGGAATCAATCATGGAGTTGAACTTTATGGTATTTTTAAATATATTTTAATTCAAAATTTAATTTGCTTCTAGAAAATGTTGCCGATTATGCAGCTGAACGCATTTCTTTGTTTCAATCATCTCCTGAAGCTTGTGCTTTTGAATGGTACGTGTCAGGACAAAACACAGTCCATACAAGAGGCAAAAAATACCGCTCATAACGCTTTAGAGTCAATAAAGTTTAAAAGAAGATTTTAAGGCATAGGAGTTATAGTCTCCATGGTTAAAGGACCAAATAGCCGTGAAGTCGAAAGATGTTAAGAAAGCATAATATCGAAATAAATTGAATTTTAGAGATTGGAAATTTTAAAAAATCATAACGATGAGTGATTTTGGTTGAGGGTCTTGAACAGATTCTTAATCTTAAGTTATGCAGAAAAATAGCACTGACAAAATAACACTGAAAAAGTGCCTTGCTCTTGACTCAGGATCCAAGAAAAATCAAGTTCTGGACCCAGGCCGATTTCTCGAATCTATTAACTTTAAAAATTAATGGGCTTTTACTCTAATGTGCGGACGGTGTTTTGGCCAATTTTTCTTCTTTTTCTCTTAAAAATTTTTTTAAATTTTTTAGGTGTTCCCCTACTTATTTTGTTGGAAATGCTTTTCAACTTGAACAAAATACTAATAAATATGACAGAATTTATTGTGGTGCTCTAGTCCCAGAATCTCACCGTGCTTATTTTTGCTCATTTTTAAAAGAGGAGGGAATTCTCGTTATGCCGTATGGACATTCGGTTTTTTAAATTTTTTTTTTGAATTTTATTGCCAATAAGAATTAGGTAAGTTTGGACATAACTGGTGAGGTCGTGTTTTCAAAAGAAAATTTCGGTGTTTTTCAAAGGATTTTTCGGAGTTCGCGTTTTGTGTATGGCCAGTTAGGGGATTAAAAAGGGAAAAAATTTGGGTCGGGTTTTAGGCAAAAAAATTCCCTGATCGGGTATCGGGTCAATAGAAGTCTAGTTTTCCTGATACCCATACATCCCCTGGTTTCAGGCATTTATTCAACAAAAAGGTGGGGAGAGAAGGAAAATAATTTTAAAAATTCCTTTATTTTTTCCAGCTTCAACGTGTTATTCGTAAATCAGAAAAATTGTTTAAAACTCGTGATCTAAGTGCAGTTACATTTTCTCATTTAATTCCTGTAAATATTGATGACAATTCTCTTTCAAATGGACATGTTTCGCTTCCACTCTTTCAACCTACTTCATTACAATTTTTGTGTAGAAACAAGTTTGTTTATTTTTTATTAGAATTTCAAATTATAAAAATACAAGGGGTACTTCTCTTATAGCGGTTTTTTGTTCTGGTCCAATTCGACAAAGGATCAGTGGCGTAGCCAGAAGGGGTGGGGGAAGGCTGGTCCTCGAAAAGGGGATATGTCACTCGAAGGAAAGCTTCAAAAACTGAGTTGATCCTACAATCAGAATCGATTAAATCAGGTTGCTGTCATGTCTCCCTGAATCTGGAAACGAGTTACAGAATTGCAAAATTCGAAAAATTATTGATGGACAAACAGATTTTGGGGTCAAAAA
The DNA here is from genome assembly GCA_902706615.1 of Meloidogyne luci. Classification (NCBI taxonomy): domain Eukaryota; kingdom Metazoa; phylum Nematoda; class Chromadorea; order Rhabditida; family Meloidogynidae; genus Meloidogyne; species Meloidogyne luci. Next base: position 1,859,101 of record CACSLI010000165.1, on the reverse strand, counting down.
TGTTGTCAAAATCGATTCTGAAACAAAAAAAATTATCTAGAATTTTTGTTAGCGAATCTTGTTAGCGAATTTAAAATTAATAATTTTATAAAAAAAAATTTGCTTTTCAGAATTCGTCAATTAATTCGCCAAAAACTTCTTTTTGACAAACCAGTTGAAATTTTTTCACTTTATGCCGAAAAACATGCCAAAAAAGCTTCTAATGTTCATCATGATAATGATGAGGGAAGAAATCAACGGGATCCTTTACCAGCAGATCCTCCTAGGCATATGATCTTAGATGATATGACCTATGATCCACCACATATGCCTCATCCTTTGCCTTCAAGAACTCCTGTTGGTAAGTTTTTTTTGTTTTTTTTACTGTTGGTAAAAAATAAAAATTTGAATGAGAATTTTAATTAGAGAGACTGGATTGTGACTAGATATCTGTCTTATATTTCTATGTCACTCTCCCTGTTAAGACTGGTTGGAAATTTGGAAAAAAAAATCCAAAAAAAACTATTCGGAACCAAAAGACCTGGAGTATTCGGAAATTTTTGGTTCAGAATTGATTCAGTTTTTGGGTCTCCCCAGCTTCTAGTCCGTTAATTTTCTTGTTAATAAAGCAATTTTTTAAAGGTTCCAACTTACATGGTGATCCTACTAATAATAATAATAGGGTAGCTAATAATAATGGACGACACAACCACAACAATAACAACCCCCACCAACTTCTTGCAAATCTTCGCCGTACTCATGCTGGACAATTTCGTCATCTTTTTGCTTTATTTGCTCAAGATCGTATACGTCGTCATCATGAAGCTATAGCTCATCATCGTGCTGCTAGAAGAAATGTACATATAATTAATAATGGTAATGATAGTGATTCTGATAATAATGATAATGATGAAAATGATGAACCTCAAATTGAATTGCGTGGAATTGAACGGCAACAACGTTTTTATTCGGGACCTGATGATGAAGCTTTTGTAAGAGTTTGTTTCTTTTTTTATTTAAGGGACTAGAGATCGGAATTTTTGAAAAGCCTGGATCTGTTCCTGGACTCTGGAGTTTGATTTATTGACCAGGGCCGCATCCTGGGCCTGTAGTCCAAAAAAACCCAGGCCCAGGAAACCCCCAGGAACGTCAAAGAATGCCTGGACTCTGGGTACAGGAAAAACCCAGGCTTTGGTCCAGACACAGGCCGAGGAATTTATAAGGGACTGACTAAAAATCCCCTATTTTTAATCCCCTAAAAATCCCCTTACTCGTAAAATAAATTGGGTTATGAAAAAATCTTTATTTTTTAGAATTTTGTATTTGAATCTGAAGATGAGGTTAATAATTATGATGATGATCATGAAGACGAAGTAGAGGAGGAGGAGGAGGAAGAAGAAGAGGTGGAGGAAAATGTTGAAAATGATGATGATGATAGTATTGAAAATTATGAGAATGTAAATAGAACTGACAATGAGGAGGAGAACAATGAAACTGTAAATAGTGAGGCTGGTAGTTGGTCAGATAAAAATAATGTTGGTTCAACGTCTTCTGAAAGTCATGTTGATTTAAATAATGATAAAAATGATGATTCGTATAAAACAGCAAGAATGACAACAACCCCAAAAAAGAAGGCAAAGACAACATCAAAAATGAGTAAAAATACTTTGACACGACTTGGTCTTGAATTATCTTCAGATGAGGAAGAAGAGGAAAAAGAGGAGGAGGAGGAAGAAAAAGAAGATGAGGAAGAAGAAAAAGAAGATGAGGAAGAAGTTGATGGTGATAATAGTAATGAATCTTTTGAAACGGCTAAGGATATAATTATGGTTAATGACGTAAATTTTGAAGCTTTCGAACGCTACGCATCAAAAATGAGTAAAAATAGTGACGATAAGGAGGAGGATAAAATTGAAGATGAAGAAAGAGATGATGATGATGAAATGGAAAATGATGACGAAAAATTAGAAGAAGAAGAAAAATTGAATGATTCTATGAATTCAAGTCCTCGTAAAAATGGAAATTGTAATAATAAACGTTTGCGTACATGTACGTCTAATTCAATGGAAATGCCGCAATCAAGGTTTATAAAAAAAATTTTTTTTAATTTTTTACTTCCTAACATAAGAAGGACAGTTTTGGTTCCCTCTTAATTTTTTCTTTTAAAATAAAAAAGGAATTTTTTTTAAAAATATTTTATCAAAAATAGGGAAGATTAGTCAAAACTGTTTTTCTTAGAAAATTTTTTAGCAAAATTAAACGTCGATTAAGCTACATTCAACAACAACAAGAAGAAGAAGAAGTAGGGCCTTCAACAAGTTCCTCTTCAATTTCTGGTCTTAATAATAATACAAATTCGCAACAACAACAACCACAAATATTCTCTGATGCTAGATTGACGGGTGAATTTTTACAGGAAGATGCAGTTCTTTTTAAATCTCAAAAAGAAGAGGTAAAGAAAATGGCTGAGGATAAGGAAGTGGCTGAGGCTAAGGTAAAAATTGAGGGGAAAAATTTTTTTTTAATATTTTTTTTTGATGAATTGGGGAAATTTTTTAGTAATTTAGAAGTCCAAGACTCCGAAAAAGGATACTTCTCGGTTTTGCCACACCCCCCCTCCCTCCTTCCATATATTCGCAGAATGTATTGGTACATTGGCCTTGTGGTTCGTTGGTCTGCTATCGAAATTGATTTTTCTGTTTTTTAATAAATTAAAAAAAATTTTTCGTCGAGCCTTACTGACTCCAAGACCTTCAAAAAAAATTTTTTTACAAGAATTAATTTTTAAAGCATCCTTCAGTAAAAAAATTTTTTTCAAAATTTTTTTTAGTTTAATGAAACCAAAGTTAAAGAACGGACTGAACAACTTGCTGATTTTCATGCAAAATTTATTGAATTAATTCAATCACTTCCTCTAAACATTCAAATGCGTAAATTTCTTGTTTATGAAAATGCTTGATGGATAAAGATTGGAGATGTTTTTGTGTGGAAGAAGAGTTTTTCTTCAATTGACTTTGAGAGAAAAAAAGGTTTGTTTCATTTATTTTTTTTAAATTCAAAAATATATTATAAAATTAAAATTCCCCCAGATAAACTACTTTTTTTTTATAAAAATATGTAATAAGGAGATGCGACATAATTTCTGAAAAAATTAAATTAAATTTTTTTCCCTTGTTTCTTTATAGGAATTTTTTTCAATTTTCCAAAATTGCTGCAAAATTATATCCACAAAATTATTAGTATTTTTTAAAGAATTATTTCTGATAATGAGCTCGGGAAAATTATTTATACAATAATAATTCGATTTTTGTCGCTTTCCTTATTATTTATTTATTTACTATTAAGTGTCACAAAAAAAAGTTTTTTAAAAAAAAAAGCGGGTTGTTTAAAAATAACAAAAAATATATAAAGCAACCGAAATTCAAACAATTATATATCAAAATATACGAATCGACCTCATTTATGTTTTTAATTTGGCGGTGGATCTGTACCTAAACCTACTTATACCCACTCACCCCTCATGAAGGGCGTAGCCAAGGAGGTCGAGCCCCCTTGGCTACGCACTTGCCACATATAGTTTTAACGATTGTTTAGCATCCAAGGATGTATACGAGGGCGTGTTAAGAAAGAAGTCGGCTTGGGTTTTCAAAAAAAATTTTTTTTCGATTTGGGTTTTGGGTCGAAAAAAAGTTTGGATATGTATTTGAGTATTCTTTCCTATTTTTGTCGTAAACATAATTGAGGTTTGACTACATAAAAATATTATATAAATATTAAATATTATTTTTCATGGTTTTAAAAATTATTTACTTTAAAATTAAAATTTATTTTATTTTGAATACCATGTATTTTTTTTCCTGATATTGAATAAAAATTCTAAAAGAAAAGGCTGTACTTTAGTACGTGGGTGCAGGCTTTAATTTACAAATGTTATACCATTCGAAAGAGCTAGCCGAGTTGAGTCGAATGCCACCAAAATTAGCTCTAGGAAAAATTTTTGAACCGAGATACAGGCGATTGAAAATCGAAAAATCATAGAGGGGACCAAGCACTTTTTTGGGCTGAAAAATTCGAATATGCAAATAATAGCTCGTTCGAAAGAGCTCGTCGAGCTGAGTCGAATGACACCAAAATCAACGAAATCCGACTTGATTGGACAAAGTTATGATCTTTTATTTTAGCTCCTTACCTATGGCATCTATAGAGATTTTTGCTGCTACGGAGGCCCCAAATACATCCAGAGCAAGGGAGATAGGAATAGGTTTATGTTACGAGCCCAGACCCATCGCCCGTAGACTCCCCGCGAGGCGCGTGCCGCAAAACCCCGCGCGAAGCGCGGGGTTTTGCACAAGCGCCTCGCCGACGCTCCATAGGTTTAGGTTTTTTGTGTTATAACTTTGTCTAATCTTGTTCAATCACGGTGATTTTGGTGTCATTCGATTCAGCTCGTCGAGCTCTTTCGAATGAGCTATTATTTGTATAAAAAATTTTTTATTCCAAAAATCGCCCCTTTGGATCTTCGGTTTTTAGGGGTCTAGATCTCGGTCCAATCAAGTCGGATTTCGTTGATTTTGGTGTCATTCGACTCAGCTCGACGAGCTCTTTCGAATGAGGTATAATTTGCATTTTCGAATTTTTCACCCCAAAAAAGTGCTTGGTCCCCCCTTTGGTTTTTCGAACTTTAGGGCGCTGTATCTCGGTTCAAAAATTTTTCCTAGAGCTAATTTTGGTGGCATTCGACTCAGCTCGTCTAGCTCTTTCGAATGGTATAACATTTGTAAATTAAAGCCTGCACCCACGTACTAAAGTGACCCCAAAGAAAATTTAATTTTTATTTTTTTTTTGAAATTAAATTGAAATTAATTTTTTGAATATTTAATTAATTTTTATTTTTTAAAATAATTTTTTTATTTATTTTTCAATGACATGAATTTTTACAGACAACGTTTTTTTCATGTTTTAGTCTTTCGTTTATGTTGTTGTTTCTTCTCTAATACTTGGTTTGTTCCTGATGAGTATTTTCAGGTTTTGTTTAAAATTAATTTTTAAAAATCAGAATTTTAAATGAACATTTGTTTCGTTTAAATTTTATTCTGATTAGAAATCAGAATTTTTAACGAACATGTTTTGACTATTATTGTAATTTAATTGAGATTAATTAAAATCAGAATTTTAAATGAACATGTTTAATTTTTATTCTGATTTTAAAATCAGAATTTTAACCGTTGGCTGTTTAATTGTTCTTGCTAAATCAGAATTTTAGAAATCAGAATTTTCAATGAACAAGTTGTAATTTAAAAAAATAAACTTGTTTTACACATTCTGATTAAAATCAGAATTTTTAATAAACATTTAGTTTTTATTCTGATTTTAGAAATCAGAGTTTTTTTTGAACATGTTTTGTTTAAATTTTATTCTGATTTTTAAAAATCATAATTTGTACTGAACAAGTTTGAATTTAAAAAAGGTTAACTTGAATTTTACAAATTTGATTTTTATTTTACAAATCAGAACCAAGTTTTAATTATTAAATATTTTTAGAGTGTTGAAGTTGCATATCATTTAGTCTATGGAAAAGGACATTTATCTTGGGAATGTTTGTTGATTTTCAATTTTTAGATTTAAAAAATTATTTTTGAAGGGTTACCTGAATGGGCACTTCGTTCTCCTCTACACCCTTTAATTTATGCTTTTCCTTTCTGGTTGTTAAAATTATTTTCTGTTGATTTTGGCTTTATTATTAGATGGATACCTAATATTATTCATGCTTTTCTGTTTGCAATTGCCGATATTTGTTTTATTAATTGGGCAAAATCTGTTATTGGATTTTCTTTAGATGGTTAGTAAAATCTATTTTTTTTAATTTTAAACTTTAAAAATCGGTTCCGGCCGGAGCCAGCTCCAGTGGCCTTACTCACAAGGGAACTACTCGGACTGTGACCAAAATTTTTTAAATTAAAGTTATATAATAAGGGCCGCTTAACTAGATGTTGGATCAGAATTTTTAGTTTAAGTAAACTAAAGTGAGAATAGTTCCCTAGTCAGCATAGTCTAACAAGCCTTGCATTGGAACCCTCTATGCTATCCATATCCAATCTTACTTTACATTTTTGTGGGGGTCGATTCGGCCGCTTTACTTAGATGTTGGATCAGAATTTTTAGTTTTTGAAAAAATCGAAATTTTTGGACAAATTCTTACACTTAATCATTTTAATTAATTTTCTTCTAGCCTTGTATATTCTCCTTCCAATATATTTTACAAATTGGTTTATTATTTATTGCTCAACAAGAACATTATCAAATACTTTGGAATGTTGTTTAATGTTAATTGCTCTCAATTTTTACACTAAAGAAGATGGAAATTATGTGGAAACGAAGAAAAATGATGATTCCGAGGAAGAAAATTTGGCAAAATTTTCAATTCCAAAAATTGATTCTTTTTGTATTTGTTTAATATTTGTTTCAATAGCTGGAGTTATAAGGCCAACAACTTGGTTATTATGGATACCTCTCTGTTATGGTCATTTTGTGTTTTATTTATTGGAAGGACTAGATGTAATAAATCAGGAAATTACTACAAAAAGAATGGAAAAATATATTTTGAGGTTTATTTTTAAATATAAAATATTCTGTACTTGAAAGGGTCTAGGCGTTTAACACGTTGTTTAAGCGAGTGGGGTATATAAAATAAAATGCATAGAAGGTTTGGGACAGGTTTCCCGAGCCCCATTTTTTTATTTACTCGAACTCAGAAACCCGATTCAAGAAATTTCGAAAACCCTTTCCGACCTTTACACGATTTTTCTCAAAAAGCGTCTACATAAACATTATAGGCGATGACCAAAAAATTTTTTGATTTTCCTAGCCATTCATAGTGGCATATTAAAATAGCCACGAGGTGTGTTTTTTTCGATTCTTATCCAGTTTTGCTTAACTTTTTTTCCTTTTTTCTCTTCTTTCAATTAAATTTAAAATTTAATTTTCCCCTTTTAATTTTTTTCCAGTTATACTCCTTTTGTCATCATCATTCCATTTTTTACTTTTCTTCTTGATTCATTTTACTATGGACGTCCAACTTCTACATTTTTCAATTTTTTTCATTTTAATATAATTAAAAGTGGAAATGCTTTATTTGGTTCACATCCTTGGCATTGGTATTTTACTCAAGGATTACCTTCAATTTTGTTATTTGCTTCAATTCCATTATTTACAATTTTGGTTAAATTAATTCGGTCTCGTTTTTATGTTGATATTCGATTGGATAGAAGGTTTTTTTTTAATTAAAAAAATTTCTTTTCAATTTTTGTTGTGATCAGTCCTGGGTTTATAAGCTTTTTTAATTCTTAGCTCCAGCTCTCGAATTGAAGCAAGCCTTTAGGGTTATACCCAAAACTTTATGTGTCTAAAAAAATTTTGCTCTTTCTTAATTTATTAATTTTTAGATATATATTATGTGCTGGTTTGTACATTTTCAGTCTTTCACTAATTGCTCATAAAGAACATCGATTCGGTTAATTTTTAAATTAAATTAAAGTTCAATGAGGGTTCCTGTCCTTGGGGGGGGGCACCAGTAGAGCTAGTGGGGGTGATGAATATCGGTAGACCGCTTGATCGAGTATTAGACTACTCGAACGCAACGAACTTCCCTTAACATAGGTTCTTGATTGACAAACTTTTGACTGTTGGACCAAAATTGGGAACGTTTCCCCCACTTTCCTTTTAGGGTTTATTTTCAGCCTTCTGGGCTGGGGCTTTTTTTCATTTTTTAAAAATTATTTTTTCTTATATTATTTTTCAGTTTTGCCAATTATTCCAATTCTTCTCCCTTACATTGCTGTTGAAATAAATTCTTATAAAAACGAATTTTTAAAAAAATGGCTAATAAATTTAATTATTGGTTCAAATTTATTGGCTATAATTTATTTTGGTAAATTAAAAAAATTTTTTTTAATTAAAAAAATATTTTTTAGGTCTCATTCATCAACGCGGTCCTTATGTAGCAAATAATAAAATTGTTCAATATGTTCATGAAAAATTACAAAAAGACAATAACAGTACAATTTATGTGTTACAATTAATGTATATTTTTTTAGTTTTTTTGAAAATTTATTTGAAATGAAAATATTTTTGAGAAAAAAATTTCAGAAATTTTTCAAAAAAAAATTAAAAATAATTTTTTCTTTTTTTCTAAGACCTTGTTTTTCAATGCCAATGTATGCTGGTCTTCATCCTTATGCTCAAAATGTGTCTATTACAATGCTTGATTGTGGAATTAATGTAAATTTTGATTTTACCTAATTTATTAGGTTTTAATATTTAGTAACTTCCGGAATATTTAATTTTATTTCCGGAAAGTCTTATTTAATTCTGAAAAGAATTTATTTTTCCGGAACAATTTTATATATTTCCGGAAAATTATATTTATTTTCCGGAATTGTTTATGTATTTTTCCGGAAAGAGTTGATTTATTTTTGTATTTTCCGGAATTGCTCTACACTTTTATTTTAGTCTTAATTTTTTCCTCAAGTATTTTCCGGATAGGAAAAATTCATTTATTAAATTTAAGTTTATTTTTTTTCCAGAATACAACAGATGAATCTGAACAATTCCATTCTTCTCCAATACCTTGGTTAAATAAAAATTGGTTTTCAAAAAAATTATATTTAACAAATTTAATTGTATGCTATCAACATATATTCTACAAAATTGAATCTTTTTTAATGCAAAAAGGCTTTGAAAGACATTCCCTTATATTACATACATATTTTACTTCGTCTAGTCGGCAACATTCAAAAATTATTTTATTGAGTAAAATTGAAGAAGAATAAAAAAATTTTTTTTATTTTTTTTTATTTTTAAAAATTAAATTCATTAATTTTTTGAATTTTTATATTTTTAAATATTTTTTAATTTTTTAAATTAATTTTATTTTAAAAAATTTTTTTAGCTTCAGTAAACTACAGAAAAAATAATTTTTTTTTGTTTTTATTTTTGACAACAAAAAAATGAGTGAAGCTATCCAAAATTTAAACAAACCTAAAGGTAAAGAGAAAAAAAATTTGAAAATAAATTAAAATTTCCGTTAAGATGCTTTCGAGCAACTTGAAGAAGAGGAAGGAATGCGCCAAGGCTTCTGTCACATTCGCATTCAACAACGAACGGGAAGGAAAACAATAACAACTGTGCAGGGAATTGCTACGGAATATGATCTTAAGAAAATTGTGCGTTACCTGAAAAAGGTAAGGGGAAATATTTTGTTTTATTTTTAGAAGAATGTTTTCCGGAAAATTGTATATACATATGTATATTTTATATTTCCGGAAATATTACCTTTATAATTATAAATATACTCTTCCGGAAAATACATATTAATACCTATTTTATCTTTCCGGAAAGTTTTATTTCATAATAATTTTATATTTCTGGAAAATAATTTTTCCGGAAAATCGAACCGGTGTATGTTATATTTCCGTAAATGCTTTCCTGAATTTTTCTATTTTCCGGAAATTTAACCCTTATTGTTTACTATACTTTTTCGCAAAATATTTTTATTTTTCCGGAAAGTCTTTATTTCCTGATAATATTCCGGAAAATAAATTTAAAAAATATTTAACCTTTTATCAAATATTTTTTATTTAAAGGAGTACAATTGTAACGGCACCATTGTTGAGCATCCCGAGTATGGCGAAGTTATTCAATTGGTACTTGCATTTTTATTGTTTTTGATTACCCATATTTCTTTAGACAGGGGACCAACGGCAACACATAAAGGATTTTTTATGTAAAGTGGGTATTGTCAAAGAGGAAAATTGTAAGATTCACGGATTCTAAAAATACTAATATATAAAAATGTCATTCTGTGTTTTTTCGATTATAATATATACCTATTTGTTTTGTTATTTAATGTTTAACTTTAAAAATTATGTAAAGAAATCTAGATTTTTGGGGATCGAGAATAAAAAAAATTTTTATAGGGATTCCGGAAATTTTTATATATTTTCTGGAACGTTTACACTAGTTTATAGTCAATATATTCCTTTATTTTTCCGGAACAATACTTATTGTTATTTTATATTTCCGGAAAATATTAATACAGTCAAAACCTGAAGCTTCCACTTTTTCCCCTATAACTATTCCGGAAAATATAAATATATATTTTCCGGAGAGTTGTTTATTTATTTCCTGATAATAGGAAATATATTATATTTCCGGTATTTTATATTTCCGGAAAATATTAATACAGTCGAAAACCTGAAGCTTCCTCTTTTTCCCTTATATTTACTATTCCGGAAGTATATATTTTTCCGGAAAGTTGTGTATAAATATATTTCCTGATAATAGGAAATATATTATATTTCCGGTATTTTATATTTCCGGAAAATATTAATACAGTCGAAAACCTGAAGCTTCCTCTTTTTCCCTTATATTTACTATTCCGGAAGTATATATTTTTCCGGAAAGTTGTGTATAAATATATTTCCTGATAATAGGAAATATATTATATTTCCGGTATTTTATATTTCCGGAAAATAATGCTTTTTTATATTTCCGTAAAATACATATTAATCTTTTATGGTTCATTGGATTGTATTTTCCAGGATTTTAGTTTACATATGTTATTTAAAAAATATTTTTTTTTGACGTTAATAAAATAAAAATGTTCCTTTATTTAATTTTAAAATTCTTCCTTTCATTTTCTTCAAAAATTTAAACCTTTTAAAGACCCATTTTTTTATTATTTTGTACTTTTAACAATTTAATTATATCTAGTTTACAACGAACAGAAATGTCTGCCATTTTAAAAAAACTCACAGACTTGTCTGCTACTCGCACGTGAATTGATTACCCCTTTTCTTCCAATTTTTTTTTCAGTCTACATTTTCTGACTTGTTTTATTCGCTTATTTCCAGCTATTTTTACTTTAATATTAATTTTCTTTTATCAAATTTGGTCAAATTTTTTTTTTATCGTGGCGAGAATGTCCATTTTATTAGTATTTTAATTATTTATAGTCTACTAAAACTAGCTGTCTATAACACTAATTTTTCAACAAATTTTTTTCTCCTTTTTGGATGGATAGGCAAATTTCGCCTAAACTCCTTTCATTCAATGGCCGTGTAATTTGGCGGATTAGGAAAAATGAAGAGGTGAATTATTTCCGGAAAAATATAAGACTGTGCTTGTTTTCCGGAATATTTTTATAAAGAAATTATAAATTTTCCTGAAACTTAAACTTATTTTTGAACATACTTTTCTATTTTCCGGAATGCCTAGAGGTTCACGTTGATTGTTTTCCGGAAATATTGTCTCCTTAAACATCGTTTTCTGTAAATATTTCTTCCAACTTTGTTTTCTGGAAATAATATTTTTTCCCGAACTAGAAGCTTACTGAAGCTTAGTATTCCTGAATTTTTCCGGAGAAGACTAATTTACATTAATTATACATATTTTTTTAATACCAGGTAAACGGGATGCCTTTCCTCAGTTATGAAGACTTGTTAACTGGAAAATGTACAAATTATAGAGTAATTGCACTTTGCTCCCGTTTCGGGGAACTTGTAGCTATTTATTGGTTAATGGATGGAGATGATGATAAAATGGTTATAATTGATTTGAAAATTGAGGGAACACAACGAGTACTTTCACAACGAATATTTAAGGTAAAATGAGGGGAAAATTAATTTAAAAAAATTTATTTTCAAGTTAAACCATTTTAATTGTACTGTTGAATGGATGGGCCCGAACCATCGACAATATTCAACCGAAGTTTCCTCCTTTTCCAATGTTTTGGTAGGAGAAGAAGTTGTTGTGTTGATTGGAAGTTGCTATTCTGAGGAGGATCATAATAATTCGAGTAAAATAAGTTTTGATTTTCCGGAAAATATTTAAGTTTATTTTGGAAAATATTTAAGTTTCCAAGTTCAGGAAAATATTTAAGTTTCCGGAAAATATTTAAGTTTTCAATTCTGGAAAATACTAAAATTTATTCCGGAAAATATTAGTTATTAACCGGAAAAGTCTATATTTCCGGAAATTATTAATGGTTGTTCCGGAAAAAGTTTAAGTTTTCAAGTTCAGGAAAATATAAAATTTCCTGAAATTAATGTTTCCGGAAGCTAAATATTAAAGTTTATTCCGGAAAATGTTAAAGTTCACTTTTGAAGATATTAAAGTTTCCGGAAAATATTTCTTTTATTTCCTGATCGGTTATATTAACTCTACTATAAAAAGTTTTATGTACTGAATTTTTGCGATAATTAAGATTTGAAAATAAAAATAAAATAATTTAGCGCCTCCACAACAGCACATGGTAACTTTACCTCGTTGCCCAACTAACGCATTGTTTTCAGAGGAACTTTTACTTCCCGATATTGTTAATTTAAAAGGGACTACTTCAGGCTCTTTCTTCTTTTTAGAGTAATAATAAAATTAAACTCTCTCTTTCTTTTCTTAATCAATTTAATAAACAAATACAAAAATAAATAAAATATCCTTTTACTTTTCCTTTTTAAATAAACCACAATTTAAAACGAATGATCGAACGAACATTTAAGAGGGAAAATGGGGTTTACATTAAATGAGGGGAGAGAATAATTGGATGGGGTCAATAAATGGGGAGAGAACGAAAGAAAAACGTGTGCTATTTCTTTTTAGCATCACATCCCGCTCGCTTCAGATGACGGCGTCCTCGACGTCAGAATAAGTTCTTCGATCTCGGCCTGTTTTCCGCGAAAGGTTTTGGGTGGCGAGGTTGATCTTTCTTTGCTCTTGGGACTAGTCAGTGTCAAGGTGATCATGGGGTTCTCGAGACCGACTCGATTTAAGGAACCCGATCTTCGATGAAAATTTTCCAATCGGACTCCAATGGTGAGAAATTCGGTCACCGAAACCGATTCTACCAGTCCCTTTTCTTGCTTTCTTTTCCTTTTCTTCCAGTCTTTTTCAATTTCAACATCTTTTGGTACTTGAATTACGTCTTGTTTTGTCACCGAGACAATTTGCAAGACCTTCATCGGTTTCACATCAAGCATTTGACGGTCCGTTTCCTTCAGAAAGTTCTTAGAACGTTTCGGGACTCTGATCAGCGTGACCAGTTTTTCAAAGTTCAAACACCTCCGAACTCCGAGAAAAAATCGTCCCGTGATTTTTCTTTTCAAAAATCCACATTCAAAATCCTTTCCAAAATCATTCCTTGGAATTTCAAATCTTAACATTCTCATAATTTTAGCTTCCTTCATCTTTGACCTTAAAACATTTCTCTTTTTCTTAATTTCTTCCAAAATGTTCAATTTGTCTCGTGTTGGAAGGATTTCCTTTTCAGGATCCTTTTCAAATACATCCAATTTAAATTCCAAAATTCCTTTTTCATCAACATTTTCTTCTGCTTCCAAACCATAACAATAATCACTTCCTTCTCCTATCACTTTCAAATTATCACACTCTTTTTCTTCCAAAATAATTTCCAAATCATCACGATATTCATCAATTTCCTTCAAATCAAAACACTCCTCGCTTTCTTTCTCTTTCAAATCAACACAAACTTCACTTCCTTTTTCTTTCAATTCCAAACATTCCTCGCCTTCTTTCTCCTCTAAATCAACATATTCTTCACCTCCTTCTTCCCTTATCACTTGCAACTCTTCACTCTCTTCACATTCTTTTTCTTCAGAACATACACTTTCTTCATGGGAAACAGGAATATCCAGTGGAACAATTTCTTGAAACACATGGATTTCTGTTGGAATAGGAAATTCAACAGATGCAAAATCCTGTTCTCCATCTAAGGAGCATTTAAGTTCCACATCCAATTCACAAAATTGATCCTTCCCAAAATCTTTCAATAATTCAAATTTAAATTCTTTTTCAACCATTGGTACCAAATTTTCCGAAAATTTTCCTTTTTCCAAATTTTCAATTTCGCTTTCGTCTTTGGCCGAATCTTGGTCGATTGGCTTTTCAAAAAATTCCAGAATTTCTTTTGAAAATTCTTCTTTTTCAAATTGAATGTTGACCTTATTTATGAAAGATGGCGTGGGAATTTTCTGAGGTTTCAAATTATTCTCATGACCTTTCAAATTTTTCTTTTGTTGAGGGGAATTGGTTCGCTTTTTAACTAATTCGATTGACTCCTCGACTTTGTACTCAGATGGAAGGAGTTGACAAAGGATGAAATTTTTAATCGATTTATAGTTGTAGCGTTTAGTCTTGATTGCAAGTATGAAGCTACTTTTTGCCTTGCCATACAGCTTGGATTTTAGCGCAAAAATTTTCTTCTTCTCTGGCCAGTCTTCTAAATATGCATCGAATTTTTTGAAAAATTTTTTAATCTCAAAATTTCCTTCGGTTCCGTCTAAATCGGGAATCATTTCCAGCAGTAATCTTTCGATGTCAGCTTGTGACGTAGTTTTGGAAAGGAAATTAGCATTGTGTTCAATTGGATTAATCGATTGTTGTGGGATGAAAGAAGAAGGATGGTATATCATTTGTTGAGTAGGAGCATAGTGGTAGCCGGTGTAGTAATTTGGAAGACAAAAAGGTTGAATGTATTGAGGAAAATTGATTGGGTTATTCATTGAAGAAGGGTAGCTTGCATTAGTTTGATGGTGGAGGAAATATTGGTTCATGTTTTGTTTCGAAGTTTCCATTTTTTTTTGAACGTTGACAAAATTTCAAATCCTATCCACCGAGGCTAGAATTTGACAAGAAGAAAATTCAATCAACCCACCGAGGGAAAACTGAATAAGATTTCTTTTTAAAAAAAATCTCAAAAAAAGTTGTCAATCCGAAAACTATCCCACCGAGGAATAACTTTCAAACAAATTTTGTTGTTGGTCTATCCAAAGACCAGTGTTGCCAAACAAATCAAATAAATTTGGTCCACCGAGGGCCAATTGAAGAACAAAAAATAAAGTCAATTCGTAAATAAATTCTCTCACACAAAGAACAACCTCTGCCTCAGGAGCGCCAAGTAATAATAAAATTAAACTCTCTCTTTCTTTTCTTAATCAATTTAATAAACAAATACAAAAATAAATAAAATATCCTTTTACTTTTCCTTTTTAAATAAACCACAATTTAAAACGAATGATCGAACGAACATTTAAGAGGGAAAATGGGGTTTACATTAAATGAGGGGAGAGAATAATTGGATGGGGTCAATAAATGGGGAGAGAACGAAAGAAAAACGTGTGCTATTTCTTTTTAGCATCACATTAGCTAGGCCGGGAATGTCTGGATTATTACCTGATAATTGTATTGATAGATTGGCTGAAATGGAGCCTAGGAATCAATTACAAAAAATATTTTTTCTTGGAAGGTTGAGAAAGTCTCATTGTTATAGTTGTGGAGAAATGAGTTCTTGCGATCCTTTCTATAGAGGCTACTCTAATTCTGAAGAAAATGGTAGAACTCCATTTTATGGCGCTTTTCCGTATGTTGCTAAATTAATTGAGTTCAGTTGGTCACATAATAGATTTTTACCCATTTGGTCACATAGCAGATTTTTGGACAGTTGGTCACTTTGTGTATTTTTTGACATTTGGTACCTTGTGTATTTCTAGACATTTGCTCACCTCGTATATTTTTATCCATATGGTCATAGTATATTTTGACTCGTTTGGTCACTTATAGATTTTGACCCATTTGGTCACACAAAATAAAATTTCTTATTTTTAGCTTCATATACAATACGCAGCATATCCGTCTAAAACCTTTTGCTGAACTACAGAACACATCAAATTTCCCTCCTCGTCCAAAACACAACGATATATTAACTCCATTCCTCGCTCAACAAATTCCACAAAATTCAAAAATTTATTTTCGACACACTGGAAATACTCCTCAATTAGTCCCAGCTTTGTTTTGGACTGAAAAAGAAGAAAAAAGCAATTTAAAAATTTGGCATTTGGGGTGTCTAAATTTGTTGGAAAAATGTTGGAGTGGCCCTATGGCAGAATGGGAAGCACCTGCAAGTGAACGGGCCGAAGTTGTGATGAGCGCTGATGGAGCTATGCTTGTATTAATTCGACAAAATGGAAATGAAAAAGAAAGAGTAATTTGATTACCGTAAATGTTCTAATAGAAGCCCGTCTCCAATAGAAGCCCATGACCCTTAAAAACCCACTCAATTAGGGTATTGACACCGGGCGTCTATTAGAACATTTTTGGCATTTTTCTTTGAAAATTTTTTTTTGTAAGATGCGCTGTTTCCGCATCTCTCAACAACGTCTACTTGCACCTCCAACATTACTCGACTTAACACTAATTTCTATCCAATGTTCTGAAAATCGAAAATTAAAATTGCTAGCTCAACAATTGTTGACGAGTGTTGGAAAATGAATAATAATTCTGAAACTAAAAATTTAAGAATTTTTTGTAAATAAATTTCACGCGATACACTTGAATTAATGTATATACTTTATAATATTCTGATAAATATTAATAATAAATTTATATTATATTCCGGAAGCATTAATTTTTCTTTAGTTTCCGGAAAATTTTTTTAATTTTTAATGTTTTCCGGAAAGTTTTATAGTCATTTTTTATTTATTTATATTCCGGAAACATACAAATGTTTCCGGAATTTAGTATATACTAGAAATGTTCCTTTGGATTTTCCGGAAGGTTTATACATAAGTATTATAGATTTTTTTCCGGAAAGCTTAATAGCATTTTTATTAATTTTCCGGAAATAAATATTTCTGTAAATTAGCGTTGCTTCATTATAGTTTTCATAAACTTATACATATTCCGGAACGTTTGTATATTCCGGAAGTTGTATACTCCGGAAAGTTTTTTTGATTTTCCGTTGAGGTTGTATACTAGCTATAGTTTTCCTGAAAACTTAGGTATAATTAAAAGAGTTGGTTGTTTATTAAATTTATTTTTCTCCAACAATTTATTATTATTATTTTTCTAAGGATTAATAAAATTCCTTAAAAACGTAAAAATGTTATATCTTCCCATTTTCCTGATTTTCCTCGATTTAAGTTTCATATTTCAATTCTTAGTCCTTTTAGTAATTTGCCAAAATAATTTTTAATAATGTTTTCTATTAAATATTTTTATTTTCATATTATTTTCTCTTCAAGTCAGCTGCCTAGTGTCTCCACACTTTTCTTGGGGCATTTTCTGTTATCGTAAAAAATCGTGGATTTTTTGATGATTTTAAGCTTATTTATGCTTAGGTTTCAAGTTTCATAATTTTTTGCTTTTTATTGAAGCATTTTATATTTTACACTAATTCTGAATTTTAGTTGGCTCTCTATTAGAAGCTATGACCAGTGTATTATTTTCCGGAAACCTTTGTATTCTACAAATGTTTAATACATTCCGGAAAAATATTATTCTTCCGGAATTATATTCTCTATTAAACTTCTATATATAATTTCCGGAAAGGATTCTTTAAGTTTTCCGGAAAATTCATACCTAATATATTTCCGGTTAATAAGTCGTATTCTTTCCGGAGAATAATATTTTTCGGAAAACTCATACCAAGTTTATTCTTCCGGAATTATATTCTCTACTAGATATATACATTCCGGAAAGGTTTCTTTAAGTTTTTCGGAAATGTTATACCTAATATATTTCCGGTTAAAAGTTTTTTTATTATTTCCGAAAATAAATATTTTCTGGAAATAAATTAACTCTATCCTTATTTTCCTTTTTAATTACAAGTTTATTTTCATGTCTATGCTTCATTCGGTATTTTACTGTTAAATACTACTGCAATTGACTCTTCCCTAAAATTACAATAAATTTCTTTTTTCTTTTCCTTCCTTACCCTCTTCCTCAAAAAAAGAGTAAATGAAATACCGAAAATCATATAAATAAGGAAAAACGTTCCCACGTTTTTTGTTTAATAATGTCCCCGCTTAACTTCACTCTCTCTTTCCCTTTTTAAAATTTACATAAGCGGGGATTTTCAAGAATTTTTAACAAAAAACACATGCTTTTATAAAAAACGAGTGTGATATTTATTATTAATATTCTTGATTTTCTCAATTTTGTACTGCTTCCTGAAAATAATTTTCAGGAATAAATTAACTGACTTGCAAATTTTCCGGAAAGTACATATTATAATTTTATTTAATTTTTTTTATTTTCCGGAAAAGTTATACCTAATATATTTCCGGTTAACATGTTTAATTCCTTCCGGAAAAATAATCTTTTCAGGAATAAATTAATTGACTAGGCCTTTATTGTTTTCCGGAAAAGCTATCCAATTCCTACAAATAAGTTTAATTGTTTTTAAGGGGAATTGTATTTCCGGATTAGTTCCTTTTTTAGGCATAACTCAATTTTTAGGCATAATTTATTTAAATTATTTTTTCCTAAATTAAATAAAATTTTTATTTTTTCATCAAATTTTTTTTCCTCCATTTTTCACTTTTATTTTTAAGAAAATATTTATTTACCTAAAAACTGAATTTTTTGGCCACCAAAAAATTCCTTACTTAATTCTCGTTTAAATTAAATATATTCACATGTTCAGCCTTTTCTCAAACTCTATTTTTTATAATTTTATTGAGGAACCATTTTAATATTTGAAAAATGCATAAATCGTATTTTTGAAAGATCTGAACGGGAGGAAATGAGGAAAATGGGAGGAGAAGGTGTGTGAAGGACAAGCAAGCTTTGAATATTTTTTGGCAGCCCTAAAAGAATAAATTTTCGGACTTGTCTCGAATAATTTTCTAAAAATTGTGACAGATTAAAGACAAAATTTGATGAAAAATAGTCGGTCTAAGGGAGACCATCGTACGATTTTTTCGTTTGGATGGCCTCTATTTTCCAAGTTTTCTTTTTCAGTTGCTGCCCTTATTTGGGGGTTTTTGGAGGGTGTTTTGATAAAATCACGAAAAAATTGAAAAAAAGTCGAGTTAAAAGAGAGGGGGGATGAATGATTTTTAGAGGAAAAATTAATTTTTTTAAAAGGGTTTTGAAAGGTGAACGGAATGAGTAAAAGAGCCAATGCCATTTTTATAAACAAATATATTTTTTTAACTAAAACTGCGCATCCGCCTCAATCAAAAATAAAAATAAAATTTATTACTTATATAAAAATAAATATTTATTTTTGCCAGTCAATTACCTAATATTCTTTTTTTTTATTAATTTTCAAGGTTATTTTTTAATATATTTTTTTTCTTCCTTCAATATTTTCTAATTTTATGTACTCCTCATTTTTGCCAGTGCCATAGTCGAAAAATTAATTTATTTAAACATTTTTTCTTTTTTTTAAATTTATAAAAATCTAGAACCCCGAGCATGTTCAGTATTGTAAACACCATTATTTTTCCGGAAAATTATATGCAGGAAAATTTACATTTACTATTTAGGCAACTTAAATTGTTCCGGTTAAATATAGGTAGTTTATTTTTTCTGGAAAATAATTATTTTTCAGGTTAATACATATTAATACATTATTACGCACTTCCGGAATTTATTTACTTCTCCGGAACTTATATATTCCTACCGGAAAATAATTATTTTCTTTTCCGGAATTATTTCTTTTTTCCGGAAATTGTAATTTTATCGAAGTAATGTTTCTTCCGGAATTTATTTATTTTTTCCGGAATTAAACTCTAATATAATTTAAAATTGTTATAGCAGTTAAACAGTCTTTATACCTATTTTTATATTACTTTCCGGTTTTAATAAACTTTAAACAAAATATACCAACTTTATTATTTTTCAAAAATTCCAAACTTTAAATATATGTATTTAAAAATGATGAATTTATCTTAAAAATTAAAAAATCTTTTGAATTTAATTTAATTTAAAGTGGTGTTATTATTATTATTATTATTTTGTCGACCCGCATTTTTCGTTTAAAAAATTTATTTTTCAATTTTAATTATTTAATTATTACGCACTTTGTATCTTCCCTTTTCCCTCTCTCAAAAAATTCATTAAATACTTAATTACACTTTTATTTTTAAACACAAAAAATTTTTTCATCGAATTCCAAGAAAGAAAAGAAAGAGTCAGTCTCGAACTTGTTTTTTCCTTTTCTCTTCCCTGCCTAGTTTTATTATTTAAGGTTTTCAAGTTCGCGCAGCTCAATGCACTTTTACCTTACAAACAAAATTTTTTAAATTTTATTTAAATATTTTTTTCCTTTTAAATTATAGTCCAATTCCTCTTATGTATGTGTACACCCTTAGGGCTAAACTAATTACCTACTAAAACGAGGTTGAACTCAATAATGGAGGTATACGGGAGTATAGTTTAGGCAGTACTCCCCCGTCTCACACCTCTTTTATCCAGAGGCCAGCCAAATCTTAAGAAATTATCACTAAAGTGAGAGTGTTTACGTTTTATAAAATATAGTAATTTTGGCTCCAGTTAATGATGGAAAACTAGAAGTGTTTCTAAACTTTTTTCCACCAAAAATTCGACTTAGCCGACTTTAATTTTAAATATGTTAAAATAAAAAATTTGTATGGAACTAAAATTTTTTGTAATAGATACAGCATAAAAAATGCTAGAAAAAAGACTAGACGTTTTTCTCCATCTTTTTTATTTTGCCAAGTTATAAGCCCTCGAAATTTTACAACAATAGTGTTATTGCCGCCATTGTATATGTATAATTCCATCAAGGCATTAAACACCAATTAATTTTCCAATAAAACTTTAAAAGAATTAAATTTTTATTTTTTAATTTTAATTGAAATAAAATTAATTTTGATTAAAAAATAAATTTATTTTATTTAATGCTTGATAAATTATTATTTTTTAATTTAATCCCTTAAGGCTTTTAAATGTACTTTTTCACGCTAAATATTAATTCCTTTTAATTCTTTTACTCAATAAATTAGTCAAAATCATTTTTTAATTTTTAAAATGAATTAAGAAAACGGAAATAAAATTTTAATAAAAAAGGTGATAAAATATGTTTATTAATTGAAAATTGATCAAATATCCATCAAAATGTCAAAAGTTATACTTTCGACATTTGAATATTTAAATTTTTACCCCAAGAATGAGCTTACTCCCCTATAGTTTTTGACTATTTCGAGGACTGTATCTCGGTCTGCAGGCATCTTCGGGAGAAAAAAATGGTACCGTTCGACCCAGCACCTTTTATTACCCTAACATTTTGTGCATTAATTTAAGGGGGTGGCAGAACGGAAAAGTACCATAATTTTTGTCAGTTACCCTCTAATTATTTTTTGAAGCTGATTTTTAAAGAAAAAATATTTGTAATGCATAATTTCACCAATTTTTTATTACCTTTATTATTTTGTGTTAACTACATAAAATTTAGAAACAATAATAACAAACAAACATCTTTAAAATAATTAATATTTATTTATTTTTATTGTCTCCCCACAAAAATACACACAAATCGGGGTACTTTAATTTCCTTCAAAAAATTTTTTCACATGTTTTTCCCTATCAAAAAAAATATTTTTGTTTATTTATTTATATTTTTTTAGTTGCATCATTTTTTTCCTAAAAATTTTATTTAATTTTTATCAATCCACAAAAAAATTCATTTTCTCTTAAAATTAATTTTCATATGATTTTTTCATGTTTTTCATGTCCCTTTTCTTCTTTAATGTTCGCTTTCAAAAGTTAATAAATGTTAATTAAATCAACTATAAAATAAATTTTATCAACTCTTTTTACTTTAAAAATATTTTTTATCCTTTAACTGTACCGAGGAAGTGATTTTTAAATCTGGGGTCATTAGTAGTGTTTCACCGAATTGGAATTTTGACCGGAGCCGGAACCGGATCCAATTTGAGTTCCGGGTTCCCGGAACCGCAACTTCCCACTTAATTTAATTTTGAGACTCTAATGTCCTTTACATTTTATTATTTTGATTTCCAGACTCTATTATTCCCTTTTCCAGACTAAACCTCTTTTCAGACTCGAATATCATTTTTTAAATCATGTGGTCATTAGAGTCTCGGGCGGTTTTCCCATTTATCTAATTTTGAGACTCTAATGTCACTTACATTTTATTTATTTATTTGATTTCCAAACTCTAATGTTCCCCTTTTTTCATTTCCTTCCCAATTTAACGTTCCTTTTTTGCTTGTTATCAGTTTGCAAATAGCGGCGAAAATTAAAAAGTAGTTAGGGGGGAATGGAGTCAATTTCCGAGACTTTTCATCATTCTTTTTGCTGTTCCCCCACCCTTTTTCTCATTTTTTATATTTTTGCTGCCAAAGTCCTCTTGCTCTACGATCATAGGTATAAATTAAAAACTACAAATATTTTTCATTGACAAAAGAAAAAAAAATTTTTTAATTAGCCTTTTTGCTAAAATGGCTTAATTATAATTGTTTTGTAGCAGTTTAAATGACAGAAAACAGAAAAAGTTTTTCTTTGTTTGTTTGTTAATTATAGGGGGGTATTTGTGTTTGTGTTTTGCAACTAAACATAAAAATAAATAATATTCTCCAAAGTATTTAGTATTTCTAATTTATTTATTTACTTTAATTTGTAAGTATTTTTAAGTTTGTAAAATTTAAACTTGAATTTGTAATTTTGTAATTTGCCAACTTTTTTTTATTTTATCAGAATTTGTATTTTCCAAGTTGTAATTTCAAGTTTGTACTTTCAAGTTTATTTTCAATTTGTATTTTATTCCAAGTTGTATTTTAGGTTGTATTTTTAAGTTTATACTTTCAAGTTTATTTTTTAATATCAGAATTTGTAATTTTATTTAAACAAGTTTTACAAATCAGAAGTTGTATTTTTCTTTTAATTTCAGAATTTGTAATTTCAAGTTTACAAATTGTAATTTTAAGTTTATTTTCAATTTGTATTTTATTCCAAGTTGTATTTTAGGTTGTATTTTTAAGTTTATACTTTCAAGTTTATTTTTTAATATCAGAATTTGTAATTTTATTTAAACAAGTTTTACAAATCAGAAGTTGTATTTTTCTTTTAATTTCAGAATTTGTAATTTCAAGTTTACAAATTGTAATTTTAAGTTTATTTTCAAGTTTTTATGTCAAGTTTATTTTTAAGTTTGCAATTTCAGAATTTGTAATTTCAAGTTTATTTTTTGAAATCAGAATTTGCGATGTAAAATTAAAACTTAAATTAATATACTAGAATACCAGAATTTTCTATCTTAAAATTTCAAACTCTATTTATTTTACAAATTAGAAACTTGCACTTTTTTTAAATTTTCATCCCAATTAATTAACCAATTAATTGTTTTATTTATTTTCCCTAAGGTATTCACTAGTTTTTGTTCATTATTAAAATGGAAAAAAACTTTTCCGGCCTAACTAAAATTAATTCTGTTTTTATTCTTTTTCCCTCCCCCACTCAATTAAAGGGGCTTCTCTCTCTCCAGTTTGTCACAAGAAAATGTCAACAGAAACAAGCCACAAATCCTTTCAAATTATATTTTATTAAAAAGTATTATCTCTTCTCTTTTTTAACTCCAAAAAGATTATTAACACCCTCTCATCTAATTAATTTATATATTTTCTTATTGAGATTTTATTATTTGTTTACTAGTTATTAAATATTGTTTGTGTATATTTATGTTAATTTGTTTAATTTTACAAATGTGTTTTAAACAAATTACAAATCAGAATTTTAATTGGTATAGCGTTGAAATTACTTGTCAGAATTTGTAAAGCTTTTATATTAAACTCAGAATTTGTATTATTAAAATCAGAATTAAATTAATTTTACAATTACGGACGACAGTTTAGGGGAGAACGGACGACAGTTTAGGGGGGAATTGCGAACATAAGATTAAAAAATATTTTTTTTTAATTATTGAAGTAGGTTTCTGTTTAGTAGTGTAGGTTGACGTTTTCCGAATGATTTCTGGCAACTCTAATAAATCTTTTATTTTTTTAAAATTTTCTATTCGCAATTGTCTTATTATCATTCTACAATGCTCTAATTTATTTTTATTGAATGTTTAAGCCTTCAAGAAAAATTTTTTTTGATTCTCAAAGTTTCTGTTTATTCTCTTATTTTCCGATTTTTAATTAAATTATTAGCCTTATAATAAATATAAAATACTCATAATTATATAAATATTATATATTTTGTTACCTTCTTAACTACACACATTCCTGTCTTTTTTCTTTTTAAAAATTTCACAGACTTGTAGAGTAGGTATCAATTAGTTTAGATTGCTTTTTCTTAAATTAAATGAACGGGGTAAGTTAAATAAACACAATAAGAAGACTACAAAAATGCCAAAAATGAGGGAAAAAAGGAGGGAGGAAATGTGTGAAGGTGGTGGGGATGATTAGAAGGTGGAGAGAGGGATTTAGGGCGCTAATCCCCGCGCGCAAAAAAAACTCACGGCTTAGCTTTAATTTGAATTAATTTTCCTCTTGTTTGATTCCACCCCCGCTAATTTTTATTGTTAATACTTTTTCAAATACACATTTTCTTATTATTATTAAAAAAAGGGAGAGGGATGGTTTACACGCCCATTCTGTGGCTTTTATTTAATTACTTTTACTTTATTTAATTTTATCTCTTTTTTAAAATCCTCTTGTTTAAATGTCAAAATTCTTTTTAAATTAATTTATAGCTAAATATTTTTCTGATTTAAATATCTATTTGATATATTATTTTTAAGTACATTAGAATTTGTAGTATTTCTGTTTTTAAAAATTATTGGTGTTGGAAATTGTAATTGTAGAACTTTAATTTTAAAACTTGAATTTCAAGTTTATTTCAAGTTTTATTTGAAAAACGAATTTGTAATTTTTAGAAACATAAGTTGTAAAACTTAAAACCTGAAAACTTAAGTGGTAAAACTTAAATTTTAAAACTTTAATTTTAAAACTTGAATTTCAAGTTTATTTTAATTTATTTATGAAACTTGAATTTGTAATTTGTAAAAACTTGAATTTGTAAAACTTGAATTGTAAAACAAGTTTTACCAACCTTATTATTAAAAATCAGAATTTGTATTTTTCAGAATTTGTAATTTCTCTATATAAGACGATTTATTATATAAAATTAGCGTTATTGTAAACGAACATTTTTTAAAAACATTTTTATTAATGTTTCACATTTTTTATATCCAACTCGTCCTCACACACACCTTCTCTAATAAATATTTAAAAAGCTTTTTTTATATATTTATCATTTTGGCAAATAAGCTTTATATTAATATTTTAAAGCATTAACGAGCACTTTTATTAGTAGGTGGCACTCTTCTCAGGATTTTTTTTTCAATTTAAACCAAACATCACAATTATCATTAAATTAACTATTAAATATAGTTAATTCATATTATTAGACTTGAAAAAAATATTTTTTTTTCAGGCCATTAACTAACTTTTATTTTATTTATTTTTATCTAGTCACTTTAATTTTAATTAACTTGCGCAAGTATAAAAATATTTTTTGATGTTATTTTCTATTAAAATCAGAATTTTATTTTGTAATTGTATTTTTAATTTAAGAATTATTATATAGGCAAGTTTTCTTTTTACGATTCAGAATCTCCATTTAATTTCAGAATTTGTATTTTTTAAAGAATTTTCTGATGTCAAAATTCAGAATTTGTAATTTAGTAGTTAAATCAGAATTTGTGTTTCTAGGAAAGACCAGAACTTGTATTTTTAGCAGAATGTGTTTTTAATTTCAGAATTTCTATTTTTAATTATCAGAATAGTTATTTTTTAATATCAGAATTTTTATTTTTAATATGAAAATTATTTTTATATTATCAGAATCTGTATTTGTAATTATCAGAAATTTATTTCTTCATAAAATTCTCTCTTGTATTTTTAAATCAGAATTAAATATTAAAAATTTATATTAAAAAATATTATTAAATTACATTTTAGTTTCTCGCTTAACAAATTATATTTAATTCTAATAAATATTATTTATAATTTCTCTTAAAAAAGATTCCCTTCAATGTGTGAAGGAGGGAAAGGAAAGGGATTATATTTATCCAAATTAAATGAAAAAAATTTTTTTAAAGGAAGAATGGAATTTTTTTACAAGCTTTTGAGAATTAAATAAATTTTTTATTTTAAAAAAAGTCTCTCTCTTTCACTCTCAAATTCATTTCCTTATCCGTCCATTTATTTATTTTTTCACTTAATTACTTGTAAAAATACTTGGTAGTGTTTGTCCCTTTTACACGACTTTTTTACCTTTTTAAAAACATTGGGACGTCTATGGCCATATTTTCGAATCAGAATTTATTTTATAATTATCAGAATTTTAATTTTCAGAATTTGTAATTTTAATTTTCAGAATTTGTAATTATATTTAAATCAGAATTTATTTTATAATTATTAGAATTTCTGTTTGAAAAAGGTAAAAAGAGGCCATATTCTTGGTCATAACTTTTTTGATTCTTAACCGATTTAAATAATTATTATACCAATCGAAAGCTCTGAATGTGCGGATTATTTTATCCAACAGGAGTAATTTGGTAAGATCATTCTACTCAGAGTTACAACTGGTTAAGTACGCGAAATCGTGCTTTTTAGTCTTTATTCAGCTATAACCTTTTGTAGGATAATCTGATTAACTCAACCCTGCCAGATAAAATATTCCTCACATCCAGAGCTTTCGATTGGTATAACACTAATTTTAATTTTTTTGAGAATCAAAAAAGTTATACCCAAAATAAGACTTGGAGACTTAAACGTTGATTCTGGAATGTCCTCTACCTTTTTTAAAATAAAAAAATCAGAATTTTCAGAATCAGAAAAAATCAGAATTTTTATTATAAATAAATCATTTTTCCTTTTTTTTTAAACCAGAACTTGCGGTATTTTTCAAGAATATTGCTCGAGAAATTTATAGGGACTCCTTCGAGTAACCCTATTTTTTCTTGATTATTTTTCGCATAATTTACCTCCATTCCTCTTCAAAATTTTTTGAATATTCTTTTCTTAAAATAAATATTTTTAATATATTATATTAGGTATTAAATCTCCTTTTTTTCTTCAAAATATAGGTAGAGGTGTTCTGTAATTCCCCCAATCTTTAAGTGGTTCTCCTTGCTTCTCCTTCATAAATATAACACAGTAAAACAATTTTGTTGTCATTTTATATTTTTTTAGCTTCTGAAAAAATTTTTTTTTCTTTAAATAACTATAAATTTGGAATATTTAAATTTTTTTGTGTGTCATTTTCTGTTTAAAAATTCTTACAAAAATGACCACCTTATTTTTTCTTCTAAATTATTTAATTCTTTTTTTACTCAACGTTCGTCTACCATTTATGTGGTCACTTTGCTTATTTTATTATTAAATATTCATATATTTTTTTCCTACTGTAGCATTTTAAGTTTGTAAATCTTAGGGTAAATAATATTAGTGGTAAAATAAGTTTTACAAATCAGAATTTGTAATTGTATTATAATATCAGAATTTTTTTACAAATTCTGATTTTTTAAAAAAAGACTGAACATGCATTCCCTTTGTTTGATTTAATCAGAATTTGTAATTGTAAAAATTTCAAAATTCTGGGTTTTTTTTTGCAAATTCTGATAAACTTAAAATTTTTTTAAGAAATTCTGGTTTATTTTTCGATACATAATTTTACAAATTCTGATTTTTTTCTAAATAAAACTTTCTTCAGTATTACTTTTTCATTTCAAGTGCGTGCTTCCCTTTTAGTTTATTAATCAGAATTTGTAGTTGTAAACTTTAAAAAACTTTTTTTACAAATTCTGATTTATATATTGTAATTTATTTGGGCAGGTTACTTTATTTTTATTTTATTTTTTATTCTTTTCTTTAACTATAAATGATTTTCTTTTGGATAGGGTTGGGATTTTCGAATCGGGCCGACATTCAAGTCATATCCGGGCCTCATTTTTTCGGGCCGAACCGTAGAGTCTTTTTCGGGCCAAAATTCGAGTCCCGGTTCGATCCTTCGAACCGAACCGGGCCCCCAACCCTACTTCTGAATATTCTTATAAAATTTAAAAAATCTCTCCTAATGTTCCTGGACTATTTTTAAATTATTCAAACAATTTTTATATTCTTATTTTTTTCCTCAACTTTTTTTTATTTTTCCATTTACTCCAAAAAATATTCTTCACTTTTCCCGTCGGTCATTTTAATATTTTAATAAAAAATAGGTGGTGAATATTGTGGAACGGTCATTCTTTGGCCATAAAAGAAGCTTTTTTTCTGTCCCTATTTTTCCATTTAATATAAATTTGCATTTTTTTCCTTTTTACGGTCAAAAATATGTCAACAACCAAGAAGCCGACAGAAGACATTTAAAAATAAATTTTAAATTTATATACATATTTCTTTATTTTCTAAATTATTTACTTGCGAGTAGGGTGGAATACGACCAGTTTTTAAAATCAACACCCCCCCCCCCGGTTTTCGGTTACTTCAAATTAAAAAAACACAGTTTTCGGTTTTGATTTTTGTTAAATGCAGGTTCTATTTTAGATGAATCTTTTCTCAAAATTTTTAAAAATTTTCGATATTAAAACTGGTCTCGTGTCTAACCCTAATTACGAGTTGATGGTCATTTAATCTACTGATATGATTTTCTTTGTCTGAACTATTCGAGCTTTTTAATAATATCTTTACTAGGTTGTTATTTACAAACTTGAAACTTGAAAACTATTTACTTACAAACCTGAAAATAATTTACAAACTTGAAAAAAGTTGTAAAAATTGTAATCTTTGATTTTTAAGATTTATTTGATTATTATTCTGATTTTTTTCTAATTTTTAATTAATTCTGAAAACTTAAGTTTACTTTTTCTAATATTAAATTTAATTCATTAATTTATTAATTTTAATTCCTCCTTTTTTATTCAACTAATTTTTTAAATATTTTTTATTCGTTTTCTGTTCCTTCAATCCTTCCAGTAAAATGGGAGGAAAATTCTTTTTTAAACATTTGTTACTGTATTAGTTAGCTGGATTTAAATGAAGGAGATTTTAGGAAATGAAGTTTAATATATATTTAATTTATTTTTAATTTTATAAACGACCACTTCCTTCTAATATTTAAATAATTTATTTAAAACTTTGTCGTAACAAATTAAGCTTATTCTATAAATATTTACATGTTTTATTATGTTTGTAAAACTTGATTTTTTAAACTCAAGTTTATAAACTTAAATAAACTTGCCCAAGTTTATAAACTTGATTTTTTTTAAAATTAAGTTTATAAAACTTAATTTCAAAACAAGTTTATAAATAAATAAACTTGCTCAAGTTTATAAACTTAAATAAACTTGTTCAACTTATTCAAGTTTTATTTTCTCTCTATAAAGTTTTACAATATGTAAAAGTTTTACAATTCTTTATTAATTCAAGTTTTACAAAATTACAAACTTGGAAACTTAAGTTGACCAATTAACTTGTTATTAAAAAAGTTGGTAAACTTGAAAACTTAATTTTTAAGGTTTTACTTGATTATACTAATTCTGTTTTTTTCTTCTTTTACATTTTATAAATTTTATTAATTTGTTTTACAATCTCAATTATATTATTTTCCTTTCACCCATTTAATATTTTTTTAATATTCAGATATTCAATTAATTTTCTGAAATGGACCAATTTCATTCAAATTTACTTTTACTTCAATGCTCACGCCTTAAAACAACTCCGCAGCCTTTTGACTGTGCTATTCGAGTGTTTGCATCTGATGAATTTGGATCTGAATCTAAAGGTGATTTTTTCTTTTTAAAAATATTTTTAAATAAAAAATTTTTCTTGTTTTCCTTGTTTTTCTTTTAAAAATACGTGGAAAATAAAATAATTGTTTTAAAAAGGAAGAAAATTCTCTTGAAATAGTCAAACACAAATTTTTATAAAAATAATAAGGAATTAAATTATTATGAGCGTATTCGCATGCGTTTCACGTTCAATAACACGAGAAAGAATTTACCTTTATTTTCAAGTTTGGTACCATTCGATAGAGAATTAAATAACCTATAAACTGACAAAATTTCAGAATTTTTGATTTTTGTATTAAAAAGTTGCGGTCATAAAAGTAATAATTTTCACATAAATTGGTCATTTTTGTGAGTTTTTCGATAACAACATTTTTCTTGATTATCCAAAAATTTTATTTTTTACTATTTTTAATAGCAAATTTAATTCTCTATCGAATAATACTAAATAATTTCTGAAATATTTTTTCTGTTGCAAGGATATATGGTCTTAAATCATCTATATCTATGTAGCTTCTTACTTTTAAGCTGTCTATTTTTTGACGGCAACATTTTTTCTTATTAACCAAAAATTTTATTTTTTATATCATTTTATAGCAAATTTAATTCTCTATCGAATGATACCAAATTGGTTCTGGAATATTTTTTCTCTACTATGTTATAGGAGTTTAAAGAAGCTCACCCTAAGTTGTTAAGTTGTTTATTTATTTTTTTTCAAAATTTTCTTCAATTTCTCCCTTCTCTTTTTTTACCTTTTCCGTCATTTCTTGTTTTTAAATTATTTTCTTGTCTGTTCACAACTTTCTTTTTAACAAATTTTGTGCAAAAAAAAGGTCGCGCAGACGTAAAAAGGAAGGGAAATGAGTGGAGGTTAGCCTTACCTTTTTTGGCCTCTCTCGAAATTCAATGAGACGTTCGTTTAGGTAGCCCAATGGGGTTCAAAACAACCTTTTCCTTCTATCTTTTTTTCCCTTTTTTTAAATTTTTTGATGTGCATTTTATTTATTTTTTTATTTTTTTGTCGGTGGTAAAGAGAAAAAAGAGGAGGGAGGGGGGAGGGTTTTTGGGTGTTCACTAAACTAAAGAAAATTTTTTTCCTTTCCTCTCGAATCAACGTGTGTTTTCTCTTTTCTTTTAATAGTAATTTACAGACTAAGAATTCAGAAATATTTTTTGGTACATTTTTAAAATTTAAGTTTGAATTTAATTAAATTAGTTAAGTGTAGACTGATTTTTCTTTCAAGGTTTTTTACAGCTTTTAAATAAAAGAAAATATTCTGATATTAATTTAAAAAATAAATCAGAATAAAGGAAAACAAGAAAAATTTTTTTTTAATATTTTTTATTTATGCGAGAAAATTCACAAATTTTTTAACTACCCAGTAAATAAGGAGAAAAATTTCAAAAATTACCAGGAAAATTAGAATACGCAAACCCAAGTTTTACAATTGTAAAATAATTCAAGTTTAATTAATTCAAGTTTAATTAAACAAAGTTTATTTAATTCAAGTTTTAATAAATTCAAGTTTTTAATCAGGTTGCAATTGTAATTCAAGTTTTAATAAACTTTAATAATCCAACTTTAATTAATTCAAGTTTAATTATTAAACAAATTAATTAAACTTGGATTATTAATTTTACAATTGTAAAACTTAAGTTTGTGTTTTTCAAGTTTAATTACTCCAAGTTTTATTCTGAGTTTTAATAAACTTAAAATAATTCAAGTTTGTAAACTTTACTTTCCTAGTTTAAACTTAATTGTGAAATACCAAATTTAAATTAAGTTGTAATTGTAATTTAATTTTACAATTTTTGACTTATTTAATTTAATATTATTTTAGGTTTAAAAATGATTAAAATTTTATCTCTCTTAAAAATTTTCAGAAAAAAAAATTTTTTTTCAATTTAGAACACCTAATATTTGTCCACAGTAATATAATATCAACTAAAAGTATTATTCTACGTTCACAACTGGATTCACAACCAACAATTGCGCTAGCGCGCTTTTTACTTTTGTTGCATGCTAGAGAAGAGGGGACAATTCAGGGGCTAGCTACTAATGGGGCTTTAAATAATGAATTACGTGAAATTAAATTGGGTAGGTTAAGGGAAATTTAAAAATTAAAAATTGAATTCCCTTAAAGATCTCTCAGCATTACAAAATGGTTTAGAAGCGTTTAAACAATTTGTAAATTTTCTTTACGGTGATCAATCCGCTGCTATTGGTGGTAGTGTTTCTGATCAGGTAATTAAATTTTAAATATAAAATTTATTTTGGTATTATACCGAATATATTCTGAGGGATTTTAACTCAAGGGGCTAGTAGTTTCTGATTTTTAAATTCTGATTCTACTTTACAATTAAAAAATTAAAAATGTACCTTAACATTCTTACTAGTCTGATTTTTATTTTTTTTCAATTAAAAAAATTTTTTTTTATTTTATTTTCAGTTACTTCTTCTCTCCAAATTATTCGCCGTTCCAGATTTAGAAATGTCTATACGATCATCAACAATTTTAGATCTTCTTAAAGTTAATATAGGAGGACAATCATCAGAATCTCAATTACCTTGTAATACAACTCAGGGAAGTAGTGGAATAAATAATTCTAATAGTAATGGTATTTCACTACCAGAACAACTAGCAAATATTGGGGGATTTGTAAATAATAACAATAATGCTTCGCCGTTTTCCTCCCTTCCATTATATGCTGGTAAACTATAGAAACAATTTTAATTTTGATAAATTCTGATTTTATAAAATTAATTCTGATTATAATTCTGATTTTTAAGAATTAATTCTGATTAAATGCTGATAAAAATTCTGATTTTAAAAAATAATTCTGATCAAAATTCTGATTTCTAAAAATAATTCTGATTAAAATTCTGATTTCTAAAAATTAATTCTGATCAAAATTCTGATTTATAAAATTAATTCTGATTGAAAATTCTGATTCTTTAAAAATTCTGATCAAAATTCTGATTTCTAAAAATTAATTCTGATTTAATTTCTGATTTTTTAAAAATAATTTTAAATATTAGCAGCCTATTTACAAATGCAGCAGTCATTGTTATTTACCAACCAATCTTCCAATAATACTACATTTCTTCAAAATCCACAACCAACTTCAATAACACAACTTGAACAACCTAGGAAACCAACTTTCGCGACTATGTTTCGAGATAAGCATAGGTAATTTATTTTTTACAATTATTATTATTTTACAAATTCTGATTTCTTTTATTTTACAATTTCTGATTCTTTTACTTTTTACAATTCTGATTTTATTTTTATTTTACAATTCTGATTTTTTTATTTTCAAATTCTGATCTTTTTTTATTTTACAAATTCTGATTCTTTTACAATTCTGTTTTTTATTTTACAAATTCTGATTCTTTTACAATTCTGTTTTTTTTATTTTACAAATTCTGATTCTTTCACCTTTCACAATTCTGATTTTATTTTTGTTTTACAAATTCTGATTTTTAATACATTATTTTATTTACAAATTCTGATTTAGTTCCTTTCCCCATTTTTTCCCCTTTTATATAATTACTTTCATTCCTTTCTAGTCATTTTCCTCCTTATTTTTAATCCTCCCACAAACATTTTTATATACTTTTAAGAATTCATTCATTAATCCTTTAAAGAGGTAGAGAATATTCTGATTTGCTTCTTAAATTAATCACTTTTTTGTTTCTTATCCGGTTTTTCTGGCTAATTTACAGCTTAAATTATTTTTTGATATACTTACTATAAATTTCAGGAATTTTTAGAATTCCATTTACTACAAATTAAAGACGAAAATATTTTATTTTTAATATTTTAATTAAATAAATTTACCAAAAAAAACAAAAAAATTTAATTTTCAGGTCAGATTCTGATAACGATATTATTATTGGAGAGGATTTACAACAACATAATAATCAACAATTATTAGATTCACAAAACCCTCTAATGGCTCGACGCGAGAGCAATGCATCTTCAGGCTCCTCTTCTATTCATTCTTCTATTGGGAACGAAAATAATTCAGCAATTGCTATGGGTGAAGGTGGAGGTGGAGGGGAGTTGTTACTTCCACCAAATGATAAAGAAGGTGGGGGAAGTTTATTTATTTTAAATTACAAATTGTAATTATGTAAAATACAAATTGAAATAAGTTTTGCAATTTGTAAAAATAAAGTTTTAAGCTTTAAAACTTTTTACAATTTGTAGTTCAGGTTTCAAACTTTTTTTACAATTTGTAGTTCAAGTTTTAAAACATTTTTACAAATTGTAAAATAAGTTTATTTTTGTAAAACTTGAATTTGTAAAAACTTGAAAATTGTAAAGTTTTAAATATTAAAACTTTAATTGTAAAACTTTTTTTACAATTTGTAAAAATATTAAAACTTGAAAATCTAAGATTGAAAAAGTTTAATTCAAGTTTTATAAAACTTAAGTTTTTAAGTTTACGATTTATTTAATAAACATTTCTACTAATTTTCAGGTTGGTGTCGAAATAAAAAATACATTCAAATTGTAAAAATGGGTTATCGCTGTCTTCTGTGCAACAAAGTTTATGGTCGTTACAATTCTGTAGGTTTTTTCAAATTTCTAGAGAATTTTCTAGCTATAACCAGTCACATTAAGAACATCATCTTTTCCTAGTTGAAAGTTTAAAGAGAAATATTTTCGTCATTTTAATTACCAAATAAGGCATAAAATAAGGGAAAAAGGGATTATAAATAAATTTACTATAGTATACTAACTTGCTTCTTTTATGGAAAGTCCAGTAAATATTACTAAAAAAATAAATACAGTAATACAATAAAAATATTTTAAAAATATTTATTAAAAAAATTTAAAGGTTAGTTACCATGTTACAATTTATCATCGAAACCCCCCTATACGATGTGAGGAACAAGGATGTCAATTTACAACACGTGAAGCTCGTTATATACACTTTCATAAATATTATCGCCATCAAATTGCTCTACCGGAATCTATCGATTTGGGTAGTTAAAAATTTACAAATTGTAATAGAGTAAAAATACAAATTGAAATAAGTTCTACAATTTGTAAAAATATTAAATTATAAAAATTTTACAAATTGTAAAATAAGTGTTAAGCTTTAAAACTTTTTTTACAATTTGTAGAAAAGTTTTAAAACTTACAATTTGTAAAAAAAGTTTTAAATTATTTTACAAATTGTAAAATAAGTTTATTTTGTAAAACTTGAATTTGTAAAAATTAAAAATTATAAAGTATTAAATAGTAAAACTTTAATTGTGAACATTTTACAATTTGTAAAAATATTAAAACTTGAAAATCTAAGATTGTGAAAAGTTTAATTTAAGTTTTGTAAAACTTAAGTTTTTAAGTTTGTAAAAAAAGTTTTAAACTTTAAAACATTTTTTACAATTTGCAGTTCAAGTTTTACACTTTTTACAAATTGTAAACTATTTACAAACTTAATAATTTCAACTAAAATAAAGTTTTAATTAAATTACAAATTGTAAAATTTAATTCTAAAAATTTTTCAGCTTCACGTAAATGTCCTCTACTTGGTTGTAAACATGTTTCAAAAAGTCCAGCAATGTTAGAAAAACATATGCAACGACATGTTGCAGATTGTCTTAAAGAAGGGGGATCATCTTCTATTTATATTTGTAGAATGCCCGTAATTAATGGAAGTATTACAACAAAAGAAGATGAAAATATGGATAGTATGGAAAATAATGATCCAGAAATTAATAAAACTTTAAATATGGTCAAGTCTATGAAGGAAAGAAGAAATACTTATTCTGGTGGTTGTTCTGGCTCTTCTGGGGGAGGGCAATGCTTGTTTAAGGCAAATTCGAGAGAGGTGATTAAATTTAAAATTATTTGAGTTTACAAACTTTAATAATTTACAAATTGTATTAAACTTGAAAAATTGTAAAACTTGAAATATTACAAATTGTAAAATTAAATTATAAATTATAATAAATTAAATTACAAATTGTAAAACTTGAATTAATAATTGTAAAACTTAAAACTTGAAATATTACAAATTGTAAAACTTAAAACTTGAATTACAAATTGTAACAAGTTTTTAAAAATTAAACTTATAGCTTATGTACGCCCATTTGTTAACCTGCCACTCCGCTTCAAGCGCCAGTACCACAACACTTTCTGCCGATGCAGAAAAGCGAGGTGTTGAAGAAGATGAGGATGATGAAACGCGTTCTTTAGCTGGAGGAAAAATGTCCGCATCAGCCCCAAGTACACCACCGACTTCTTCACAACTTTTATCTCCTCTTCTTTCTCGTTTTCCTTGCAATGAATGCAACTTTAGGTGGGGGTGGTTTTTTACTGATAACTTTTCTTTAAATGAAGATAGAAAATTAATTTTTATATCATTCGATAGAGGAGATTCTGGGCTACAAAATGATTATCAATACATTTTTTAATTTTTAGTTTCCTTAAAGTTATGGATAAAAAGTGAGGACAGATAGATTAAGAATGGGGAAAAATAAATTTAAAAAATTCACTATAGGCTTCAAAATTTTTTTTGAAATTTTCTCGATATTTTAAGTTAAAGCACAATCTTTCCTCTACATTTTGATATATAATCCATTTTTCTATCATAACTTTAAAAAAAGTTATGAGGCAAAATCTAGAGCCGCCTCTTATTATTAGACAAAGTCTCTTGATTAGACAGCCGAAAAAAAAATTTTTTTAACAAGAAAAAAATTTTTTTCTTTCAGAGGACGTACACTAACTTCATTAACAAATCACAAATTACAAAAACATTCAAATAACAACAATAAACAACAAATTAATGGAACAACAACTTCAAAACCACCCCATTTACCACCAACTAAATGTTCTTCTTTTGTGTTACCATTTAATCCGTCTCTTTTTAATTGTGGAACTGGAGGAGGAATTTTTGGGGGAAGTGGGGGTGGTGGAGGGTTTTCAGTTCCTGGTTCTCCTCTTTCTCCACAGGTATTTAGAAATTTCCGAAAGAAAATTTTAAAAACTCATAATCAGTCATGATAGGGGATAAAATGGGTACAGCTCAGGTAGGCGCGCGGGCATATGGTGCAAAGCCATAACTTGCTTCAAGATGTCCGAATCTTACCAAATTTAGTATTAAACGACTCCTCTCATCGAGCTAAAGGGATTGGTACCAAAATTGATAAGGGTTCGAAATTTTCCAGCAAGTTATGGCTTTGCGCCGTTATGGCCGCGCGCCTACTTGGGCGTGTCCTTAGTCCTATTAAGTAACAAAATGTCAATCAATTCTTATAAGGGACAGAATTAAAAAATCTTAATGCCCCTCTTAAAAATATCTACAGTATTGTATTTTAGACTGGAAGCCTTGGACATGGCAACAACAGCATTTATCCAACTGGATTGCCACCATCATTTTTTAACGCACCACCAACTACTTCAACAACAAATTTAAAAAGTTTAGGAGGTTTAAATAACGAACAACAACAACAACAAACAAATAATGCCCATCAATTATTAGCACAATTATTAGCAGCACAAAAACTTGCTTCAGCGATACTCTCAGCTGCAGCAACAACTACTAACTCTTCCCCTCCTTCTTCAACTTCCCCAGCAACTTCAACAAGCTCTTCTTCTCCACCAATTTCGACTGTTACTCAACAACAACAACAATGAAGAAAAATATAAATTA
Organism: Meloidogyne luci; assembly: GCA_902706615.1. Lineage (NCBI taxonomy): Eukaryota > Metazoa > Nematoda > Chromadorea > Rhabditida > Meloidogynidae > Meloidogyne > Meloidogyne luci. The sequence continues at coordinate 1,821,822 of CACSLI010000165.1, read as the reverse complement.
AATTTGTAAATAGATAAAAAAATATTTTTTTTTGTATTTATACCCCAAAATAGAATTAAATCTCAATATGACTGATAAGTCGAACCAAACTATGAAATAACACCGTATTATTAGGGGAGCACTTCCATTTTTAATTTTTTTCTTGGTTAGCCACTAGGTGAAGTTTTTAAGACACTGATCTCTGACGAGAAGGACCTCTGACAAAACTAATTTCTGACGAGACTACCGGAGACGGTTAAGACTTAGGCGAGGTGAAGAGGGAGGTGAATAGCAGTGGAGTGTGCCGAAACTGATTTTAAGAAACGAGAAAGGCACAAAAACACAGTAACCATTTCTCACTCACTTGGAGTTGTCTAAGCAATATTCCCAATTTAAGATAACCTTAAGATACACTCACAATTATTTTAAACCCAGGATCTATCTTGTAGTGAGGTTCGACTGTATTTACTTGTTTATTGTAAAAATCCATTTAGGCGTGAGAGAAATTTTAGGGCAAGCAGTTATAAATAGAGGAATACTCTTTCTACTTCCTTGTTTTATTTTTATTATTCCAGTAAAAAAAGACTTTTCCCTCAAACATTTTAAAATCGTTTTCAAAAAATTATTTTTAAGTCTTAGATTCATAATTCTCATTAAAGTTTACCCAGCCAAACATTAATTATTCAGACATGTTTGGAGAGTTATGAAACTAAGATTTTTATTTCTTTTTAAATTTTTTTCCGGCATTTTGATATTATTTTTTATTTTCAGTTTATTGTTCCTTTCAATCCACTCTCCTTAACCAAACCGGAATCAATTTATTTTTCAAAAATTATTTTTTTAAAGCAATCCCAGTCTTGCCAACAACTCTTGTTTTCTACTTTAACCTTTTTTTTGTTTAATTTCTATTAATAAATTTATTGAGAGAACCCCACCGCGAGCCCACTCCTTCCAAGGCCACAACTTTGTTTTTAAAATTCCTGCACACATAGCCAGGGGGGATTCCCTTGGCCCTCCTCCGAAAAATCCTGGCTACGGGCCTGAACGTTCAAGTTTATGTCTTATCTGGGTGATATCCTATTTAGGGCAGAAAGTAAATCAAAATTACCCTGAACGATCTGAATTTTTTTCACTTCGGCTCGTCAAGATGCATCGAACCACCTCAAGAAGTGTGGGGCAAAATCGCATTCACGGGATCCCGTAACGGGATTTTTTCGAAATATTTTGCGCGGATTTGACTTGCGGTGGAATGACCCCCCCCCCCCTTTATTATTTATTCCCATTAAATATATAAAAGCATTTTTGTTTACTTCCGGTAAGCTTTATTTAATTAGTCTTTTTCTCCTTTTTTCTATTAAAAATGCTCGCACATAAACTTTCTGAGAATACAAAAAAATTTTTTCAATTTTTTAAATTGTTTGAATAAATAAATGTAATTTTTATATCAAAAGTTTTTTTAAATTTATTTTAAATTAATATAATTTACATAATTTTTTTGGAAAAAATTTTTTTCGAAAAAGATTTAAAATTAAAAAAAAACACCAAGTACAAAAACTGTGAGAAAAAGAGAGTTATTTCCCCAGGAAAAAAAAGTTAGTTGGCAGTGGATGAGGATAGGTCATGCCTTCAAGAAGGCATTTCTATTTGGCCTTAAAATTATTATAATAATTTTAATTTTTTTAATTAAAGAAATTTAGATAACCCTGTTGCTCGAGGGTGAGCTCCTCGGATAAACCATATTCATGAACCTATAATAAATTTTACAAAAATTAAGAGTGCGTATATTTTTTACATTAGATTCGGCAAGTTTCTCAATCGCCAATTTATCGGCTCCAAACAACGTCGTCATTCCACTACCGCGTATAGTCACTTCAGCTTGTCTTGCGCCCCAAAGCGCTATTTGCAAATCGTCCTTCTCTTTCAAGCTCCATATATGTTTTGCGCCATGTTCAATAATCGTACGTCCTAACAAATCACCGTTCGGTAAATTGTTTTAACAAATCACCGTTCAACGCTGCGATAAAAACAGGACTTTCTGATGATGAGCGTATGCAACTGGCCGTGCATGAAGCCGGTCATGCATGGCTCGCCTTTCGTAGTGGATTATGTGTCATTAAGGTTATTATGAATTTTAACTTTTTCACCAAAAGTATTTTCACCAAAACCTTAATGACACATAATCCACTACGAAAGGCGAGCCATGCATGACCGGCTTCATGCACGGCCAGTTGCATACGCTCATCATCAGAAAGTCCTGTTTTTATCGCAGCGTTGAACGGTGATTTGTTAGGACGTACGATTATTGAACATGGCGCAAAACATATATGGAGCTTGAAAGAGAAGGACGATTTGCAAATAGCGCTTTGGGGCGCAAGACAAGCTGAAGTGACTATACGCGGTAGTGGAATGACGACGTTGTTTGGAGCCGATAAATTGGCGATTGAGAAACTTGCCGAATCTAATGTAAAAAATATACGCACTCTTAATTTTTGTAAAATTTATTATAGGTTCGTGAATATGGTTTATCCGAGGAGCTCACCCTCGAGCAACAGGGTTATCTAAATTTCTTTAATTAAAAAAATTAAAATTATTATAATAATTTTAAGGCCAAATAGAAATGCCTTCTTGAAGGCATGACCTATCCTCATCCACTGCCAACTAACTTTTTTTTCCTGGGGAAATAACTCTCTTTTTCTCACAGTTTTTGTACTTGGTGTTTTTTTTTAATTTTAAATCTTTTTCGAAAAAAATTTTTTCCAAAAAAATTATGTAAATTATATTAATTTAAAATAAATTAAAAAAAAATAAACGTTAAAAAAGTCCATCAAGAAAGTCCTGTTTTCAAATCCAAATCAAAGGGTTTAAGTTGCTAGTTGTGTTGCCATCATCATCAGTATCACCCGCTCCTTTGTTGTTGTCGTTGTTGTGATTGACCATATAAAGTTCAACTCCATGATTGATTCCATTTTCTTCTAAAAAATAAAAATATAAAAAGAATGCTAGAAAATACTAGTGATAGAGATTTTTAAAAAGCCTGGGCCGGATCCTGGGCCTGTAGTAGTTCTGGAAAAATCCGGGCCCAGGGAAACCCCAGGAAGGACAAAAAATGCCTGGACTCTGGGTATAGGGAAACCCCAGGCCTTTGTCCAGACCCAGCTCGATCACTAGAAAATAGAAAAGAAACCTAAAAAGAAGCCTGCCATAGTGCTAAGATAACCCGTACCAGATCCAATGTTGAGAAAAGACTGTCCTTTTTGCAAATCAAGATGTTCGAGGACCTGAAAAAAAATTTAATGATCTTTTGCTTTAACTAAAAGGTAATTTTGAATTATAGGTCTCGATATGACTCCAGTATTTCGACGATCTTTATAAGGTTTGATATTTCGGTGGTTTGGCATTCGGCTACCCCGGTCCGACTCCTCTTCAATCTGCCCATATTCCTCCTTATATGAATGCCCATTCATCCCATCCATTCCACTCATAAGTAGGAAAGGGTCCAAATTAACTCAAAGGATAGTGGGAAGGAAAGAAGAGAAGGAAGTCGTAGGATTCAAATTTACCCTCGGTTTTCCTAATAAAAGGTGTGAGCTGGCCCCCCAAACTAAAAATCTTTAAGAAAAATACATTTGCATAAATACACGGAGCAGAAATATGTAAAAACCCAGGCAATCCCAAATCCGATTTCCAAGCAGAATCTTTATAAGCATTTTCCTCCACATCATTTTCTGGCATAAATTTGCCTCGATCAACAAGTCTACAAACAAAATTCGTTATTTTAAAGTGAAAAATCAAAGAAAACCTCATTTTAATTGAATCATGTTTAACCAAATTGTCAACTAATTCATCGTTGTTTTTGCCAACACTAGCGACTAGACCCATCAGAAATTGGAAGAAAATCAGAATTTTGACATTTTGGTAGAAAAATAAAAATTTTTGTTTTTATATTACCGTAGAGGATAAAATGTCATTTAAATTAAACAAAACGCCAAAAATAAGAGAGAAAAATTTTTTGAAAACATTTTTTAAACAAAAGAGCTAACGAAAGACATATCTGATGATTAGGACAGTAAACATTAAAAAATAATTTTGCATACGAAAACAATTTGAGTAATAATTCTTTTTCAAAAAAAGTTTAGTCTAAAGCACTCACTGGCTCAAGTTCATCTCACTGCCTAACAGGGGTGTGCCATTTTGCCTTCCGTCTTTCGCCAAAATTCTGCCTTTTTTGGACTTTCGCAATTTCGCTTTTTAAAATCTGTTTCGGCACATCCCTGCTGCTTAGATCACTCACTGCCCCCATTTCACCCAGCGCCCAATTTTCACTTTTGCTGAAATCACACAGCACCGTTATGGGTGTCGTTTCCTACTGTCAAGTAGTGTTCGACAAATGGGGGTTTTCGGTAGCGGTAGTATCAAAAAAGTTCGAGACCGTGACTACACGTCAGTACCGCGGTAGCTTGCCAGGCTAAGGCTTCCTATATGTTTTTTAAAATTTGTTAGGCATAAAGTCCGTTAAGAAAGTATGTATACAAGACTTTTTAAACACAAATTAAATACAATTTTTAAAAATAATAAAAATTTAATGAACACAATTAAAGAAATACAAAAGAAAGTGAGAGTTAAAAAAAATTTTTTTTTGGTTGTTTTTTGTTGTTGCTGTATTTTTTTCTTTGATTTTCGATGATGAGATGTTGATGTTGTTGTTAGGTTTTTTGTTTGCCTAGATAAAAAAATAAATAATTTTTTTCCAAAAAATTTAATTAAAAATCAGTATTTCAGAGAACTTATTGTTAAATAAGTGTATATTGCCTGAGGCAATATTCTGATCTACGGCAATTCTAAACAGGAGCCCCAGGCAAATTAGATTTGTAAAATAAATCTTCTAACCAAATCCAAAAAGTTTAGACCCAGAAGATTTTTGTTGTGTAGCTCTAGGTTTTGTTGGAGATATTGCACCACTACTTGTTGTACTCCCACTTCCACTAGTTGGTATTGTAATATTTCCAGGAGTAATGCCGGGAGATGTTGGAGTACCCAAACTTCCACTACTGTCTTTTTTTCCGCTTCTAAAAAATTAAAAAATAAAATTGAAAAAAATATTTTTTTACATATTCATTGAACCCATTGAATTGGCCAAGTAACGCTTTGGATCAACTAATGCAGCCAGAAATGTCTGGAACAAAAAAAAGAATTTAAAAATTAATTTTGATTTTATAATAGGAAAACTTTAAATTATTCACAATTCCCAAGCTTATTTTTTAAAATCAAAATTATTTCAAGTTTTACAATTGTAAAACTTGAAATAAAAAAAAATTATTCACAAAAAATTATTCACAAAATTATTCACAATTATTCACAATTTTCAAGTTTTACAATTGTAAAACTTGAAATAAAAAATAAACTTGGAATTCTGATAAATATGTTGTAATTATTAAAGCAGAAAACACTAATTCTGATTTAATCTCTAAATTCTGATTTTTAAAATTCTGATTATTAAAATTCTGAAAGAAAATTCTGATGTTAAATTCTGACTCATATCCTGATATTAATATAAATTCTGATTTTTTAAAATTCTGATTAAATTCTGATTCAAAATTCTGATTTTTAAATTCTGATTTAAATCTCTATTTTAAAATTTTGATTTTAAAAATTCTAATTGAAAAAATTCTGATTTTTTTAAAATTCTGATCTTTTTAAATTTTCACCTTTTGCTGATCTAATTGTGTAGACAATTTAATTAGCCACTGTTCTTTATCTTCACTAGTAGCTGACTGCGCCACAAAAGTAGCTGGTTGATTAGGGTCATTACTTTGTAAAACAAAACGTAGAGGTTCATCAACAACATTTTCTTCTAATACCATTTTATTTACCTTTAACAAAAATTTTTTTCTTCAATTTTCCCCCTTTTCCTTACCATTATTTGATTTTTAAAATTATACAAAGGATTTCCATATTCTTTTCTAGGAGGTATACATTCAGCAATGATTACAGACTGTTCAAATAAAAATACTCGACGCTCCTTTCCTTTGAAGGGTTGGTTTATATTTCCATCAGAAATTATTAGAGTGCCCTTAAAGTTTAAATTTTATATTTAAAAACTTTTACAAATTGTAAAAATAGGTTAAAACTTTTTTACAATTTGTAAAATAATTTGAAACTTTTTTACGCTAGAAAATAAGTTGCAACTTGTTTCACAATTTGTAAAATAGGTTCCGACATTTTTTCACAAATTGTAAAAATAAGTTGCAACCTGTTTTACAAAGTGTAAAATAGGTTGAATTTTTTTACAATTTGTAAACACTGCTGCAACTTTTTTACAAATTGTAAACACTGTTGCAACTTGTTTTACAATTTGTAAACACGGTTGCAATTTTAAAACTTATTACAAATTTTAAATAATTAATTTTAAAAAATTTTTTCCACCTGAAAAATTAAACGCCCCTGAGCTGTTAAATTGCCTTGAAAGCCTTGCAAACGTCCCACTTGCATCATATCATCACACGCTTTAGGCACAACCCTCATAACATCATGAGCCCGTTCTAACACTTCTGCACGGTCATTAGCACGGTGAGTGTATTTTAGAATATCACTGAGCATTAATTGGTATCTGTAAAAATGAGAATATATTTTCTTTAAAATTTTGTAATAAATTGTCCAATTGTAAAATTGTAATTTTAAAATTAAAGAATAGAAATTGTAAAGTTTGTAAAAATATGTTAAAACTTTTTTACAATTTGTAGAAAAAGGTTGCAACTTTAAAACTTTTTACAATTTATAGAAGTCATAATTAAAAAGGTTGAATTTATAAAACAATCATTTTACAATTGTAAAACTTTGAATTTACAATTTAAAACAATTAAAAACATTATTTTCAAATTGCAACTTTAATTAATAATAAAAGATCAGAATTTGTAAAATTGTAAAAACATTTTGTTTTAAATAAATTAATTACAATTGCGAAAAAAGTAGCAACTTTGAAACTTATTACAAATTGTAAAAGTTATAATTAAAAATTGATTTTTCAAAATTGTAACTTATGTTTACGATTTTAAATTAGAAATTGTATTTTTAAGATGCGACTAAAAATTCAGAATTTGTAAATTCAACGTTTGATTTTAAATAAATTATTTACAATTGTAAAAACAATTTAATTTTAATTTAAACTACTTTGTAATCCGCTGAACAGGTTTAATAAGCAAATCATTAATAGACACTTTATGTCCCAGCCTGTCTTTTACATCAAAAAGTAGTTGTTCAAAATTGTCTTGACTGACCAAAAAATCTTTTTAATAATTAAATTTATTTATAAAAATTTTATTTTTTTTTAATTTTTACCAGATTTTGGTTTATTTTGACAATATTTAACATAAAATGTGTGCAATCTCCTTTCCTTTAAATTTAAAAATTTTGAAAATTATTTTTAAAATTCTCTCTCACATATTTAATAAAAGCATTTCCTGCTGCTTCATAATCTTGTAAACTTTTTTCAATTTCTTTACAAAAGACAGATCTAATAAAAAAAATTAAAAATTAATTTTTTTATTTAAAAATCATCCCAAGCCTCCTCAGTTTGGAAATTTAGAATCAGAAAAAAATCAAAAATTTTTTCAGAATTTTTTTCAGAAACTTTTCAGAAGAAAATCAGAAACATTTTCAGGAAACAGGATTTTACCAAAAAAATCAGAATCTTATTTTGAATTTTTTCCAGAAAAAATCAGAAATTTTTTTTCAGAATTTTTTCAGAAAAGTCAGAACCTTTTTCATAATTTTTCCAAAAAAATCAGAATTTTCTTTCAGAGATTTTTTGATCGGCCTATTTTATTTTCTCATACTCATACTCGTAAATATATCCGAGTACATACAAATTTTGGGACACACTCCCCTCTACTTACTTATGAAAGTCCAATATTTGTTCAATATTTGCAAATATTATTTTAACTTTTTCTCTATCCTCATCACTCAATTCCATTTCTTTAAGTGTTCCAATATACCCATCAACTATAGAAGCTAAATCAACTACATAAGCACGTTCTGTTTCTACAAGTTCTTGAAGGACATAACTAGAGGGAGAAAATAAAAAAATAATAATAAATATCAGAATTAAATTTTAAAAATACAAATCAGAATATTTGAAAATACAAAAAATTCAGAATTTTCCCAGAAAACAAGAATCTTCCCAGAAAACCAGAATTCTTCCAAAAAATCAGAATTTTCCCAGAAAAACAGAATTCTTCCAAAAAATCAGAATTTTCCCAGAAAACCAGAATTCTTCCAAAAAATCAGAATTTTCCCAGAAAAACAGAATTCTTCCAAAAAATCAGAATTTTCCAAGAAAATCAGAATTTTTCCAAAAGATCAGAAATAAAAAATCAGAATCTTCACAGAAAATTAAGAAAAAAATTCAGAATTTTAAATCAGAATTTTAAAAAAATCAGAAATTAATTTAATATTTATTCTGATTTAAATTTTAATATTATTAAAAAATTAAGAAAAAATATTTTACCTTCTCTTCAATCTAGAACTCTCTTCCGGGGTCATTTGTGGAGGTGATGGAGCTGTATTGGTTGTCTCTTCTGCAGTTGCTTCTGTTATGTTATTTTCAGACAACTAAAAAATTAAAAAAAATAAAATTAATTTTTAAAATTATTATTCTGAAGGATTTAAATTTTTAAAAATTATATTCATAAAAAATTAAAAAAAAATTTTTTTAAGCAGGGAAAATTAAAAATTCATTTCACGTGTGTATTTAAAAAAAATATTTTTTCTAATTTATTCCCTCTATTTTCCTACAACCTTTAAAAAAATTGAAAAAAAATTTGAAAAAAAAATAAAAAATACATAATTCATCCAATTTAAATCAAATAAGAAAAAGCGGAAGAAGAGACAGACAGACATAAACATAGTTTTTATTTTAACAAAAGTTTATGTGTTCCATTTTTAGAAATTTTTTAATTTATTTGAGACTAATTTAAGGGGGAAAAAAGTTGTGTTATAAAAACAATAAAAAAGTTGAAATAAATAATCAGAATTAATTGAAGAAATAAATCAGAAATAAGAGAAAATACAAGTTTTAATTAAAAACAAATGTTTTTAATCGATAAACAGAATTATAAAAACAGAATTTATTAACAACAAAACAAAATTTAAAAATCAGAATTTATTTCAAACATTTAGAGATAAATTACAAAACCAGAATTTATTAAAAGAAAACAGAATTATAAAATCAGAATTTAACACATTAATTAAACAACAAAAACCAGAATTTAATAAAAACAACAAAAAAATCAGATTTTCCTAAAAACAAAACAAAATAAAAATCAGAATTTAATTAAAACAAGAAAATCAGAATTTAATTAATAAAAACACACATGAAAAAGATAAAGCAGACATTTAAACACATGAGAAAATCCGCTATTTTAGGCACGACTAAATAGCCCCAGTTCCATCATAATTAGTCAAAAAACATATAAATAGTTGGCCATATTAAATCAAAGGCTGTCGATTTTCATTTTTAATGGAGGGGATTAATAAAAGAATTTTTTTTTAAAAAGAGTGAAACGTTTAATTCAATGCACTTACATAAATATAAAATAAATAGGTAGATAAAGGGAGAAAAAAAGATGAGAAAAAAGGGATTTAAAAAGAAATGAGGAGAAAAAAAACTTAATTTCCTCTCCAGAATTTTTATTTAAAAATATTTTTAACTTAAAATTTAATATATAAATATTAAAAGTTAAAGTACTTGAGAGTCTAAAAATACTATTTAAAAATATTATTTTAAAAAATAAGAAAAAAATATTGAGAGACTTTTTTTTGGCAAAAAAACTGTTTTTATGCTTAAAACAAAAAATAAGAATTATTTTATAAAATGAAAAAATAAAGTAATTTTTAAATTAATAAATCTCTATTGAAAACAGACCAGAATTTAAAATTATTAATTAAAAAAATAATGATTCTGATTGAAAAATAGGTATACAGATATTCTGGTATATTTAAAATAAACAGAACTAAAATTCTGACTTGTAAATTTGTTAAAAACAAAACAAACAAAAATCATAATTTATTAACAACATTCAGAAAAACATTTTAAACTACATAATAATTCTGATTTATTTTACAATTACAAATTCTGATTTTTAATAAAAAAATAAACTTGTTTGTAAAACACTATATAATAATTGTGATTTATTTTATAATTAATTAATAATTCTAATTTTTAAAATTCTGATTTGTAATAAAAAAATAAACTTGTTTGTAAAATATTCTGAAATTTTTGTAGGTGTTCAGAATGTTTTACAAACAAGTTTATTTATTTATTAAAAATCAGAATTTGTAATTGTAAAATAAATCAGAATTTTTATAGGAATTAATAAAACAGAATTTTATTTATTCTTACAATCTTAAAAGTCAGAATTTAAAAAATATTCTGATTTACCTACGACTCTATTGCTCAAATTTAAACTTGATATTTTAAATAAAAAAGAGAAGTAAATTTAAAATAAAAAAAAGATAAAAAAAGAGGAAATAAAATAAATTGGCCCAATTTCCTCCTCTTTTTCTAGTAAATATTTTTTTAAAAAAAGTTGGATCAATTTTTCTTTTTTTTATTGTTAACTAGAAAAAGAGACTATCAGAAAAATGTGTTATGCATTTAAATCAAAGTCCTCTAAGAGTTTATATTGAGTTTTGGGAGTAAAATAAATGAAAAATAAATTTAAAAATAAAATAAAATTGAAGATCAGAGAATTTTAAATAAGAAAAATATTTTTAAAAAATTCAAAAAAAAAATCCCAAAATTTTAAAAATAAAAAAAATCTTGAAAAATCTCTAAGAAAATTTTTAAAAATTAAAAAAAAACTTTAAAAAAATTGTAAATTTTTAAAATTTAAAAAATTTTGAACTTCACCTCATTTTCATGTTCACCACCATTTTCTACTCCTCCACCACCACCACTACTTCCACCAATTTGATCCATTGGAGGTGGTAAATCTAATAAATCGTTGTTTAATGAAGAAGAACCTTCTTGCTGATTTTTATTTATTTTTGTTGATGGAGAAAGTATTTTATTATTATTACAATTTGTTGTAAAATCAGAATTTGTTGATGTTGATGTAACTGATTTAGGCCTTACTATTACTGTTGTGGAAGGAGAAGAACGGCACTTTGATTCACCTTTTTGACTTGAAGAAGTGAAGAAACGACTGGAAAAAAATTTTATTTATTAAATTTTAAATATTTTTTAATTTTTTTAAAAATTTTGATTAAGAATTAAAAATTTTTTTTTTAATTTTTTAAATTAATTAATATTAAGTAAAATCATTTTTTAAAATCTACTTTAATTTTAATTATACGTTAATTCTTATATTTATTAAAAATTTTACAATTGTATTGTTAAATGTTATTTATATTAAATTTTATAAATTACAAATTGTAATAAGTTTATTAATAATTCAGGTTTTGCAGAAAACAATTTCAGAATTTACAATAATTCAGAATTTGTAAAATCAGAATTTGTAAACTTTCAAGTTTATTTTTATTTAAAACTTGAGACTTGAAACTTGAAAACTTTTTTTTACAACTTAAGTTTTACAAATTGTATTTATAATTTAGTGTTCAAGTTTATTTATTTGCAGGCTTATTTTCAAGTTTATTTTCTTATTTTACAAACTTAAAACTTGAAAACTTGCTTTTTTACAAACTTTTTTCCCACTTTAAAAATAAGCTTAAGTTTAACAACAATTATGAAAAAAAAGTTTCAAGTTTGCAATATAGACTTATAAACTTAAGTAAAGCCGACAAGAAGAATATAATTTATTTTTTGGCAGTAAATTGATGAAAATTTTATTTAAAATTATTTTTTTTCTTTTAGTGTGACGCAAATAGATAAGTAGAAAATGCAAATAAATATATAAAAATAAAAAGTATTTAAGTACCCCAAGGGAAAAAATGGAAAAAAATTTTGAAAAATAAAGAAAAAAGTCGATTATTTTTAAGGACACAAAATTATTTAAAAAAAATTTTTTTTATTTTTTTATTTAAAAGGAGAAAAAGTGTTTGTTATTATTAAATATTTTTTATTATTTATTTTATTCCAGGAAAAAAATTTTTTTTAAATATTCCACTTAAATACCTCTCCTTATTTTTCTTTAAACTTTTTAAAGTCCTTGTTTAAATAATTTTAAAAACAGCAGGAAAAAATTGAAGATGACGAGGAAAAAAATATAAATAATATATAGGGAAAGGAGGAATAAAAAAATAGATGAAAAAAAATGAAGAATGGAAGAATTATTAAAATAAAGTATAGGTAATAAAAAGAAAAGAAGAAAAAACATAAGAAGAGTATTGTAATAGGAATGCTATAAAAATTACAAATTGTAAAAAGTTTAATTAAATAATAAAAAAATTCCAACTTGATTACAAAAGTCAGAATTACAAATTCTGATTTAAAGTTGGAAACTCTATTTAAATATAAATTCTGATTCAATAAAAATCAGAATTTGTAATTTGTAATAATAATTAAACAATCAGAATTACAAATTCTGTAATAATTCTGATTTAATAATAATTCTGATTTACATCAGAATTTGTAATTTACAGCCAATATTATAAAAGTCAGAATTACAAATTCTGATTTAAAGTTGGAAACTCTATTTAAATATAAATTCTGATTCAATAAAAATCAGAATTTGTAATTTGTAATAATAATTAAACAATCAGAATTACAAATTCTGTAATAATTCTGATTTAATAAAAATTCTGATTTACATCAGAATTTGTAATTTACAGCCAGTATTATAAAATCAGAATTACAAATTCTGATTTTAAGTTATAAACTCTATTTAGTTAAATAACAATTCTGATTTGGTTAATTTGTAAACAGAATTACAAATTCTGAATTTAAATTGTAAAATCTAACTAAAAAGGAAAATCAATTAAATAAAAAAGTTTTTATTAAAAAAGTAGCGACAGAATGTTGGCACTTTTTATTGTTAAAGTCCTCATTTTATGCTTCATCTTTTTTTTTATTTTATTTTATTTTCACCCCTATATTTAGTGCCGTCATTTCCGTCTTCAACAAGTCTATCTATTTATGCATTCCCCCTCCAAAAATCTTTTTAAAGCTAAAAACTTTGAGAGATGGAAGGGGTTTTTCAAAAATTTTGTAGCTCAAAAAATAAAATAATTTACAAAATATATATCATTCGATAGGGAATTAAATTAGCTACAAAATGGTATATAAAACAAAATTTTTGGTCAAATATTAAAAAAGTTATAGTCGAAAAAGTGACCAGAATCGGCTTACTTTTGGTTGAATAAATATTAAAAATTCTGATTTAAAATTCTGATTTTTAAAAAATATTTATTAAAAATAATTTAATAGCAAATTTAAACATCCCTCGAATTTTATAAAAAAAATATTTATTTTTAATAACAAAGTAGCCAAAAAAATTGTGTTCCTTTTCTCCTTTAGAGAATTCCAAAAAAACTTTTTTTGAAAGTTAAATTGCTGCCAACGGCATTTTTTTTAAGTGGGAAAATTTGGAAAAAACAAAAATGAAGAAAATAAGGGGAAAGTAGGGAAGGAGGATTATTATAATAATGAATTATTGATGAAGCAAGTGTGAAAAAAAAAGAAAAAAAGAAAAGTATGATGCAAAAAAACTCAAAAAATATTATTTTAATTGAGGAAAAAAATATTTTTTTTAATTGGTCTTTGCGAAATTTGACAAAAAATTAAAGAAAGATTAAAGAAAAAATATTTTAATTTTAAAAAATAAATAAAGGGTAGGGACGTTTAGGCGCAAGCGTCAAACTTAAGACAACTTAAGATTAAAGAAAAAATAAATTTTAAAAAAGGTTAAAGAATGAGGCATTTTAATGGGCAAATATTTTTTTCGATTAAAAAATTTGTGTTAATTTTTCAAAAACAAATTTTAAAAATAAAAATGAAAAAAATAGTAGTGAAGGTATGTAGAAAAATAAGTAGGTCCAAAAAACGTCTTGAGATAAGTGAAAAAATATATATAGTGAAGAAGCCATCTTTTTTTTTACTTTGAATGAATAAAAAAAGAAGAAAATAAAGGATTGTGGTGCTTATTTGAATTTGGCAAATGAAATTTGCTGAGTGCCGTTGCTGTTTAAAAAAAAGAAAGAGAGAAAAGTTGGGGAGAAGAGAGAAGAGGCAGGGATGTTTGGGCGCAGTATAGAATAGTCGAAATAAAACGTAGAGGCATTAAATTTTGTGGATAAGACATTAATAGGGTCAACTACGTATTCTGAAAATTTCAGAATTTTTGAACAAATATTGAGGGAGTTATGAATGAAAATATAAAAACTTGCCCAAAATGTGAGATATGCTCTCCATTTTTGCTTATATCTCTCGAAATATTAAAAATAAAAATTTAAAATTTTTAGGGTTACTAGATAACCCCCTCAAGCATAATATACACAAAAAATAATAGAGCCAAAAATTCCAAAAAATAAAATAGACAAGTCCGCGCCTAAACATTAAATACGCCCAAACGTCTATAAAAGAGGAAAGAATAACGTAACAAGAGAAAGTGAGAGAGAAAAAGCTATTTACTCTCTCTCACAAAGTAGTAAAAAGCCACCAGTTAGTTCATCAAAGAAAAGCCATAATCCTCTCTCATCCATCGTCATATCCACACATACTTCACGTACCAAAGTTTTTTTTATTATAAAGCCAGTGCCGCGTGAAGTTAGGTGTATTTTTTATTATACGAAGAGGTGGGCATTAGAGTCTGAATAAATTAAACACTAGAATAAACTGGAAAATTGGGAGATGGATATTAGAGATCGGCTTGGGTCTGGACCATGGCCTGGGTTTTTCCTTACCCAGAGCCCAGTCCCAGGCATTTTTTGACCTTCCTGGGTTCTAGAAAATTTTTCTAGAAAATATATACGTAGGTATACATATTAAGAATAGACGAAACTCAGTCAAAAGAAAATCAGAAAATACAGAGCAAACTTGGTAATGGATACGGATACAGATAATTTCAAAATGCCTGCGGATATCCGCCTGTATCCGCCGCAAACATCCGAATACGGATACCAAAATCCATGTCCATTACCAAGTCTGATACAGAGACAGGAGATGGATAAGGGGAGGAGCGGAGGTGAGGAGCGGATATGGAGTTCGCAAAAAATTTAAGAGAAAAATCATAAAATAGCTCAAGACTCAAATACCCCATCTGTCAATATTTCATCATATACCCTCCATATTTTTTGTTACTTATCGAGTACTAGATTAGAGGGGAGGGGGGGATACTAGTTAGCTTATGCTTTTTAGCCATTCCAAGTATTCAAGTAGGTATTTTCTTTCCTGAGGCTATTTAACTAATATATTCTCCTTTTTCTTTCTCTCACTACCTTCTCCTCCTTCTCCTCTTCCTCACAAAAAACATTAAGCACAAAATTATATAAAATTAAATTATTCAATACCCATAGTCTTTATTTTAAGCCTTTTCGGCGCTGAAGAAAGGGCGTCAAGTGGAAAAATAAAAGAAAAGGTCCGCGCCAAAAAAGAGTTGGCGCCCAAAAGTCTTTATTATTTTAATGAAGAAAAATTATGTGTAGAGAAAAAAGTAACGGCAAAAATGCCAAAGGCAGATGTTATAATAGAGTAGAGAAGTGCTTCTTTTAAAAGATACACATTTGCAAAACTAAAATTAATAGAGAAAAAAAATTTTTTTAAAGTACTAATAAAAAAATGTGAAAATTGTGTGAAAGTCATATGAAAATATGATGAAAATTAATGAATTAATTTTCAAAAAAAAATTTTTTTGAAAAAAATGTTAAAGTCAAGATTTCAAAGGAATTGAGGATAAATTCAGGGTTTTACAAAAAAAATAGATAAAAATGTTAAAAATTCAATATATACACAGGACAAGGAAAAGATAAGGTAAATAATCGAAAAGCTTATAAAGTTGAACTGAATATTGAAGGCAATTTTCTTTTCCCATATCCCTAGCTTACACGAGATTTAGAAGACCGAAAATCGTGAATTTATTAGATTTTTGTATTGGCTAGATACGCAAAAGTTCAGTCAAGAAGGGAAAACGTCTCAAAAGAGATTCTCCCCTCTCACTGCAACAAGGGCTCATATTATTAACGTTTCAACCTAAGTAAAATATCAACAAAAAATATAAATTTATTTTTTTACCCTCTAAACAAGCTTGCAAATGTAGCTGAGATTGATCCTCCTCCACCTCCTCCTCCTCTTTTAGCCTCATTTTTATTTTTCTGACATTTTTTATTATTTCGTTTTTTATTATTTAAACTGCCACAACGAAAAATGAGGTAATCTGAGAAGCGTCTTCCTCTTCCTCCTCTTACTCGCCCACCACCACCACCACCACAAAATCCTTTTTTTGTATCTTCATCATTTTGGCATATAATATTTTTATCACAACACATTTTTAATTAATAAATAAAGGGGATATAAAGGATATATAAATCTAAAATAGAAAAAATTTTTCTTTTTTTTTGCAACTAAAAAATTAAAAAAAATATTTAGGGAGGAGAGAGACAACCTAAAGAAAATTTTAAAAAAAATAAAAAATATAGGCCAATAAAATATATAGGCCAATAAGGACCGGGAAGGGTCTTCTAGCCACTTATATATCCCCATGCAAATTTAATTATTATAGATCACAAACGCAAAATTTTTTTGGCGAATTTAAAAATTTAAAAATTAATTTAGATAACAGAGATCTATTTTTAAAAAAATTCGCCAAAAAAAAATTTTTTTTTCAACTCAATATAACAAAGATCTATATTTACATATACAAAAAAATTCGCCAAATAAAAAAATCTTAAAACTAGAGATATAAATAATAATTCTAAATTTTAAATAACAAAAATAGGTAATTACTTTAAAAAAAATTAAAAAAAGGAAACAATAAACAAAATACAATTTAGGGAAATAAATATTCCCCTCCCCTCCCTTCTCCCGCCTTTTCCCCCTTTAGTTAAAATTACTAAGGTTGTCACAAAATAAAAAAAAAAACTATTTTTTTTAAATAATCAAGAAAACAGTCAAAAATAAGGTGAAGGTTAAAAAAAAAAAAAAGAAAAAATTAAATTGCGTCATCAAATCACTCGCTATCCTCCTTCCTTTCCCTCTCCCTATACCGTTAATTCCCCTCCATTAAACTTTTAACTACTCCGCGCGGAAAAAAAAATAAAAATTTTTTGTGTCATTAAACGTGTTTGTATATATTGAATTTTTTTTACAAAATAAAAAAAATAAAGAGAGATAATTTTAAAGGTAAATAAATAAATAAAAAAAGATATATGTTAGTAGGATTTTTGTTGTTAAATAGAAAGAATTAAAAAAATAATTAATTAATCAGAATTAATAAAAATTGCAATTATATAAATAAGAAAATAAAAGAGAGAAAAAATCAAGTTTGTAATTTGTGTAAAAATACAAACTTGATAATTGTAAATTCTGGTTTAAGTTTAAATTCTGATTTGTATTTTTATAACAGTTATTCTGGTCAAGTTTATTTATTTCTGGTTTTTATTTAATAAATTCTGATTTTTTCACGTTTATCAGAATTTTAAGTTTATCAGAATTTTAAGTTTATCAGAATTTTAAGTTTATTTATTTCTGGTTGTGTTTAATTTAAATTCTGATTTGTATTTTTATTTAATAAAATTCTGATTTTTCAAGTTTAATTATATTCTGTATTTTATTCAAGTTTAATTAAAATTCTGATTTTTAATTTTATGTGTTTTACTATAATTCTGATTTTTAAATAATTAAATATTAATTCCCCCACCGAATAGATGTACGTTTGTTGTTGCTGCTATTTGGCGTAGAAGCAGTTTCGTCATGAGCATGTGAAGTGGAAGGTGTTGGTTGGTCTGAAAAAATATTAAATTAAATATTTAAAATAAACTAAATAAAAATAAATAAAAAGCACCATTTTTTGAAGGATTTTAAAATTAAAAAAAAATATTTTTATTTTAATTATTAAATTTTTAGTCTCCACTATATAAAATGTTTATTTTTTTTTATAAAATTTCAAAAAAAAATTTATTTTTGGGCCGTAAATTCCTAATAAGTGAGTCTGCCTACAAAATTTCAAATTCCCAAAAAAAATATTTAAAAATATTTTCCAAAAAATTTCTTCCAAAATTTTTAAAAAATTAGGGTTGTCATGGAAAATCTTCAGATATCCATGAAACCAAATCTAAAAAAATCTTCGATTCTTCACAATTCATTTCCTAGCTAACATCAATCACCCCTTTTATTTCAAACCATTTAAATTACAAGATAAAGTAGTTAATTCTGCAGTACTTGTCCTTCTTGTATTATTAATTAAATTTAAATTATTATTAGTCGTTGCTTTTCCATTATTATTGTTTGGTTCAGACGTTGACGTAGAAAACCATTTTTTTCTATTTAAAGCAAAACTAAAACGTTTTTTGGTTGGTTTCTCTTCCTCCTTAGCTTCCTCCTTCTCATGATTCTGGTCCTTCTGCTCGTCTTTTTCGTGTTTCTGTTGCTTTTCCAAGGATACTTGACCTTCATTTCTTCCCGAATTTCTTAAAGGTGATTGACATTTACTAGAGGTTGAACACCTCCTTTCCCCTCTTCCCTTCTTCGTCCCCTGAGGAGAAAATGAGGCAAATCTGCATGTATTAAATGATGATTTTTTAACTAAATTTGTATGTTTTGAAACAAATGAAGCTGCAGCGGATTCACTTATTCCGCTAAATATTGCGGCCGCTGAAAATTTTTTTCGATGGTAGGAAGGGGTAGAAGTTGATGTATTTGGAGAGGATGTT
Organism: Meloidogyne luci; assembly: GCA_902706615.1. NCBI lineage: Eukaryota > Metazoa > Nematoda > Chromadorea > Rhabditida > Meloidogynidae > Meloidogyne > Meloidogyne luci. The sequence continues at coordinate 1,803,024 of CACSLI010000165.1, read as the reverse complement.
GCGGTAATATTTGATGTTATTGATAATTTATTATTATTATTATTTTTATTTGAAGGATTGGGGTTGGTGTCTTCTATAGTTTGTGAACGCTCGATTTTTCTTAGTGGCATTTTCTTTGTGTTTTTATTTTTCGAAAAAAAATAAAAATTTTTTTGTTAATTTTTTAAACAAAATTTAGGAAAAGAAAAAAATATATTAAAAATTAGAGACGGGACCGAGATGAGATCTCGGTTATCGAGAGCGAGAACTTTTCGAAATCTCGATTCTCGTAAAACACTCCCAGTCCAGTCTCCATTAAAAAATAATCTCTTAAATAAATAGATAATCTAAAAAAAATAAAAAAAAAATTTTTTTTTTAGAAAATAAACTCTTCAAAGAAGGCGTAAAAGAAAATAATGCAAGTAAAATTAGCCTCAATTTTAAAATTTTCTGGAAAAAATAAAATAAATTAACTATTAATTTTTATTGATAGTTTATGTATTGGGGATATAAAAATTAGAAAGAACATATTAGGGATGACACGGGTTGAGAAAGAATGTTGAGGCGGGTCCCGAATTCTTGTAAAAACACGCCCAGCCCGGAATCTAGAATATATAGGACGGACGCTGACTGTACTTAAAATTAAAAAAAAAATCCCCCAATTTAAAAATAATATACCGTATTTTCTCTGGTAATTCCCCAGGGGGATTATTGTTTCAACCCTTTCTAGGGTGGGGAATTACTAGAGAAAATAATATATTTCATTTTTTCACCTAAAAATAAATTTAAAAATTATCGATTAAAAGCGAGAGAGGCGCTTAGAAGAAAAGCTAGAAAGAGTTCTGCTATCATTATTTTGGATTTTTTTAAAAAGCTTTAAAAATGAAACGTTCATCTTTTTTAAAGATGATAAGGAGGAAAAAAAAGTAAATAAACAAACAAACAGAAAAAAAACGCGCGCAAGCAAAGTAGTATTTTTGTAGAAGAAAAAATGTGAAGGAAGAAAAGTAAGGAGGAACAGCTGTAAAAATAAATACTTACAAAAAAAGTTTTGAGATTTTTAGGAAGAAATTAAAAAAAAATTTTTTTTAATGAAAAAGAAAAGTTGATATTAAAAAATAAATAAAAGTTATGAATTAAAGCCTTGCTTCTTCAGAAAAATTTGATCTTTCGGCACTTTATCGTTCATAACTTTTTTGCCAGTGTATCAAGAATTTTGATTTTTTGGTATATTGTAGCCTATTTAATGCTATATCCAAAGGGACCAAGAACTTAAAGAAGTGACCATCCCTTGAGAAGTTATAGGGTCCGGGACTGAGTTGAGGTGTGCCCAAGTACTCTTAACTATTAAAATTTTTTCTGTTAAAAAATCAAAAAAAAAAAATGACGAAAATATAAATGAAATCACAATCGGATTTTCTTTCCTTTTCCTTTCACTCGATTAAAAAAAAATTTTTTTTAAGAGCTTTTCATTTAAAAAAATAAACGTTATAAGAGAAGATGAAGAAGCATAAGCGCAGTAAAAAGAAGAAAGAAAAAGATTTTTTTGGAGAAAAAAATCTTTTTTAAAGAAGCTTAGAGAGAGTTAAAAAAATTGAGTTTATCAAGTTATATAAATAAAATTTGGCCTTTTTTCTGTGTTTATTTTTCTTTGAGTTTTGACTTTTCCTTCCTTTCATTGTCATTATTTTCTTTTTTTTTCTTTTCAATTCTTAAAACACTATTAAGAAAAAAAAAATTAAGGAAGAAATTTTGAAAGGGGATACAAAAAAAAGTGAGAGAAGAGGGGTAGAAAAAGAGAGATAAGGCCCCCTGCTACCAGCTAAAGATAAATAAATAAAAAATAAATTAAATAAAATCAATTAAAATTAAAAAAAAATATTAATTTTTAAAAGCTTATAAAAATTTTAAATGAGAAAGAAAAGGAGAAGAGATTATTATTAAAATGAGAATAAATTATAATATATTAAAATATTAATTTATTTAATGAAGAATATATAATTTATTTAATTTATTAAAAATAGAGTAGAGCACCACCCCCTAATCCTATGAAAAACTCCGACCCTAATCTGAAGGCTCTCTCTATCTCGGTAAAAAAACCCCCCTCTACCTCAATTCCCGATCACACAAAGGGACTGGCAAAATCAGATACAGTCTGGTGCATAAGTATATGATCAAGGGTGTGTGAATTTTAATTTTGCTTCGCCTCGCTGTTAAATCGCATAATTTTAAAACTTTTTTATTTTATATTATAGCATTTTTTTCGGGCTTTAAGATGATGATAAATTTATAGAAAAATATTTTCATTTCATAGAGTTATGATTTTTTAAATAAATTTACCCCTATTTTTGTTGGTGCAAAAGTTTACGATCAAAACTTTAAATCTCATTTTTTTCAAAAAATTTCACATCTAATATTAAAATAATTTGTTTTTATTTTAGCTTAGACATTCATAAATCTAAAATAATTTCAACTCCGGTAAAAGATGTTATTGTCGGAGCAAAAAAGTTGGTCAAACTGAGTGTACATTTCGAACTTTTCAACTACATTTCCAACTTTTACTGCATCTCCAACTTTTAGAAGAAATTTTTTTGAGGTCTGTAAAAAATATATTTGATTCTCCTCTAGATTCTACATACAATACAAAAAAATCATCCAAATCGGTCGAGGCGAAGCAAAATTAAAATTCACACACCCTTGATCATATACTTATGCACCAGACTGTATGTATTTGATCAAATAATTTGAAAATTATTTGATAAAATTTAGTATATAAAAATGGGGTGATAAATAAAATTTAAATAATAATATTGATAATAAAATATAAAAATGAAGAGAAAAAAAATTTTTTTTTAATAAATAAGAGAGAAAAATAATTAATAAATTAATAATAATATTTTTTTATTTTTATTAAAGTGCATTTATTTCCCTATAATTCTCCCATGGATAAAAAAATAGATAAATCCCATGCGAAAAAAAAGGATAAATGAAAATGTGTTAAATGAAAAATAAAAAAATAAAGATAAAATTAAATACCTATATTATTTAAATACTAGCAAAAAAATAATAATTTTTCTTTTAAATTTTTAAAAAATTTTAATATTAAAGATTTTAATTAATTTATAAAAAATAATTTTTATATAGTAAAATAAATTAATTATAATATAGAAAAAAGCAGAAAAGTAGAAAATTCTGATTTTTAATTTCTAAATAAAGCGTGTTTAAATAAAATTCTGATTTAGAAAAATAAAATTCTGAATTTAATTAATGTGAGTATTTTACAAAAATTCTGATTTATAAATACATAAAAGCATAATTCTGAAATAAAGAAATTCTGATTCTATTATAAAAAGATACCTAGAAAATTCTGATTTTTAAAAAATTATGAAAACAAGGAAATTCTGATTCTGAAAAAAAAATAAAAAAAATTCTGATTTATAAAAAAGCAAAATTCTGATTTTTAAAAAAGAATAAAAATTCTGATTTTTCTAAAACGAATTTTTATTTAAAAACTTGAAGCATGCAGAAAAACATCAAAAGCTTGCAAATAAACAAAATGAAAAAATGAAGAAGCAATAATAACTTCTTGCTCGCTAATTTTATTATGACAAATTAGAATAAAAACAAAGGAAAAATTAACAGAAAAAAAATAAAAAAGAGGAAGCTAAAAGTGTGCTTCTCCACGAAAATAAAAGGAGAGGATTCTTCCCCCACTCTTTTTTCTACTTTGTGTGCTTAACGGGCCATTTTCTTTCCTTCATTTTCTCATTTTCAAGTAGAAAAAAAATACAAAAAAATGCCCAAAAAGAAGCAAAAAAAGGTAAGTAGATAGGTAAGAAGAAGCAAATTTTTCTAGCTTTTTAGTGTGTGTGCTTTTTTAGCTATTCAATAAATGTTAACAAATATATAACCAACCGCTTATAAATCAATAATGTGGCAAAAATGTGAAGCATTTATGTATTTAGTTGTTGGGGGTTGAGGGCTTTTTTAAGAAAAAAAACTAAAAAAGAAAGAAGACGTGCAAAATATATAATTAAAAATGAAAGAAAGAAAATATAATTTAAATAAAGGAATAAATAATTAAAAGAAAGAAAATAAAAGCTTTTTTAAAAAATTTTAGGATGATAATGCTAAATGAAACAAAATAACAAGAGGAATTAATAATTGAAGCAAAAGAATAAAAGTTGAAGCAAATAGTGTTAGAAGTTGTAGCAAAGTTCTGATTTTTAATTTCAAGTTTTAATTCAAGTTTTATAAGAAACAATACAAACACGAGCCTTAAAACATCAGAATTAAATTTGAACATATTAAAACATGAATATAAAAAAACCAGAATTTTAATAAAACATATTAATAGATTTTAACTAGGAAAAAACAGAATTTAGCTAAAACACAATAAAAAAATAAAAACAGAATTCTGGTTTTATAGTTGTTTAAGTTTTATTTTGTTCTAATAAAATTCTGATTTTTCTCTAGTATGTTTTATTAAAATTCTGATTTTCAAGTAGCGTGTTCTAATTTAATTCTGATTTTCAAAAAGCGTGTTTTAACAAAATTCTGATTTTTTACATTTATGTTTTAACATGTTCAAATTTAATTCTGATTCTAAAATAATACATATTTAATTATTCAAAAACAGAATAAGAAATACAATTGTAAAATTAAATAAAGTTGAAACATTATGAATAATGAAAGTAAAAAGAAAAAAGAGATGCGTGATATTTTATGTCATTTAAAGTAAATAAAAGAAGAGAAGAGAGAATTTTAAAAGTTACCTAATTTAGAAATAAAATAAAAATTTCCAAGAAGTTGAAAAAAATTTTTTTTATAAAATAAAGACTAATTTTAGATGCTCAATTTTACACTTTTTTTTGCAATTATATTAAAAAGAATCAAATTTTTAGTTCCAAGATTTATGAAAATTTAAAGAAAAAATTAAAAATATATAGGAAAAAATAATTGAAGCAAAAGAATAAAATTTGAAGCAAGTAGTGCTAGAAGTTGAAGCAAAAGTTGAAGCAGTAACTCTTTTTTTTATTTTAGTAGAAGAAATAAAATTGTAATATTGTTATTGGAGGAATAATAAATTTAATTTAAATTAATATACAAATAATTACCTAATTTTAAAATGAATAAACGCTATAAGCGAAAAATTAAATAAATATTGTCAAAAATGATGTGGCAAAAAAGCAGAAAAAATGAAAAAAATAAAATTTAAAACTTGATTTTTATTTTGTTTCCTTTTTCTCCAAAAATAAACTCTCTTTTTTTCTCTAGGGAAAAAATGGCTTGTTATGGAACATAAAAAGGAGGGGAAATGATTTATGAACAAATAAATTATGAATTGCGTAAAAAATGAATATTTAGATAATTTAAAAATAAAAAGAAAAAAGGAGATAAAGAATTGTAAAAAAATAAAATTAGGTAGTTGAGAAATTAAAAATTTTACAATTTTGTTTAAATTGTAAAATTTTTAATAAAAAGTTTTAAGTTGTAGTGTTTGTAGATGTTTGTAGCAAAATTCTGATTTTTAATTTCAAGTTTTATAAGAAACAGTACAAACATGAACTTTAAAAAATCAGAATTTTAATAAAACATATTAATAGACAAACATATTACAAATTGTAATTAAACTTGAAATTAATTAAACTTGTTTTACAATTTGTAATTACTTCAAGTTTTATTTGTAATAATTAAAACTTGAAAATTAAAATTTGTAATTGTAAAAATAAAAAAAAAAGTTTTGTATATTACAATTGTAATTAACAAGTTGTAATTATTACAAATTATAAAACTTGAAATAATTACACAAGTTTATACAAATATTACAAATTGTAATTTATTTTTTAATTTAAATTTATTTTATTTAGAAATTGTATTTTTTAATTAACCTAAAAATGTTATATTTAAATTAATAATTTAGGTGTAATATTGCCTAATAATTATTAAAAAAACACATTTTTAGACTCATACCTATTTTTACAATTAATTTATATTTCCCAAAAAATGGTGCTATATTTAAAAAATTATTAACAAAACGATTTTTTAACCCACCAGGACCATCTAAAGGCATCAATATCCGTTTAGGAACCATTCCTTCATTTCCTTTTTGACCAGATTTGTCCAAAACAGCAATTTTAACAAATTCATTGTTGACGTTGTTGTCTTCTCCAATATCACAATTATTTAAAATTTCAACTCGTTGACCAGACAAAATTGTTAATTGTTCTGAATTGGAAGCAGTAAAGTCTTCTGTTGTTGTGAAGTATTGTTGTTGTTGTTTATCCTTAAAAATAAAATATATTAATTAATGGAATTAAAAAATAATGAAAAAATTTTTATTTATTAATATTACCTTTACATTTAATTATTAATTTATTAAAAAAATTTTTTCCACTTCTAATTAAAAAATAAAAGTAAAAATAAAAATCAAAAGAAAAAATTAAATAAAAAAGTGGGAAAAAATTTAAAAAATATTATTTCTAAATTTAAAAGTAATTTAAAAAATTTAAAAAAAAATTTTTAAGTTAGAAAAAATAAAAATACCTAGCTTATACATATTTTAAACCAAATAAAAAATATAAAAAAAATAAATATAAAATTAAATATAAACTTAATTGTAAAACTTTTTACAAATTGTAAAAAAAGTTTTATATTTTAATTGTAAAAAGTTCCAAGTTTACAAATGAATTTACAATTTTTAAAAGACATTTATAAAACTTGATGTAAAAACTTGAAGCAAACTCTATAAAAAAATAAAACTTTTTTTTACAATTTGTAAGAAGAAAACTTTTTTTTACAATTGAATAAGTTTTATTTTATTTGCCTTACTTGTTTTTACAATTTGTACTTTTTATTACCCATTTCTTTTACAATTTGTAAAAAGAAAAAACGTCAAATAAACAAGGCATAAACTTACTGCCTTAAAAAAATTTTTTTTCAAATTTTTAATAACCTCCTCATTATTTAAACAATTATTTTGTACAAATAACAATGAAGAAGAATTATTTGAGCAATCATTATTAGTAACCAAAAGTGTAATATCAGAGGAATTATTATTAGAATTTGAATTATTTGTTGAATGACGAAAAGAACCGGTTAATTTACGTCGAGCTCTATCATAAAGATTTTCGGTATGGGAACGAAGAGTACGGAATGATTTTGAATAACTCAACATTTTTTCAAAAAATTTTCTTAAAAAGATTTTTAATTAAAAATATGAAGGAAAAAAAAGGATAAAAAGGTTTTTCAAAATAATTAAATAAACTTGTTTTACAATTGTAAAGTTTGTGAAAAAGGCGCGAATAAAGTCTTAGTATTGTAAATATAGTTTAAATTTATATAAAAGTTTATTTTACAATTGTAAAAAACAATTGTAAATTTAATTAGCAAATAAATTTAATTCTACAATAAATTGTAAAATTAAAAAAAATATTGTGATTTTGAAAAAGAAAATTCTAAAAATTAGTAATAGCTAATTATAAGCAATAATATAGGCAGTTTTTAGTTAGTTTTTGATTCTATAGCTTTTTGATAGCTACTCAATTAATAACACATACATTTATTTTGGATTAAAATTAAAAAAAAAAATAAAATTGAATATCTGTCTGATATCATTAAAAAATAAAAGAAAAAAGTAAAAAAATTTCACTTAATTAGGGAATCATAAGGCAAAGTCAAAAATAAATTTTTTTTTGTTTAAATGGCAAAAAAACAAGAAAAACGAGAAAAAATTATAACAATACACAAACAGAAAAATGAGAAGAAAGAAAAAATTTAACACACACAAGAGTATATATTAGCTATATATTGGAGACAGAAATAAAAATAAAAATGAAAGGCTCTGGTAGGGGCTAAAAGGGAGAGGTTGGTTGGTTGGAGGGGGAGAGGTTGGTGGCAAGGGTACAGCCCCCAAGTAGGCGCGAGGCCATAACAACGCAAAGCCAAAACTTGTTTTAATATTCCCGAATCTTACCAAACTTAGTATTAACCGATTCCTCTCGTTGAGCTATAGAGATTGGTACTAAAATTGTCAAGGGCCAGAATTTTTCTATCTAGTTATACCTTTGCGCCAACTTGGCCTCGCGCCTATTTGGGGGCTGTTTGGTTGGTGGAAACGAGACAATAATGCTTTATAAACGCTGGAAGGACTTGGGAGGCTTTGGTAGAGCTAGCTGTTCACACACAAACAAATAAACACATATAAAAAATAAGCGCAACGCCATACGAGATTTTTTTTCTTCTATAAAATGGCAATTAGAGAGTGTATATAAAATAGCTAGCTATGAAATAACCCCCGCGGGGGAGAGTAAAAATTAAAAAAAAATTTTTTTTTCTACTATCATATTGCTTATATGCGCCTCTCAAAAAGAGAGAGAGGAAAAAAATTTAAAAATTTATTCAGTTGACATAAAGCCTTTCTTTTTTTGGTTTTTTTAAAATATAAATATTTATGGGGAGAGAAAGATAAGGCAACGAAAAAAAGCAGGAAAATATGTTTTAAAAAGCAGCTAATATTTATTTTATAGGGCCAATTATTCGCCTGCTACTTATATATTCTTGTATTAACCAAAGAATTCTGATTATAAATTCTGAATTAAAAAATTAAATGAAAAGAAATACAGAATTCTGAAACAAATAAATAATGGGTAAAATTCTGATTTAATAATTCTGACTGAAAATTCTGAAAAATAAATTCTGATTAAAATTCTGAAAAGAATTCTGATTTAATAATTCTGAAAAAATTCTGAAAATAAATTCAAGAATTGCAAAATAAATTCTGATTAAAAACTGCTCAACGAAAGTCTAATACTAAAAATTCTGATAAACAAATACAAATTCTGATAAAACAAAAAATACAGAGTCTACTAATTTAATTAATTCTAATTTTCAATTGTATTTTTAATTGGAATTTATTTTTATACTTTAAATTAAAAAAATAAAAGTTCTGATTATATACAACAATAATAAAACAATATAAATATAGGTAGTAGTACTTCTATTACCCTTTTCTTTTTTTCTTCATTAAAAAAAAAAGAAAAAAAAAGTGAAACACCAAAAATTTATATCGGTATATATTTAGGTAATACCTATAAATATTGGCCGACAGAAAAAAAACGCGCGTTTCTCTACGAGATTTTTTAAAATTTCTCTTTGTTTAAATGCTCTATGCATTTAAAAAAATTATTCAATAGTTCGAAAAAAGGTGTTTTTAATTTTAAATAGGCAGAAAAAAAAGAGGAAAAGCTAAATATGCTAAAGAGAGAAAGACTTTTTGACATAAATCCTTTCCACATTTTTAGAAAAAAAATTATAAACAAAAAATGAAAATGAATAATTTTTAGAAAAAAAGGAAGGAAGATTATTAAATATAAGAGTAGTTAAAAAAAAATTTTTTTTGGAAAATTCTAAAAGCTTAAAAGTCCTAGAGATAAAATTGAAAAAAAAAGAAAAATGAAGGACTAATAAAAAAATTAATTTAAAAGGCTTCTAATTATTAAAAAATTTATGATTCTTGCTCTCTTTTTCATTAGAAAATTTTCGATTAGTAAGAGGTTATCAGTTTATAACTGATTGTGAGCTAAATTGGATAAATAAATAATGTCCTATGCTTACTCGTAGGACTAATATTAAGCAAAAATAAATACAATCATACGACTGAAAAATAATAATAAAGTTAATCCCTTCTATAGGTGACTCTATTGTTTAAGAATAAAAATAATAATAAAATGAAAAATAAAAAAATAATAATTAAAAAATATTAAAGGAAATTAGAAAAAAAATCCAACAAAAAAATATTAAAAAATATTAAAAACACAAATTAAAAAAAACAAAACATTGACGTAAAATATTCCCCCTCCCCTCCCCTCCACCCATTCCCTGCCTTATTTTAAGCACGAATTTTTAGTTTAAAAAAACAAAAAAATAATTTACCATCTTTTCCTCAACACATTTTTTATTTAAAAAGCTTCCTCCTCCTCCCTTGTTATTGTTGTTTTTGTTTTCCCTCCTCCTTCGTAAATAATTATCTAACGAACTTGAAGAAGTTGAAGGAGAAGCTAAAGAAGTAGTAAATGAGCGGGTTATTGGAATATTATTTAAATTTTTTCGTTTATTATTTGAAATTTTTTTCAATTCATCTGTAGAGGAGGAAGTTGTTAAAAATGCTGTTTTTGTTTTTTCTAGTTGAAGACGAAAATTGGTAAATATTTTGGAGAGGCTGGTACGTCGATTATTAGTATTTATTTTGGTTGTTGGAATGTTGTTTTTATTGTTGTTCATATTACCTATACATGGAAGTTGTAAAATTTAGGTATTAAATAGGGTTCGATATCTCTACCCAGGAGAACCGGGATGAATCCTAGTATAAGGGAGTAAAATAAAATTAAATCAAAAATAGGCAGTTGAAAACAAAAAAAAACAAAGGAAACCTCAGGCAAAAACAATGAAACTCCTCAAGCAGTTGAAAATTATATCAAACTCCGAGCAGGATTGATCCCGTAACCTCAGGCAGTTATTACTAGGCGCTCTCACTAACCATGTAAACCGACAAAGTTTTCTAGGCAAATGATTCACCTTCTTTATTAAATAGATATGAAACGCAACCTAGTATTTCTCTTTTTCTTGGATTATTATTTACACGGCTGGTAAAGACTAAGGTTTGACCCCAAACGCTCGGGGGCGGGCATGTCGGGGTACAGGGCTTTCACATTGTCGGGGTACGGGGTTCAGAATCGGGGTACAACTCTAATAAAGACACGTACCTTCAAAAGGTTTTTCACTGAGCTTCTTCATCTTCATATCCTCTTTTCCCATACTTCCTTCACCTTCACAACTTGAAAAAGTATTATTAAATGTTGCTGAATAAACCATTTTTGCTGTTTTAGCAGCTAAACCTTCCAATTTACTTTCTTTTTTAGCATTTTTATTTTTTTCTTTTTCATTTTCTTCTATAGGGAATCTTGAAGGAAGTAAATCTGCAATTGAAGCAGACATTTTTATACATGAAATATTTGATGACGTCGTGGGTGTCGTCTGGGTTGTTCCGAGTAAATTATTATTTTTATTTGAAAATGATTGGAGAGGTTCAGGGTCTTCATGCTCCTCTTCCTCCCTATTATTTTTATTTGAGAGAACTTCAGGGAGGTCAAGTTTAGCTTCAGAGTCCTTTTCCTCTCTTTGTTCCAACAAAATTTCTTCCATTTTTGTACTATTATTATTATTTGGAGAGAAGAAAATGACTGGAGAAGCAGATGATTTTTCATCATCCATCATTTGTCTGCTAACAAGTATTTCATTATTATTATTAATTTTAGCAATTGATGAGTCATCCTTTTCTTGTGAAATTTTACAATTTTTAAAGTCCTCGTTTAATTCTCCAACATTTTCTTCTTCATTATCCTCCTCAGAAAACGATTTAAATTTGTCGTCCAACGAGTTTTGTTGATCCAAACTTGTTCCAAAGGGTTTTGATTGACTTTCCAAACCTTTTTTATAACACTCTTCTGACTTTTCACTCTCCCTTGGCTCTTCCTCAAAATTTATTTTGACATCAGAATGACCAGAAATTGTTTTTACTTCAGTTGAAATAATTTTTTCAATTTCTTCCCCTCCTTCTTCTATTGGTATTCGTTTTTCTTCACCAAAATAAATTTCATTTGGAGGTGTGCTGAATAATAAAGGAGATGTGGAAGAAGGATCATCTTCAGATTGTTGTGACATTTATTTAATTTTTATTTTTATTAAAGCTGTTTTGTAGTTTTGAAAATAAAGGTAGGTAATAGATTTAAAGGGGGAAACGTATGCTGGGGGATGTGTTTGTTTTATAAGAGGGGCTGGATATAAATTGATGAAAATCACAAAAAAATATAAGAGGAGATAAAAATTGGCTATAATAAATTGTGTGGATAATCAATAGAGGTAATAAATATTAAACTTCTTCTTTTTAATTTTTTTGTTGAAGCTAAAAGAGCTAACAAACCCCCTTTCCACATACAACCCACATATTCGCAAACTTAAAAAGTTTGAACTTGAAAAAGTTTATTTTATTCCCTGTTATAAACAAGTTTTATTTTGTGTTTTTACAATATTCTGATTTTTATAGAATATAAGTTTTAATTATTTACAACTTGTTTTAATTAAATTCTGGTTTTTAAAAACAAGTTTATTTATTTCTCAACATGTTTATTTAAAATTCTGATTTATTGTGTTTTAATTCTAAAAAAGAATTCTGATTATAATTAATAAATTCTGATTTTTAAAAACAAGTTTATTTATTCAGAATTAAATCAGAATTAATTTCTTAATAGTATAATCAGAATTTTAAATAAACTTGTTTTAAGTGTTACAACTTGTTTTAATTAAATTCTGATTTTTAAAAACATTTTTTCAAAACAAGTTTTATGTTTTAAAACAAGTTTAATTAAAATTCTGATTTTATTAAAACAAAATAAAATCTCCCCCAAATAATTCTGAAAACTTAAGTACTTAAAAAAAGTTGAAAAAAATTCAAGTTTGCGAATATATGGGAAGTTTGTACTCTTCCCCTTTTCTAGACTACACTAAAAATCTCACACAATTGTTCTTATTAATTTTTTAACGTTTTTCTTTTTTTTAAAAAATATAAATATAATTAAACAGCTGTTGCTTTAAAAATATATTTTTTTATAAATAAAAATGTCAAGTGTGTAATATAAAAAAAATATAAATCCTAGAAAATATTACAACATCCCACGTCTTCCCATTAAAAATTTTTTATAAAAAATAAAAAATATTTTTGAAAAAAATATAAATACTTATAAAGTTAAAATTATAAACATGTTATTTATTTATCAAAAAACATAAAACTTTATTTAAAGAAAATAGGTACTAAGAATAGCAGCAAGAGAAAAAATAATCAAAATAATAAATGCTCGAAACACCTAGAAAAACCCCCTAATTATTTTTGAGTTAGAACAAGATAGAAAAATCTTATTCGAGTCAACTCGACGAGACTTGCGCATTTATTTAAAGGGGAGGGGGGAGAATAATAAAGAATAGGTAGCCTAATTTATAACATCCACAGAAAATTAATGCCGAAATTTCATTGAAAATATGCAAAAGAAAAAGTAAAAAATGAGAGCAAGAAAAATATAGTTTGAAAAAATTAAATAAAAAAAAAATAAAATAAAAAAAAAACACGGACATTTGAAAAAAAAATATAATATTTAATTAAATTAAATTTTTAATAATTTAAATTTTTCAAGAAAACGAGAAAAAATATTTTTCTCGTTTTAAAATTAAATTACCCACCTCAACAAAATTGTTGTTGTTATTATTATTATAATTTTCATATCCACCATAATTTAATTGTTGTTGTTGTCCTCCATTTTCTTCTTCCTCATTTTTTATTATTTCACGCAGAATAACTCCTCCTTGTTGTTGTTGTTGTCCTCCCCCACCTCCCATTCCCCCACCATTAGATGAATATAATAAACTATTATGTCCACTATCTATACTTTGATAAGAAGCATCTTCTAAAGGTACTAATTGAGCTAAAGTTGTACTAGCTACCACAGATTGTAAAATTAGACTAGATTGAGAATCTCTTGATCCTCTATTGCTTTCTTTAAAAATATAAAAATTAATTTTTTAGGACAAAAAAAAATTTTTTTGCAAATTGTTGGTTGCTTCAAAATCTTTGGATAGTCCCGAAACCAAACCAAAAAAATTTTTTTGAGGGAAAAATTAATTTCGATAGTATGTCTCGAACAAAATAAAAAAGATCCCTTCCTCAAATTTTGTTACATTTTAATAACAGCTAGGGAAAAAATTTTGTTTTGAAATTTTGGGAGGGCCAACAAGCCCCAGATTCCACCCGATTTCTATTAAATCAAATAGAAGACATAAAAAAATTTTCTTAAATGTATGGAACCCAACCGAAAAAATTTTCTTAACTCGAGTTTTGATTACCTATTCTAATTTGTCAAAATATTTGAAAAGCAGGGTACATGTAAAGCAAAGGGTTGACCGCAATCGGAAACCCTAAAATTGCTGACTTTTTGGGATTGCTGACTTTTGGGAACTTTTTTTTAATTATAAAAGTAATTAATTATTTACCCGTATTACTCCCTCCACCACCTCCTCCACCATTTTTATGTCTACCAATATCCATTTTTAAATCCCTCAAAGTTTTAACCCATAAAATTCTTTGTGCTTCTGTATTTGCTTTTAAAACTGTTGTGTTTTGATCATTTTGATAGGGGAATGCACTCTTTCTTAAACCAAATTTTGTATTATCTCCCTCAATATGTTCAACAACATGAAGTTCTCTAAGCTTAGAAAAAGAAAAAAATTTTTTTGTTGAAAATTTAAAATTTATAAATTTCAACATAAAGACTAACAGACTCTGGGGGGACCGAGAAATTATAATTTGGGGACCGAGTATACAAAAAAGTATACCAAAAAAAAACATTTTTAAATAGTAGCTCGACTAATTCTATCAGATAAAATTTAATTTATTCTCGTTTAAAATTTTTAATCCAAAAAAAAAAATTACTCAAAATCACTCATTGCCTTAATACATACATATTAGAGGGTTGTGACCCGAACCCCCAAAGAAAGCTTTTTGTTTAGTTTTCCCTATTCATTAATTTTAAGCCTTTAAAATAAACAAAAAAAATTAATCTAAAAATCTTATCTTAATTTAAAAAAAAAAATTTTTTTTTCCTTAACACACTTACCAACATAGAATCTTTAAATACATAACCAGTCTTTTTTGAAGTCAATTCTTCTCTTTTAGCAAAAACAATATTTGATTCAAATAAAAATATTTGAAATTCACGTTCTCTTTTAAAATAACGTTTTGGTTCTGATACAAGAAATATATCTGGAAAAATTTAAAAAAATTAATTAAAAAAAAATTTTTTAATGTCCGCAAAATTTTGTCCGCAAAAATTTTTGTCCGCAAAAAATTTTTGTCCGCAAAAAAATAATTTTTGCTTTAAAATAAAATTTAAAATAATTACCCACCTTGCATAACAAAATCACCAACATTATATTTCTGATAATCCTCAAAACTTTTTAAATGCATACGATCATTAGCCAATTTTGGGATACTCAAAACAATTTCATAAGCATTCTAAAAATAATGAAAGAAAATTATTTTTTTTTAGGAGCTTGAATCAAAAGCTAAAAATTATAATAAGTATGAGGAGACTCTTAAGCAAAAATCACAAAACTGAAGGTCAAAAACCTGTGATAACTAAAAATCAGTAGACTATAATAATAACCCTAATCGTGTCCAATCCTAATAATAATCAATTTAAATAACAATTAATCTTCAACAAAAAAAAAACAAAAAAAAAACAAAAAAAAAAAACAAAAACAAAGCCCACCTTAATCTCTTTTGTATTTTTTGTGGAATGTTTAAATAGCTCTTTTAATAAAACATGATATTTTGTAATTCTTTGGACAGGTTTAATAACTAAAGATTGGAGATCTTGACAAGGCTCTAAATTGTGTTGAACTCTAATTTCCTGTTTTTTTTTAATTAAAAAATAATTTACAATTAATGTATAAAAACGAAAATGTTTTTTTTTAATTAAAAAAAATTTTTGTGGATTTTTAAAAATGCAAGAAAATAAATTTTTATTAATTAACAGACGTGGGGGGTCAGAATTCCGCGATATCCAAGAAGTATTTAATTTTGCAATCCCTGACTTTTTTCAAATTTATGACACCTCTAAATCAATGATCTTAGGGGTTGAGGAAAATTAACTTTTTTAAAATAATTCTAGTTTAAGATCCAGATATTCGGCAATTTCCCACCAGAATCCACCAACAACCTTATGACCACACTCCCCGAACCCACACTCTATATATATGCCCTAAAGGTTACAAGTAACCCCCGTGTCTTTTTCCCCGTCGTTGTATGTTCCAAATCTATAGCTAATACACGTTTAAAAATAGAAAAAAAACTGGCCCCAAAACAAGTCCAAAAATATATTTTTTTTAGTTAGTTTTCCAAACCTACCGAAAACATAGAACTCGCTTCAGGTAAACAAATTAAATAATTATTTTCTTCTTTATTTAGGCAATAATCAGCATACAATTCTTTCAATTTTTCCATCCAGGCAATAAAACAATAACCGACATCTTCTGGATTTTGTTCATAAGAATATAATTCGCTAAGGAAAATTTTTGAATGGAATTGATAGAGCTCTTCAATATTTCCAAATATTTCACGTTCTTTTCCTCGGATAGCTAAAGGGCACATTGATCCAGCAGTTTTATAAGCAAACAGATAGATGTCGATACATCGACTAAAAAGTAAAAAAAATTTTTGGCCCGGATTTAGTTTACGAGTCAATGAGATTTCAATAAACTCCTAAGATTTTTATTTGGACTCGTAAAAAAAGAGCCTTTTCCTTAATTAAAAGAAAAAATTCCAAAAAAAAAGACTGAAAATAAAATTACCAAAAAATAGAATTCGTAAAAAAATTTTAAGGACAATGGAAAAGTGATAAGAAAATAATTTTAAATAATAATGAATTTTAGTTGTCTTTATTAAGGCTCTATTTGACAGAACATTTTTTTGGGGAAAGGAGATGTCGGTGAATGGATCGATCGATGCCCAAGAACCATCATCGAAAGTGAATAAAGAGTCGAAAACCAACCCTAATCTTGAAATAAAAATAAAAACTTTGACAGAAATGACAAAAATTACCAAAAAAATAAAAATTCCAAAAAATTTCTAAAAAATTTCAAAAAAAATTTTTTTTTCAAAATATTTTTTACCGCATATCCTCAATATAATCTGCCTCCGATTTAAGTAATTCTTTCATAGGTTCAACAATTTTTTTCTTTAATTCATCATCTTTTCCTCCACCCCCACCATTACCCATTAATTTATCTTCTATAGCACTATCACTATAACGATCCAAACATAATTGTTCTGTCTTTACTGGTTCTATTATTGTTGCTACTTGTCCATCTAATAATCCATTTAATTCATTTCTAACACTTTGTTCACTTTTTGCAAGCATTGTCCAAATATTTTGTAATTTTGTTTTTGCCAATAAAGAATATTTTTCAACTTCAACACTGTGGAAATCACTTGGAAATAATTCCAAAAATTTTTTTGCTTCACCCAACATTTTACGAACTTCATAACGTTCAACCTTTAAAAAATGATTAATTAAATTTTTTTGATTTAAAATTTAAATGTACTCGTTTTTTCGTTTTTTTTTCTTACAGGTCTTAAAAGTTAATCAGACTATTAGCCGCCTATTTATTCCAGTATTATATACACACAAAGGATCCTGCCATCCCAATCCCCAAAAATTAGGAATTCCTAACGTTCATTGGGTTATGATCCCGACGGGAATTTTAGTGTCGACAGGAGACAGTACAAGGATCCTTTAATGTTCCCTGATTCGAATTAAACGAAACAATCCTGATTTTTCGTTATTCTGATTCAAGTTTTAAGCACAAACTTGAAAATAAATAAGAAAAAGAAAATTCTGAATTTTTGTATTTCACTTAATTATCTCTGCCCTTATTATTCTGATTTTTTTTTCAAAAAATATACAACTTCTCTCTACCTCTTACCCATTTACTCACCTTAACCAAATCTCTCAACGTTAAACAATGTTCCAACAATTCTTCCAATTTTTTCCGTCTAGATAACAAATCCAATTTTTGTGATTTTTCAACATTATCTAAAATTAGAGCACAACTAGCCAATTCTCTATCTGACCAATCTATAACATTTTTTGCCATTAATTTAATTTTTGTACAATTTTTGCATTTGTCAATTTTTGTATTACATTCAGTCCATAAACGTAAAATTATTTGTTGTCTTTCTCTTATTGTATCCTTATATTTTTGTACTTCATATAGACGGGATTCTACATGTTCTCTAGGTGCTTGTATACGTCTCATAAAATTCATAAATTGATCGGCTGTTCGTTGAGCGTAAACGCTGGCCTAATTTTTATTAAAAAAATTTTTTTGGCACTTATCCATTTATAGGCCCACAAACTGATTCAAGCCGACCAGGGGTTGGTAGGAATTCCGTTTCCGACTTCCAAAAATTTAGACTCATTTCCGACACCTTCGTCATTTCCGACCGACCCCTGGCCGACTTTGATCGACTATAACTTTTTGATACTTGATCCAATATAAATGGATTTTATGTTATTTGAAAGCCCTCGATAAGCGGTATCTTTTTTCTAATTGGAAAAAATTAGAACCCCCCCCCCCCCTCAGCTATGGGCCTGATTGGATCAATCTTTAAAAAGTTATAACATATAAAAGCTGGCTGGCACACAGTTTGCGGGCGTATAAAATATAGGGACCAAAATTTTAATAAAATTAAAAAAATTTTTTGTAAAAATTTCAACAAATTTCTCCACTGACGGAATCAATGTTTAGACATTTAAAATGAACTTTTAAAAAATATTAATTTTTTGAGGCCCTTTTCACGTGCCCGCCTTTTTTTGCTCGTATAGTACTTCGTATAAAGGCACGAGTACATACAAATTTTGCTACTGGCTTCTAACCACAAGTCAGGATTAAAAATACCCAGGAAAATTCAAAAAAAAATTTTTTTGAATTTATTTTTCGTGCCAATTTCAAACTTTCCCTATCGGATTAAAAAGTTCCTCCAAAAATCCTCCAAAAATTCCCCTTAAAAATTGTTCCTTTCATTCAAAACACACCTCCAAAAATCGTTCTTTATGACTCGAATGTTTTTCAAGCCTTTCCTGTGTAGATTCATAACAATGTTCCAAACTAATCCAACTTCCTGATTTACAAAAATCGCCATCTCTATCTACAGAAAGGTCCTTTTCAATTGATTGTGATGTTGGAAGAAGCTGAAAAAAAATTTTTTTAATTAATAGGTATTTTTAGATGGAATATTAAAAAATGAAAACAAATTTTATGGGCCTTTGATTAGATTCTTGACATAGAGTCGATAAAAAAAAAGGAATACTTAGTTAAGAACACTGAAAAATGTCATGATCTTGTCTCTCAATTCAACAAAAATCAAAATTCTGAGTTCAAATCTAGGCCGAACATTTACTAACCAAAATCTTTATGAAAAGAGTTCCAAAGGGTAGTAGTATATTCCTCCTAATTAGATACCGGAACGAGACAAGATCTCCAACGAAAATCTTAACTACCCTGACCGATATTTTTCAAGGTAGTGATATCTCGATATTTGTAGGACACCCCCTCCTAGTCGAGATGTTCCAGATATTTTCTCAAGACTAATTCCGTCCCCTCCTTCCCCTCTTTTCGATTATTCTCTTTTTCTTACCAATTTTGTATATTTATAATAAGAATTTGCTGCAGTTAATAATTTATATCTAATATCAATTAATCCAACTAAAGATTGCCATTTTGTTTTAACATCAGTTAATAAATTTTCAGCTCTAACTCTTGTTTCTGCATGAGATTCTAAAGCTAATAATGGAAGTGATGTAAAATGTTCTTTTTCGTTGTAAAATCGAGAAATTTTTTCTTCAAACGTCTAAAAAATAAAAAGAAAAAGAGATTAAATTCTAAACTGTGACCATCACCACACACCAGTTAACTTCGCACTAGACTTAAGAAAATCGGATCTCGACAATTTTAAAATAGCACAATTCGACGTATATCACCGATCTGAATCAGTTTTGATACTAGGACTTTTCCTGGTCGGTTAAAATCGGGGACAACCCTAAAGACATAATGACACTCAAGACCTACAACTTTTGAAAGTGATTATCAAAAAGGAATATCAATGGATTTGGAGAGATTAATGGGATATCGACTGATTTCATGTGATTCCACGTCAAATTATAGACGGTAAATGTCTTCCTCAGTAAATATCTTCCCTATCTTCCTCAGTAAAAAGGCCCTATCTTCCTCAGTAAATGGCCTTCTTCCAAAAAACAAAATAGGTACTAAGAGGCCAAAAAATTAATAATTTTAAAACACCTCAATTTCAATTCTAAATTCATTAAAATATTTTGTTTCCAAATCTGTTTCTTGTTCATTTCCAGGAATATGAAAAAATTGACGTAAACGCATTTGTTGTCTTTCTATTGCTTCAACAACTTCTTGTGCCATTTGTCTAAGTTTGCTTAAATGGATGCTTAATTCTATACGATTAGATATGTCTTTGGCAATCTAAAAAAAATTTTTTTTTTAATTTCTAAAATTTTTTATTTTTATTCCCCTTACATTCATAGCTTCATCTTCCAAATTTTGCAATTGTTTTGCAGCTGTAACTATAGCTTGTTCAACTGGAATAGTAGAATCTGCAGCATAAACCATATGTAAATTCTTTGTTTTTATAAGCTTAAATTTAAAATTTTAATAAATAATTTATAAAAAATTTTTTAATATTATCTAAACGATTGCCTAGCTAGCCCTTGGGACAATACGAGAGAAAAAAAACATATCTAAAAAAATAAAATTCTCGATTTTAATAAAGTCTTCGCTCACTTAAAAATTTCTTATTCAACAGGATTCTTACCATAACAAGGGAATATCGTTTACTGTTACCCCTAACGGATATTTTTTGGTACCATCCGAGGAACCCCGACTTCCTATAAGGTATGAAAGAATAATTGTAGCTTATAATGAGAGATATCTTAATAAATTGAAGGGTATCGCTTACGTATCTAAACATGCAATACACACCCAAATTTTGAAAAACGAATGTAAAAGTAAAATCTAATTGACCAAAACAAAAAAAAAAGTAAGGGCAAATTGACCAAAAAAAATTTTTTTTTTTGAAATATTATATTACCTCAAGTATTTCAGACAATTGTTTCATTGCATCACTAACAACTTGATGTACTTTAACAGTATTTTGAGTATGATATTGTTTAATAACTTCTACAGTATTGCTAACTGAATGCCGTAAACCTTGCAAATCTTGTCGCCAACTTTCCAATTGTTTTTTAATTTCAAAACAATCGCGAAGAAATGTTGAAATTTTAGAAGCTGTATTTAAATATATACGTTGTTCTTTCCAACGTTCTTTTTCGTTTAAATGTCGATTTTCTTAAAAATAAGAAGATAAAAAATTTATTTTAAACATTTAAACAGTAAGTGAAAGGATAAAAGTGTAGCCCCGAGCAGGCGTCGATCCTTTGGCCTTTTAGGATTTAGTGCTCCACGTACTAACAATATTATCGAAGCGCTGTTTTCAGCTTAAATTTTAATAAAATCTCCCATTTCTCAATCTCCCTTCTTCCTCACAATGAAGACTTAAACAGATTTTTTCCTTACAAAACTCAAATTTTAAGCCCTAAACTTGGGAAAATGAATTTTTAATTCAAGGCTAGGCCTTGAGCCTAGATTCAAAATTTTTAAGTTAAACTAAAAAAAAACAAATCCACCCAATAAGACTTATGATCTGAAAAAAATCTGGAATTAAAACTTAAAAACAATCCGAAAAACACAACTATTAACCTACAACAAAAATTCAAGTTCAAGCTTAAAAACATAAAAATAAAAAAAGCTTCACCTATATCCTTTATTAAATGCTCCACGTGTGTTACAGATTCACTATTATCAATATCAAGTAATTCACGTTGTTTATTCAACGATTGTAACAATTCTTCAGCTTCAGCCATTACCCTTCCATATGCTTGATCAGTTAATTCATTGTCATGATGAAAAGTAGCTTTATTTTTTTCACAATGATCCACAGATTCAGGCACTATACAAATATAATTGGCACGACTATCCAATTTACTATACCAATCCATAATTTCATCGTAATGTAAATAAAAATAATAGGCACGATGAAGTCTGAAATGAAAAAAATTTTTTTTAATAATTCAGAAAAATAAAATTAAGTTCAAGCTTGAGAATAAAACACAAGGCTTTACATATTGAAAAAAAGAAAATGTGTGTTTTTTTTCTGAAGACGTAAATCATACTACTCATTAACGGAATAAAAAAAAGGCATGACGAAAAATCCCCGTTCATTGGACAGTCCGTCAATGAACAAATCCGTCAATCCTAAAACTACCAACCCAACCACAACCCAGAATTTTTATTTCACGTGTATGGGAGATTAAAAGGGGTATCGAGGGATTTAAGAGATCAAATTGGCATTGGTCGATTTGGCGGTAGTAAGTGGATATTGGGAGATTTTTAAGGGGATACCAGTGGATGATGAATACCGTCCAGCCGGAAAAAGTATATAAATGTTTCCGCAAAATATAAGAAAAAACTAACAAAATAGTTCTGTGTTCCATACACCTTTTAAAGTTGTTAATTTTAAGTAATAATTCTTCCACTTTTTTATTTGCTTCAATTCTTACTAATTCATCTACACAAAAAATTTAATTTTTTTTCAAAATTTATTTAAAAAATTCCCTACCAGCATCATCCAAAACATGTCTCAATTTAAATATTTGTTCAGCATTTTTATTTGTATTTATAGCTACAGCACGAAATTTTTGATGGTTTTGAGTTAAAATGCTAGCTGATTCTGGATCAACTCCTATTCCCGTTTTTCTATGAAGGAAAGGTTCACCATGTTGATTTAGCCAGTCAAGAACCTTCAAAAAATAAAAATTATATAAAAATAAAAATTTTTCGGAATAAAAATAAAAAATACACATAAATTAAAGTTGTTTAAAAAAAAAGAGGAATAAACTTAAGTCCAGACTTGAAAATAAATTTCAAGTTCAAACATGAGAAACATTTTCCGAAATACAAATTTGAAACACTTGATGAATAATTAATTTTCGGAATAGATTTAAAAACAAATTTGAAAGAATGAAAGAAAATCCGGAATTTGAGAATTTAGGATGTAGGTAAAAAAATAACTTTTTAAATCATTTTCCTCCCAACAATTTTTTTCATTTTTCACCATTTTCAGGGAGAGGAGCCTCTGAAGCCCTTGAAATATATACACTAATTTATTATCAACTGTACAAGAATCCGGAAAAAAATCCAAAAATAAAAAAATTTTTTTTGAAAGAATCTGAACCATAACAAACGATACAACCCTATTCACACATTAGTATTTTAAATATTTAAAAAATACATTTATAAAAAAAAACTCACAGAATTTAAATCTGTAACAAAATCAGCACTAGATAATTTATTTTGTATTGTTAAATCTCTAGCTTCCCAAACAGTATTAATTCCTTTAAAAGTATTCCCAATTAATTGTAATTTGTCTTGAATTATTGGAGTTATTGACAATTTATTTATAGATTCTCCAAAATATTTTTTTATCAATTTTAGCAATTGTTGTAATTCTTCATTAGCTTCTGCAAAACTTGAACGATACAATTTTTGAAATTCTTGATGCCTTTTTGCTGCTATTGGTAAATCATTGATACAAATTTTGTTTGGATCTACTCCTACATCCATTTGCCAATGATCTGCGCTTTTTAGAAACTGTGAAAGAAAAAAAATTTTTTTTTAATTGAAAGAAAAATATTTTTACAAATTAACTAATAAAAATATTTTTTTGGAAAATTTTGACGGTAAATTTAAAAGGTACGGGCCCAAGTTACGTATAAGTAGTGACAATCAGTTAAAAATGAACCGAGTGTCAATCCTGAAAATGAAATTTCAAAAATACTTAAAAAGTATTTGCTCGTCTAAATTTCCAGGATCTCCATGATAGCCAAAAAATATTTCAAAACCCCATAAAATCGAGAATTGAGGAAAAAAACCTTGGCCAGAATCGAAAAATATGTGCGTGAGGGATGAGAGGGAATCATCACACAAACTATTGTAAAGTTGATTAATTAATATGTCAATGGCTCATGGATTCCACGGGTTATCCGAAACCTGACTATTTCCGACATGATAAGAGATCCAAAAAAATTTCCGAAATCCGTCAAGAAACTCAACATGACTTTTCCTCCTCATAATCCTTCTAACGGACTCAACCGACATACATGGTAAAGAGGGGGGTGGGGTAGTCAACAACTTTACTCAAAATACTTTTCAGACATAAAAAAATTTTTTTTTAAATTACTAACCAAATTGCATTTTTTATGTGCACTAGCAGCTAATTGTAATAATTGTGTTCTAGCATCTATTCTTGTTAAAAATTGATTCCAATCATTTTTTAATTCTAATGAAATACTTTCAATTTTATTTAATCCAAATTTTTGAATATTTAATAGACGTATACCAACAGTTATTACTTGAGTATAACTAACTTCTATTTTCTAAAAATAAAAAAATTAAAAAATTAATGGAAATGAAGGTTGAATTGGGTAACAATTAGAGAGATCGTCTGGATCTGGATCCAATCTGGATTTTTCCTGGATCCAGATCAAGAATCCTGCCAGGTTACTAAACTAAATCCAGATCGAGAATCCAGATCCAGGATTTTTGAAAATATCGATCTCTAATAACAATATAATAGCTTAAAAATCTTCAAAAGGGACTGGGGATCAAACACGGAATCGTAAAAATTGCAGAAAAAAAATTTTTTCAGAAAAAGTATCCGTTATAATTCCCGTTTTTCCTATATATTTATTTTAAGCTTTTTCCCAATTTTTGAATAAACCATGGAAGATAACTAGACATCCTAAATTGTCAGTTCGGAGATAAAGAACCCAGCTGAAACTCCAAGAATTTTTTTTAGTTCAGTTTTCCTCTGTTAGGCTCTCCACATATCCAAAGATTTCCAGGTACCGACAACCCTCTAATCCCCTAATATTA
Organism: Meloidogyne luci; assembly: GCA_902706615.1. Taxonomy (NCBI): domain Eukaryota; kingdom Metazoa; phylum Nematoda; class Chromadorea; order Rhabditida; family Meloidogynidae; genus Meloidogyne; species Meloidogyne luci. The sequence goes on along the minus strand of CACSLI010000165.1, from coordinate 1,778,361 downwards.
AAAAAAAATTTTTTTCTCTTGGAATACCAAACATTTTGAAAATTAAATTCTCAATTTGAAACTCAAAAAAAAAATTTTTTTTAATTTAAAAAAACCTCTCGTCTACACTCTCAAAATTTCCCTTACTTTAACAGATTCAGCAAAATCCAAATGTTCTTTTAATAATCTATTTGTTTCGAGTTCATTTTCTCCAATTAAAACAAAACGGTGTGTAAGGCTATTAAAATGTTTACAAATCCATTGAGAAAGCTAAATTTAAAAAAAATTTTTTAATTTTAAAAAATAAAAAAATAAACATTTTCAGCATCCTGTTCAAATAATTTTAATTGAGAATATTGATCTAATTCAGTTTTTCTAGTTTCCCAATTATAAAGCACATCGTTTCTTTAAATTAAAAAAATATTTTTAAAGAATTTTAAAATTAAAAAAAAATAAAGGGACTGTGCTATAATTAAAAATAATTTTTATCATTTTAAGTACTAGGACCAAGATATAATAAAACATGATTCCCAAAAAAAGACTTTAGTTTCTCTAATCTTTAATTTTTTAGAAATAAAAAAATTTGAAAGTTCAAAATATCATTGCTCAAATAGGAAATTTAAGCAACAATTTAAAAAACTTAGAAAAACAACCAAGATTTAATCTCTCCCATACCAAAGATGAGCCAGGTCCAGAAAAAGAAAAGTAGGATCAAATTTAGGGTAACCTAGACCAAAACTCCGATGTCCATCTTTAACCCAAACTAACTAAAATGCTTCCAAAGCCAGGCCCGTAGCCAGGGGGGGGGGTAGGGGGGGGGGAATTCCCCCCCCCCCCCCCCGAAATGGGAAAAAGGGAAAAATTTGCCTGCGACGCTGAAAATAAAAATTTTTGGCGCCTTCGGCGCCAAAAATTTGGCGCAAAAAATTTTTCCCCCCTTGCCCCCCCCCCCGAAAAAAATCCTGGCTACGGGCCTGTCCAAAGCTCACACCACCTAGTAAACAAAACTAGGAAAAACCCAGGTCTCGAACCTTGTCCTCCTTTTTAACGTTAAACATTAACGAATATACCCCCCCCCCAAATCACACTTTTAAATAATCAAAAAAAAATTAAAGAAAAAAAGAAAAAACCTTGTTTTAACCAAAGTTTTGAGCAATTGTAAAAGATTAGGAAAGACAGCAATTAAATCTGGATTTGGAGGAGTACATACAACAATTCCATTTTTAATTCCTCCATTTTTTTCATAAATTAGCCTTTCTTTTATTGAAAAAATTTGTTTTTCAAATTCTTCTATTGGAGCAGAAGTTAAAATTGGGTACAAATTGGAATGTGTTTGAACTGATTTTTGGGCTGATATTGCATCTATTGGCATTTCGGCACTTGACATTTCAAAAGATATACGGTCCAAGTTTTTGAGTATTTCTGAGATTCTGTGGACTATTCGTTCAATTTCCTTAAAAAAATTTTTTTATTGGAAAAAACCTAGAGGGGACGTTTCGGCGCAGATTTAAAATAAAAAAGAACCCAAAACTCGGCAAATTTTTAAAAGGTTTCAGAATTTTAGAAAAAGTAAAGGTTATTATTCAAAATTTTCAGGCACATTTAGACAACTTACATTATACGCCCAACTCATTTTCAATATTTATAAAGGAATTAATTATGGAAATTAATTGATATTAAAATGTCAAAAGAAAATGTTTAAAATTCTTTTTTATTTAGTCAAAAATTAAAACAAATATTTCAGGCTAAACCGTGAATAGAATTTTGTTTATGTTTATTCTCCCCCCTCTATTTACAAGAAATAAATATAAATCAAAAATAAAAGGGTTTAATAAAAAAAGCGCAAACAAGAATGATTAGGAAAAAGTAATTTAATACTATTGATTGTGTCACTAATCCTACTCAATAGCGATAAGTTTTGTCTGTATTAGGGAACGAGCCGTCTAGATGCTCAAAAATCAGAAAAGCACTACATAAAAAGAGAACAACCAGTCAGAATAGATTTCCTTAATCAAAAAAAACTCTAGCGCCGAAACATCCCCCAAACCACCCAAAAAATTAATCAAAACAAACCCTTCTAATTTCAATCCATTCATCATAATCAAATTTAAAAGAACCTCCAAATTCTTTAGGTATTTGGCTATAATCAATATATTTAGTTAAGGCATCAGGAGAGACCATTTGAAGTTCAAATTTTGTATATTTTGCTGTAGATATTTTGTATTTGTCAAGAAATTTTTCTGGTTTTATTATATAAACACAATTGATTTTGGCTGGGAAATATTCCTAAAAAATGTGAAAAATTATTATAAAGAATTCGAGGTCCCTAACAATTGTCAAAAAAATTTTTGGTTGAAAAAACACAAACTTATACGTCCATTTAGAGTTATCGGTTTCACCTGGGACGAATTGTGAATCTTAATTTTAATATTTTTTGGTTTTATCGCGTAGTACGCGCACAAAAATCCAATTCTTGTTTTTTTCCCTGTAAAACCATTTTTAAAAATAGTTCGGGTGACTTCCTCGTCAGTAAAAAATTTTTGCTTAAGCTAGATTTAGAGCCTAAGTCCCAATAAAAAATTTAGAAAGAAAAAAAACCTGTAGAGACTTCAAAATAGGTTTTACAACATCCCAAGAAGTTCCTCTTCTCATATCCAAAACAATTACAAACCCTCTAGATTTAGCGTCATCACTTAAAAAAAATAATGGATAAAAAAATAACTAATTAAAAACGTAGCCAAGGAAGAGACCCTCCCCCGATCTTCTGCTGTTTTCAAAAATGATTCCACCTCATCAAAAATTATTTGAAAACGTGCTGTCAGAGATATCACGAGTTAAGAAAAAAGTCAGAGTCGGGCAAAATTTCCCTGGCCAGGTGTTACGGGCAGAAAAAATCAGTTTCGGGTTCCTTAGTAACATAAAAATAGATTATTAAAGAATTTTTTCTTGATTGAAATACCCCAAAAATTTTACGTCCATTTAAAATTTACTCTAGTATGGACGATATTCCACAGACACGGATCTCTAGTAATAGACTACATATTCTAAAAATGTAGCCGGGAAGGAATTCTCCTCCTTTTGGGATATTTAAAAAATATTTCCCCATCCTTGCAAAAAATTTCAACTAATTCCCATTGACTATGAGCCTATTAAAAAATTTAAAAAAATTTTCAACTAACGCTGTAACATCATATAAATACAACAATAAATTCCTGACATGTTCAATATTGGAATTAATATCTCTAGCTGGACAAAAAATTATTGGAGAATTATCACGATCACGAACACCAGGTAATAAAGCTATTCGTTCACGCAAAATGTGTTCCATGTCTTCCACACGACGTAAAAAGGTATTTGAACAAGTTGGGAGAGATTGATGTTGATGATGCATATTTTTTAAATTTTAAAAATGCTGGCAGTTTTTAAGTTGAAAAATTAAAAAATTGAAATTAAATTAAAATTGAAGATTCTAAGTGTAGAAATTAAGTAAATTTAGTGTTATAGGCCATTTATTAATTATCTGAAAAAGTTAAAAATTAAGAGAAAATAAAAAATGAAGCAAAATGGGGAAATAATATGGATAATACAAATCAAAAATAAAATGAAGCAAACCTAAACAATTGATAAAGCTGAAGAAAAAGATAGATAAAGAAGCTTGGAGCTAAAAATGAAGCAAAACATAGAATTTGAAGCAACACAACTACTAAAAAACTAAGCAGAAAACAAAAACTGAAAAGCTTAAAACTGAAGCAAAAATCAAAATAAAAAATGAAGCAGAAAAATTATTAAACATAAAACAATGTAACATGAAGCAAAAAATTAAATAAAACTTGAAGCAAATTGTCGAAACATGAAGCAAAATTTAAATTAAAAAATTGAAGCAAAAATAGAGATAATAAACAAAATACTTTTAGATTATCAATAAGTCCAAAATAAAAAAATATTTAAATAAAACTGAAGCAAAAAATTATTGAAAACATAAAGTGTAACATGAAGCAAGAAATGAAACCTGAAGCAAATCAAAAAACTTGAAACAAAATTACAATTAAATTAAAAAATTGAAGCAAAATAGGGGAAGACTAAATAATCGATAAGCACAAAATAAAAAAATATTTAAAAAAAACTGAAGCAAAAAACTGAAGCAAAAACGACATTTAAATAAAAACCTGAAGCAAAATTACGAAGAAAATAGGGGTAAAATTTAAAAAAAAAATAAAATTAAAAGGTTAAATAAAGTACAAAATAAAATCTTTTCGTCTCGAAAAAAAAAGAATAATGACGTAAAGATGATCAATCAAATAAAAATCAAATACTAAATGAATCAAAAACGAAGGATGAAAACTTCCGTAATTTCAAGGACGCTAAAAACAAGCTTAAAGGAAATTTAAAGGAAAAATAACGGGAGAAGCAATTAAATTGATTAGACACTAAATATGCGAAATAGTAATTAAAATAAAGAGAGTCTAGACAATTTGAGAAAGAAAAGAAAATAGAAGCGAAACAAATAAAGAGAAAAAATTAAATACAGAATGCCAACATATATTTTTAATTAAAATAAAGCATTTATTCAAACAATAAACATATTCTGCCAAAAACACATTTTGCCAATAAGGCAAAAAATTGACATTTTATCAATAAAGTCTTTCGACAAAATGTGTAATTTTACCCTTATTGGCAAAATGTGATTCAGGCAAAAATGTAACTTGCTTTTTTCTTTAAGTAAGCTTTTTCGTTCCTATGATTTTTTGAGTACATCCCAAAACGGCGCGCGGCCATAACGGCGCAAAGCCATAACTTGGCAGAAGATGTCTGGCCCTTAACAATTTTGGTAACAAATCCTTATCTCGATGAGAGGAATCGTTTAATACTAACTTTGGTAAGGTTCGGAAATTTTGAAGCAAGTTATTGCTTTGCGCCGTAATGGCCGCGCGCCGTTTTGGGGCGTGTCCCTGATTTTTTAATTGTTTTTTTAATTTAAAAAATTTTTTTTTTATTTCCTATTTTATTCATTTTAATTGTATTTTGACTAATTTAGACTTAAAATAAATATAAAAAATGTTAATTAAAGTAAAGACTTTAACTGGCAAGGAAATTGAACTTGATATTGAGCCAACGGACAAAGTGGATCGAATCAAAGAAAAGGTTGGCTTTTTTTATTTTTTAAATATTTTATTAAAAATAAAAATTAGGTAGAAGAAAAAGAAGGAATTCCTCCACCACAACAACGTTTAATTTTTGCTGGAAAACAATTAAGTGATGACAAAACTGCTCAGGAATGTAAAGTAATTTGGGGGTTTTTTTTTAATTTTTTGGGTTTATTTTTTCTTAGATTGGGAGTTCATAACTAAGATTAGGCCGTAGCCAAGGAGGGTCAAAAAATTTTCCATGTTTACTTGTCTGGTTTAAATTTAAGTTATGTTTTGGACATGATTTCTTATTTAAATTTAATACAAGGAGACATTTTGTCTTCTAAGAAATTTTTGTCCGCAAATTTTGTCCGCAATTTTTTTGCGGACAAAAATTATATTTATTTAAAAAAATTTTTTCTCCAATCAACTAATCAATTTTAAATTAAAAAAATTTTTTTTAAGATTGAAGGTGGTTCTGTTCTTCATTTGGTATTGGCACTACGTGGAGGTGATGGTGACAAATTTAATTTTTGAAAGACGATCTTGGTTCATTTAAATAAATAAAAAAATATTTTTTCTAAAACTTAATTTTTTTTGTTTGAGAATTACACACTTAAAAGAATATAAATATTTGTTTTATTTTAAAATAAAAAATTTTTTTGGAGTCCACCCTTGAACATTCACAACCTGAAGACCTACAACTTTTGAAAGGGGATAACGTGATTTATTTTTTAAATGGAAGATTAAGATTTTATGAGTTACAAGTTAGGAATTACAAGATTTTTTAGTTTTTCCAATATTGACATCAATTTTCGGACGTCAAATATTGAATTTTGTTTTGAGAGAATTTTAAAAAATCACTCATTTTCAACTAGTCTTCTCTGCAAACTTAATCTTCTTGAACAAATACTGTTCTAAGCTCAATTTTGAATTTTTGGGAAGAGAATTCATGTGACTATTAAGTTGATTAAAAATAGGTTTTTCACCTCGAACTCAGCTCTCCTTAGCCGAGGAAGGAAAAAATTGAAAAATTTTCAAAGTTTACAAAAAAATTTTTATCGAGAAAGCCATTTATCATAAAAATAAATTTTACAAATTTAAGGTAGGCAGTTTTGTGACCGATTACCAACCGGCACTCTCGGCTTTCTTTTAATCCAAATTTTAACCCCGGTTTTCGGTTTTGACTTCTAGTCAAATATTGGGTTTTGTTTTGTGAAGTTTTTTTTCCTAAGAATCACTCATTTTTAAAATTTTGCTCTGAGAGCTTTATTGAACAACTATTGCCCTAAGCTTAATTTTTGGCATTTGTGTCATTACAAAATTTATTTTCTCACCTAAACCTTTCCCTAATTTATCAAAAAATTGAAAAATTTCAAAAGCATTTTACAAAAAATTTATTCGAAAAACACATTTACATACAAAACAAATTTACAACAAATCTAATAGAATATATTATGAGACATATGTACATATTACAAACAAGGAAATTTAGGAAATATACAACAACATATACATGAATGCAAGATAACAACAAAGGAAAATATGAGTTTAGGTATTATATTCAGTTCATTTTTATCTCTTCAGAATTCTTCCTCCTTTGGTGCTGGTTCCTCCTTTGGTGCTGGTTTCCTCCTCGGCCGTCTCCATCGGTTCTTCAGTGCGCGTCCCACCATCCCGACTCGGTGTTGCAACCAGTTTCTTTCCCGTATCGTCAACTGGCAATGGCTCGGACTCAACGTTGGGCGCATGATATACTGAAATTTAAAGGATTACCCAAAGACTCTTTGACCTGTTCAAGTAAAACCAACCTCTCTTCGGCTTCCGTGGCTCTTCCTCTTCAAGCGGAATGAGCCTACACCGCTTATTCCAGAAGCCTTTAGCGCGCGTAAGAATTTCAACCACGTCCTCGGCTGGAGTCGAGATCAGCTTCAGTGGAGGGCCATCCCGTTCGAGCCTGAGCACCACATTTTTCTTTTCAGCGATACTCTGTCGAATGGCCTGTAAAAATAAAAATTTACAGGTGTTTACAGGTTTAGTTATAAAAAAATAAAATAATACCTTTTCCCCTGCGGACGCGTGTTTGACTTCCTTCCCGTTGACGTCGAGCAATATGTCGCCTAGACGGATGAACTGCGCTGCTACACTGCTTGGCTCAATGTGCGAGACGATGATGTTAGATCCCTGGAATTGAAAGCTATTATTAGTGACAAGCCTTCATTACTCAATCAATTACCTTCCTCTCCACAGATATCCCAATTGGAAGGTCTTCTCGCCATCTGATCTGCAGGACGATGAAATTGTGGCTCGGCCTTTTCCTGACTTGTGTGACCTTGAGGTTGATCATTCTGAAGTAGTCGTCCCTGCGGAAACGGATGAACAAACGTTTGGGTTGAGCGCCAGAATGCTGGGTTGCTGCCGTGAAGTCTTCTGCCGAGTTTATGGCCTGAAAAATTGACGTTTAAACAGAGTATTACCCTAATAATCTCAGAAGCTTACACGGTTGTCAATCTGCAAGATCCAGTCTCCAGGGAACAACCATCCAAAGAAGTAGGAGAAGATGTCGATCTTCTGTATCCGCGGCGGCGAGCTCCCACTGAAGAACGTCAGTCCCATGTCCGAGTCTTGGATCTCGATGGTATCCTCATGCTCTTCAATGTACTTCTTAGCTGAAAGAGAAAAAAAAAGTTAGTTTAGGAAACAACCCTTGTATGATACATCCTCGTTTCTCGGCCATTGCACTGAGACGCCAAAGCAAGAGTGAGCAGCACAGCGACGAACCAAAAGCGGCCTTTAGTTGAATTGAGCACAGCGTTGTCGTCACGAAGTGCAGTGAGTTGTAGTGTTGATTGGTATATGCATAGTCTATTAAGGCGCTTTTATACTAACTTTCTTCCCACCCAGTTAGATTTTTGGAATAAACAAAGTTTTTTAAAATCAATTCACAAATTCTGACTTTTACAAATTAGAACTAGGCTTGTTGGCCCTCTCGGGTTTCTGTCAAGCCAAATTTTAAAAACCGGTTTTATTTGTTGTGTTTTATTTAGTTACCTGGTTTTGGTTTGGGGAGGATTTTTAAAAAAATCACTTATTTTCAACAACTTTCGGTTTTAAAACCTGTTGTGAGTAACCCTAATTATTTATATTTATTTTCAGACCTAATTCCCAAATCTACTCTAGAAAAAACAATTCAAACATTTATTTCTGCATACTCCAAACTTTGCAAAAAATTTATTGAAAGATGGAGCATAAGAATTTCATGCATTTTGTGGGGATTATTAAACAGAATAACTGAAATTTTTTATAATATTTACTTATGAGAAAAAACAATTCAACAATCAATTTACATATTCTGAACTTTCATCGGAAGGACGAGTTGTTACTAAAAAATAAAAGGCGCTCTATGATTCTTAACATTCATTTAATCCTGAAGGTGCTGAAAATAATGGTCATCGCTTTATAATCTTCAAATTTTTTACTATAAAAGATCTACAAAATTTAATTAATTTATCCTCCATCCTGAACTGCTCTCGGCGTTTATCCGCTCTGTTTGTTGCTGATACATTTGATGTTCTATTCATCAAAGTCCAATGTCGGTGCGAGCCAAATACGATGTCAACAAGTTCCTCGACAAGTTATTCACCGGCATTACCGATGGAAAACTCGCAGAGCATCTCCCTGCAGATGTAAGTTTAACATATTTTCGGTTAAATAATTTTTCTCAAAATTCTAGGAGGTCCTTCGTCTACTGAACGAGGTTAGAAGATGCTTCATCCTGCAGCCTATGCTTCTTAAAATAGGCACGCCAGTCAACATTTGCGGGGACCTTCACGGACAATTCAATGACTTGATGCGGATTATGGATTCAGAGGGATTTCCACACTGTCGCAGCTATCTCTTAGGAGATTATGTGGATCGAGGGGCACAATCAGTGGAGCTGATCGTGTTCATGTTAGCATGCAAGGCCTGTTTTTAATACCTTTTTAATCCGATAGCTACACAATGTTTTTTAAGTTGCGCTACTCCAAAAATTTCTACATGCTTCGCGGAAAGCACGAGACTTCCTCAATCAACAAATCCCCTGGTTTCTATAAAAACGTCATGGATCTTTACAGAAGTGATCAGCTCTACGATGCTTCAACAAAGCCTTTGGCTTCACTCATCTCTGGAAGTTCTTCGGCGGAACCCCAGATTCAGGAATGATAACGCTCTGTACGGCGCCACATTACTGTGGGATGTAAGGAAATTTGTGAATACTTTGAAAAACTTCGTTTTTAAGGTATGACAATTCGGGATCGTGTTGGGTAGTGGAGTCGCCATGTGTTGGGAAGTCTAAGGCTAATATGCCTATGTGGTCCAAGTCTTGTAGTGTGGGCATTCATGAGGATGTAAGTCCAGAGTTTGAAAGGTGAAGTGTCTGGCATTCATGGGGATGTAAGTCCAGAGTTGCAAAGTAAAATTTGGCATTCAAGGAGATGTAAGTCCAAAGGGTGGCTAATAAAGTCGTAATAACAGAATTAAAGTTAAAAGTATTGCGAATAAAAATGCATGCTATATCCATAGCCCCGGATTTGCGATTCAAAGTATCGCGAATCAAAATGGATGCTATATCCATAGCACCGGATTTGCGATTCAAAGTATTGCGAATCAAAATGGATTCTATATCCATAACACCGGATTTGCGATTCAAAGTATCGCGAATCAAAATGGATGCTATATCCATAGCACCGGATTTGCGATTCAAAGTATTGCGAATCAAAATGGATGCTATATCCATAGCACCGGATTTGCGATTCAAAGTATCGCGAATCAAAATGGATGCTATATCCATAGCACCGGATTTACGATTCAAAGTATTGCGAATCAAAATGGATGCTATATCCATAGCACCGGATTTGCGATTCAAAGTATCGCGAATCAAAATGGATGCTATATCCATAGCACCGGATTTGCGATTCAAAGTATCGCGAATCAAAATGGATGCTATATCCATAGCACCGGATTTGCGATTCAAAGTATCGCGAATCAAAATGGATGCTATATCCATAGCACCGGATTTGCGATTCAAAGTATTGCGAATCAAAATGGATGCTATATCCATAGCACCGGATTTGCGATTCAAAGTATCGCGAATCAAAATGGATGCTATATCCATAGCACCGGATTTGCGATTCAAAGTATCGCGAATCAAAATGGATGCTATATCCATAGCACCGGATTTGCGATTCAAAGTATCGCGAATCAAAATGGATGCTATATCCATAGCACCGGATTTGCGATTCAAAGTATCGCGAATCAAAATGGATGCTATATCCATAGCACCGGATTTGCGATTCAAAGTATTGCGAATCAAAATGGATGCTATATCCATAGCACCGGATTTGCGATTCAAAGTATCGCGAATCAAAATGGATGCTATATCCATAGCACCGGATTTGCGATTCAAAGTATCGCGAATCAAAATGGATGCTATATCCATAGCACCGGATTTGCGATTCAAAGTATTGCGAATCGAAATGGATGCTATATCCATAACACCGGATTTGCGATTCAAAGTATCGCGAATCAAAATGGATGCTATATCCATAGCACCGGATTTGCGATTCAAAGTATCGCGAATCAAAATGGATGCTATATCCATAGCACCGGATTTGCGATTCAAAGTATTGCGAATCAAAATGGATGCTATATCCATAGCACCGGATTTGCGATTCAAAGTATCGCGAATCAAAATGGATGCTATATCCATAGCACCGGATTTGCGATTCAAAGTATCGCGAATCAAAATGGATGCTATATCCATAGCACCGGATTTGCGATTCAAAGTATCGCGAATCAAAATGGATGCTATATCCATAGCACCGGATTTGCGATTCAAAGTATCGCGAATCAAAATGGATGCTATATCCATAGCACCGGATTTGCGATTCAAAGTATCGCGAATCAAAATGGATGCTATATCCATAGCACCGGATTTGCGATTCAAAGTATCGCGAATCAAAATGGATGCTATATCCATAGCACCGGATTTGCGATTCAAAGTATCGCGAATCAAAATGGATGCTATATCCATAGCACCGGATTTGCGATTCAAAGTATCGCGAATCAAAATGGATGCTATATCCATAGCACCGGATTTGCGATTCAAAGTATCGCGAATCAAAATGGATGCTATATCCATAGCACCGGATTTGCGATTCAAAGTATCGCGAATCAAAATGGATGCTATATCCATAGCACCGGATTTGCGATTCAAAGTATCGCGAATCAAAATGGATGCTATATCCATAGCACCGGATTTGCGATTCAAAGTATCGCGAATCAAAATGGATGCTATATCCATAGCACCGGATTTGCGATTCAAAGTATTGCGAATCAAAATGGATGCTATATCCATAGCACCGGATTTGCGATTCAAAGTATCGCGAATCAAAATGGATGCTATATCCATAGCACCGGATTTGCGATTCAAAGTATCGCGAATCAAAATGGATGCTATATCCATAGCACCGGATTTGCGATTCAAAGTATCGCGAATCAAAATGGATGCTATATCCATAGCACCGGATTTGCGATTCAAAGTATTGCGAATCAAAATGGATGCTATATCCATAGCACCGGATTTGCGATTCAAAGTATATAAAAACAATTTGAGTGACAACGAAAAAATAATTATGCGTGATTTAGGCAGTAAATTTTATTCCTCAAGAATATGTTTATAACTAGCCCCCCGACGGGCCGTGGACCAATATTTTATTATAACCAATATTTTATGTAACCAATATTTTATTGTATCACAAATTTGAAGTTTGTCTAAACATAGAAAAATTTTTTCCGGAATTTTAATTTCTCCAAATTATACAGATTTAAATATGATAAAATATAAAAATTGTCCTTATATCAATTTTTTCTTTTTTTAATTTTCTCTTCCTCTCATTTGTTCCAAATTTTGGCCTGATTGGACTGTAGCAGCTAACGCTTTGATATCTAAATTTAAAGGAACTGGCTTAGGTGGAGGTCCTTCTGGAGGGTCAAAAAGACGTCTTTTCTGTTAAATTTAGAAAATTATTTTTTTTTTTCAAAAAAATATTCACAGTTGTCGGCGGTCTGTCATTACTATGCCATCGCAAATGGGCCTTCAAGTGTGAACTTCTGCTATACACTTTATGACAGCCAGGAACATGACAATTGTGTTTTTCGTATTTTTGGTCTATTTGTGCACCTGTTTTTATTTTATTTTTGTATTTTTGTAAGAAAACAGAAGCAACGGAAAATACAAAAAAAAATAAAAGTGTAACGAAACATTGAAAACATTGAAAACATTCAAAAGAAACAAGCACCAAACTTTACAAACTTAAGAATTCAAGTTTATTAAATGTTTCCGGAAAGTTTTTTAAAGTTTATTTTAGTCTTAAGTTTACAAACATTAAAAATGCTTGAAAATATTTTTACAAACTTGAAAACTTATAATTACAACAAAATTTAATTAAACTTAAATTAAAAATTCAAGTTTATTTAACTCTCAACACCTTTACAAACTTAAAACAATTACAAAACTTGGAAACAAAACTTAATTTACAAACTTGAAAACTTATAATTACAACAAAATTTAATTAAACTTAAATTAAAAATTCAAGTTTATTTAACTCTCAACACCTTTACAAACTTAAAACAATTACAAAACTTGGAAACAAAACTTAATTTACAAACTTGAAAACTTATAATTACAACAAAATTTAATTAAACTTAAATTAAAAATTCAAGTTTATTTAACTCTCAACACCTTTACAAACTTAAAACAATTACAAAACTTGGAAACAAAACTTAATTTACAAACTTGAAAACTTATAATTACAACAAAATTTAATTAAACTTAAATTAAAAATTCAAGTTTATTTAACTCTCAACACCTTTACAAACTTAAAACAATTACAAAACTTGGAAACAAAACTTAATTTACAAACTTGAAAACTTAAGTTCTTTACAAACATTATTGTTTCCGGAAAATTCCGGAAAGTTTTTAAATGTTTTGCGGAAAGATTTACAAATTTAAATATTACAATTTACAATCGTACAAATTACAAAACACACAAATTCAAGAGTAGTTACCCCACCCCCTGTGTCCCCAACGTCCCATTTGAAAAAATGGGGGTTGGAGGAAAGGGGGTGATTAAAAAATGGGGGTTGGAGGAAAGGGGGTGAATAAAAAATGGGGGTTGGAGGAAAGGGGTGATTGACAAATGGGGGTTGGAGGAAAGGGGGTGAATAAAAAATGGGGGTTGGAGGAAAGGGGGTGATTGACAAATGGGGGTTGGAGGAAAGGGGTGATTGAAAAAATTGGGGTTGGGAAATGGGGTTGGTGGAAAGGAGGGACCTTGGTCACCTCCTTTGAAGTAATTGAGGCACCTACCCTTCCGTCCCCAAAATAGGCTTATTGAAGTGGAAAGGGTAAATGCTGACTCTCGTTCTCTTTAGAGAAAAATTTTGCGGGAATTTCCTTTCTACAAAAGGTACTGACAACTCAAGGGATTGTGGGTATGGCATAAAAGTTTTAAAATTTAAATAATTAAATATGTATGTATATCCTATAAATTTTTATCCAAAATTTTTTTATTATTATTTAATATGTATTAATTTTTTAAATATTTTAAATTATTTGTTCCAATTACACTTTTTCATTTAATATTTTTTAATTAAAAAATGAAACGAAGATATTGGAGTTAGATTAGATGTTAACAATCCATCTAAATCCTTTATACGCATTCATTTATTTTTATATTTATGTATGTCAAAAATATTTTCTATTTAAAAAATTTTTACTATTTAATGTTAAATTTTAACTAATTAATGTTTTCGAAAATAAATGTTTTTAAACTTTGATTTCGCTTTTAAATTTGTAAATTATTTTTAATATTTTAAATTTGAAAAAAGCATTAGAAATTTTAATTTAGTCACGAATTTTCCAAAATTTTCGCCTGCAGCGAAGAAAATTTAAGAGCTCTGGCTTCATGACCATCTAAACTTAAAAAATTTTGCCGGCGACTCTGACAATCGATTTTTTCCTAAGGCCATAAAAATTTACAAATTTTTTGCCTTCGACACTTAAAAGGAACAGATTTATAACTTTTCTTTATAAAATTATTAAAATTTTCGCTCCGGCGATGAAAAATAAAAAAAATCTGGCTATGTGGTCTTCAAAATTTTTGCCTACGGCGCTTTAATTTAATAAGGTAAAAATAATTATGAGAGGTATCTGAGGATTCTGAAGGATTAAAGTTAACATCAAAAGACTTGTGCGTGGCATCGATGGATCGAGAAGTTATCGTTGGAATTTGAGGATATAAAAGGATATAAGGGGATTTTAAGCAATTAATGTGAATATCAGTGGATTAATGTGGATATCGAGATATTTAGAGGGAGTAGGTGGTATATATATTGTGGATTTGATAAACAAGGGATTTTTGTGGATTAAGAGGGACACCAAGTGATATTCCTCTTAATCACTTGGTCTTGGGTTGATTCTCGATCTCGACTCGTGCTTTTTAACTCCCGTCCATCACTAGTATTTGTAATTTATTCGGAATTGTTGCCTTCTTCGACTAATATGTCACACTTTTTATAACAATTTTTCATTATTCAACCTATTTTGATATTTTATAACCTTTTTAGGTAACCTTTTAAGATTTAATAACCTAAAAATCTTATATCTAAATATAAGCATGTCTAATATATTTCATCCAACTGAGGAAGAATTTAAGGATTTTGTAAAATATATTGAACACATTGAAAAACAAAATGTGCATATTGCTTCAGGAATATGTAAAGTAAGTTAAATAAATAACTTTTAAATCTATACACACCAATCTATACACACCATATTATGCATTTGTTGGCTCCAAAATAAAGATTTTTCAATTTACTCCTTTTTCTTTGACGCATACAATCATGTTTTCTTCTCTTTTGTTTTACCAGCCTTTAGTTGATAGCCGTAGCTATGGGGAATTGAAAATTCTTAGCTCAGGCTCCGGTTATTCCAAATATCTCCGGCCGAGAAATCTTCTAGTTTAAATTTTAAATATAGATAATCCCACCTCCTTATTGGTCTCCAAGGCCATCAAAAAAATCGAGAACTTATCACGATGTTGATAAATATATGATTGAAGGTCCAATGTATGTCTCGTTATGATATTATAAATTATATAATTGATTAAGAAAGGAGCAAGTAGAAATGATTGCTAAAGGTGTTTTTATTAAAAATAATGTAGAATTTAAAACGCAAATGAGTGTTAAGCAATTTAGAAAGACAATCTCATCAAAAAAATTCAGGAAGCCAAATAATATAAATTTATGTAACATAGAGAGGTAAATGAAAGTTATTTATTTTTTAAAAAATTTTCAGCGTTTTCTGGGATAATTTAATTAATAATGAAACTCTCTATGGGTCTGATACACCCGGCTCATTTTTTGATAAGGATGTAAAAGAATTTAATATAAACAATCTTGGAACAATTCTTGACATTCTCATGGAAAAAAAAGTTAACATTAAAATAATAATTAGAGTCCGGATTTTTATTGAATTAATCACAAAATATGGGCATAAAATATTGAAAAATTTGACCTAAAAATAAAAATGCAATGAGTGAAGAATTATTTTGCTTATTTAGTTTTAATTTCGACGATTTACTATTTTTACTTATAAATTTCAAATGATCGTATGACAAATTTGGGCAATCTACGAAATATTTTTGCAAAAAAATGTTTCAATAAAAATCCTGACATTAAAAATATATTATAAATTATTCAATTTAAGAACAGAGCAAATATTTTTGAGGGAGTTAATACACCATATCTCTATTTTGGGGCATTTAAGAGCATATTTACTTGGCATATTGAAGATATGGACCTATATTCTATCAATTATTTACATTTTGGAGAGGTCAGATTTAATATTTCTATGAAGATAATCTAATTATTTAGCCTAAATTTTGGTATGCAATACCAACTAAGTTTTCTGATAGTTTTGAGAAAATGGCTTCAACTTTTTTCCCCGAGGAATCTAAGAATTGCAATGCTTTTCTTAGGCACAAAAAATTTATATTTTCTCCTGAAGTTTTAAAGGCAAATAATATTCAATATGAAACAGTGATTCAGAACCCGGGAGAATTCATAATAAGTAGGTTTCACACCCAAAATAGTAGGTTTCAACACCCAGAATAGGTGACAAAAAACACAAAAACTTCAAAATAGGTTACAACCTATTTTAGGTTTCAAAACATCAAAATAGTTTGAATAGGTGATAATAAGTCTGCGTAAACGTAAGATTTTTAAGAAATAACAACGGATTTGAGCTCAATTCATCATAACTATTTCGCAGAAAAAATAGGTTATAACCTAAAAGTCCGAGCCCTAATAATAAGTTATAAAAACTTGTAAATTATATAATTTAGCTTTTCCAAAAGCATATCATATGGGATTTAATATGGGTTATAATTGCGCTGAAGCTATAAACTTTGCTCTTGAAAGATGGATAGATTTTGGTTTTTAATAATTACTTTTATAGAAAATTAATTTAAGGTAAAAATGTTGTTTACTGCTATTGTAAAGAAATGGTAGATTTTTCAATGCTACCATTTTTGCAAAGATTTAGGCCAAATGAATATAAAAATTGGTATGATTTTCAAAATATTTAGGATTTTTGGTAAAAAAATTTAAAAAACGCCAATGTTTGAATTAAGAACTGCCATAATAGGACTAAACTGAAAAATTAAAACTAGACTAGACTAAATTCAGCTATTCATTAAAAATTAACAAAAATATAAAAATATATTCATTAAATATCTTAGGTTATTTTCGTAATACAAATAATATATTTCGAGGTTTAATGTTTTAAATCCATTTTATTCTAAACTAAAATCGTTTTATTGCATTTAAACGAGCTTTATATATATATTTAGAGACGAACAAATATTTGCCTAAAATACTAGCTTTAGTAATAAATTAATATAAATTCCCCTCAAGGCTTCAGAATGAGCTCTCAAAAAATAATATAAATAATGGTAAAAACTATTTCAAAAGGAAGAGCCGTGGTAAAGTAAGAAAATTTTAATTTATATTAAGACAGGGTTTCGATCTCGAATTTTTAAAAATCTGCAATTTTGATCCAAAAAATCCGCATTTTATATTAAAATCGGCAAAAAATTATCAAACACAAATATTTAATTAAAATCACTATATGCTTATATTTTTTAACTTCAGCAATTGAATTATGCAATTTTTATTACTACATAAAGATATTCTTATTAAATCCGAACAATTATCTGAAAAATTACACTAGAATTTTTGTCGTCGAAGACGGCAAAATTTTTATTTCGACTTTTTTGGCGCCGCAGACAAAAATTTTTTTATTTTTAGAAGATACTTAAGCTAAAAATCTTACATTTTAAGCGGTGCAGGCTAATATTTTGAGGATTTTGGAAGGCCAGAGACATGTTTCTTCCATTTCAGCGCTGCAGGCGAAAATTTTGAGGATTTTAGAGTCTTAGCAGAAATATAATGACATTTTATCCTAAAAACTACAAGAAAATATAAATAATCCTCATAATCTTCAAAAGAACACAAAAATTCTCAAATCCACATTTCTAAATATAATCCTCATCGCCCTATCAAAAAACCACAAAATGAGGAAAAATCAGCAGACATCGAATTTATTATCTAATGTTCAGTAGGGCCATCACTAAAGTAAGGACTTAGAACTAAAGTATAGAAATCGGACCTAAGGACATAAGGTGTGGCGCTCCGACCTGTGGTGGAGAGCTCCGGCCTAAGGTGAGGAGCTCCGGCCTAGGGTGGGGAGCTCCGGCCTAAGGTGTGGAGCTCCGGCCTAAGGTGGGGAGCTCCTGCCTATGGTATGGAGCTCCGGCCTAAGCCAACTTAATGTGGAGAAACTTGCGTATGACACTCCGAACTAAATGCTAAGTAACTTTTAATTAATAAATTTCACTATTCATTTATATGCGATAAAATATACGGGAAGGTTTCTATAATGTCGTTCCCTAAATATCAGGTACATTACTTTGCCATAGAACGGTCCGTTTTAGTTAATATATCAATATATTAAATTTAGTTAATATACTTATATTAATTTAAGGATAGATGTGGCGCTGAAAGGAAGCGTCGTCGTAAATCTAAAAATCTCAGTGAAGGTACTTCTGTTGAAATCAATATAGTTTGATAAGCTTAAAATTTATATATTTGTTCTAATTTATATAATTTTCACATTGAATTAAATTATAAGTAAATTATATTAATTAAATAAATTTTTCGAATTATTTATTTCGATATTCAATGATAAACCTAATTTTATTAATTTACAAATATATAATTTGTAATAATGAATATTATTTATTGATTTTATTCGATCAATTATCAAGGCGTGTAGAATTAAGTAATTTATATCTTATCAGATTAGACAACCTCTTTGCCTTTTCAACAAAACTATAACGGATATTTTAAGGAGTAGTAATTTAAAAAGCCTAAGTTTACATGAATTTTATCTTTAAACCCTTAAATCTAAACCAATTATATCTTCTAATTCTTAACTTTGCATTTTTACTCCCAAAATAAACATCTTTCTAGTAACTCTTGATAAATTGTATCTTCAAATGATTAAGTTTACATGAATTTTATCTTCCAAGTCAAATGTATATGAATTATTTCCTCCAAGTCTTAACTTTACATGAATTCTATTTTATAATCCTTAGGTTTATTGCAATTAGATCTTCAAAAGCTTAAGTTTACATTAATTGTATCTTTAAACCCCTAAGACTAAACAAATTATAACTTCTAATACTTAACTTAGCATTTTTACCCCCAAAATATACATCTTCTTTCTGTTAACTTTTCATAAATTGTATCTTCAAAAGCCTAACTTTACATTAATTATATCTTCCAAGTCTTAACTTTACATGAATTATATCTTCCAAATCTTA
This sequence comes from Meloidogyne luci, assembly GCA_902706615.1. Classification (NCBI taxonomy): domain Eukaryota; kingdom Metazoa; phylum Nematoda; class Chromadorea; order Rhabditida; family Meloidogynidae; genus Meloidogyne; species Meloidogyne luci. Next base: position 1,759,268 of record CACSLI010000165.1, on the reverse strand, counting down.
ACTTTACATAAATTGTATCACACAATCCTTAACTTTTAATTAATAATGTTACTTTTTTCTTTGTCCTTATAAATAATTAATATAACCAAATATTTTAACCAAAAATTATTAAAAAATATATTTTAATTTTTTTGCACTTTTTTTTTAATTTTTTTTGCATTTATTGCACTTTGTCATATATTACTAGTGTTAATAAATTTCTCAAATAAGGAACTATAATCTTTCAAAATTCATTAGAAATCCTAAAATAGTTTTAAAGTAAACAAATGGAAAACTTAGCCAATGTAATAATTATATTCAATATTCAGATGAATTATTTTTATTTGGCTATTAATAATAAATTTTTTATATAAACGTGTAATAAATACAGCAAGATATATTTGTGTTTTAATTTTTTAAACATATCTAATGGTAAGCTAATATCTTTTTATTTAATTAACAAAATTTTTAAAGAATAATTTTAAGGACCATAGCATGTTATTTTTGATAATAACTTGTGTAAATATCTTAATTACATTGTTTATTTATAAAGAAAAATTTAAATTTGTTTAAATAACATTCTACAAATAAAGATTAATGAAATTTATTCACTAAAATATCACAATTCATTATTTTTTAACTTTTACTGTCTTTTAACTGAAATTTACTCATTACTAGGTATTTATGCAATGATATGAATATCTAAAAATTATTTTCAAAAAAATTCTCAACGTCAGTTATTTAAACGACGATATCTTTATTTATTGTCGATAGCGATGAGCACTTAAAATAATATATCACAATAAGTAAAAAATAAAATACTAATAAATTTTTTTATAAGTATTCTGATTGGTTTGGAGCTTTTGGTTAACTAATTTTTAAAAAAGAATGTAATTGTAATGTAATAAATTTTTGGTAAAAAATATCGAGGTATTTCAAATCACAGTGCAAAGACGACATAAAAATATTTTGCTTCTGGAGTGTTTTTCTACCCAAAATCATGATAAATAAAAAATAAATTTTAAATCAACAAATATTTTATTTAACAAATTTATTTAACAAGCAAATTTTCCAATAAGTAAATTAGAAATTATTCTTTTAATTTCTTAGGTTTAGGCTCACGGTGTGTTCGCCTAACAAATTTATCAAAACGCCGCTTGCAAAGCGGACATTCTAATTTCAATTCTATATCCTCAAAATGTGGATACTCATTAATAATTTCTTCAAACATCATCCCATCAAATAAATTTTCTTCCCCTTCTAATATATGTAGAGATTTAAGTAGCGCAGATTTTTTCATAATATTTAGCAGCCCATCCTGATTTTCCCCTCCTAGGACACACCCATTACAAAAAGACAGACACAAGCATCCAGATGGCATATATTGAAGTGAAACATCTTCAGAGCCAAATTGACAAATTGTACAAAGATCCCCAGATACTGGCCGTTTGCGCGAACTTGCCCAAAGACGCCACTGACGTTCTTGTTCAATTAATGCCCGTCTTCGATCCATAAGCTCAAATGCCCTATTTAACGCATCATCGGCTTCTTGAGTACGTCTATCTGCGTCTGCTTCATATTGATGCACATCAGAATGCAACTCCTCAACCTTAAAACAACGGAGGTATGAAAGCTTGAACCTATGGAGAGAAATTTTTTGAAAAGGGGGGTCGGTTAGTCTATTATCTCTATATGAATTATCTCAGTTTATATCAGGACACACTGACGAATTCCGTATTTTTCTCGAGAATTACTGTTCCCAAATTTCCAAAATTTTTTTGAAAATATGGGAATTTTCATGAATTGCACTAGATATCTGGCGTTAAAAAGAGAAGAAAATTTGATTTCACAGCCTAAAAAATTTTCAGATTTTTTGCCTGCAGCGCAAAGTTTGACAAAGTTTTAGCTTAAGGATTTTCCAAATTTTTCAAAATTTTCGCCTGCGGCGCAAAAAGAGGTTAAAAAAATCTAGGATCCACAATCTCTCTCAATAACAAAAATGGAACTAAAATTTAATGTTATATCAACGTACAATTTGAAATAGACGCTTCATTTCAGATCTAAGTCGGTCTGCATCGGCTATCAACCTAGCTGCTTGATCCATAAGGTTTTGGGCATGGGAGACAAAAGCCCCAGCTTCTTCTAGAAAAACATCCGTTTCGCTCATTGCCATGGATACTCTCTGTAAATCCCCAGTGCTCGGAAATGTTCTAGGAGGAACAGATCTTTGAACATTTCTTCGCGGGGTTTCACTTCCAGCAGGATCTAGAATTTAAGTTATATTTTAAATTAACACATCAGGGTTTAACTTTAAATTATATCTTAAATTGATTTTAAAATTAATTTTATAATTTTACTTCCATAAAATTACTTTAGAATTTAATTATGGATCAGACGTACGATAAATAAGAAAGGAAAGTAAGATGGCAAAAGTAGTTTAAGAAATTGGCAAAAGATAATTTAAACATTAAATAGAAAATAGATAAATTAGAAATAAGCAATTTGATTGATTCAGGATAATTTGAAGATTCCATGTACCAAAAATACCCTTATTTATTTCGGGTATTGAATCTTTTGAGGAATATATTATAGCCAATTTTTGGGTAGTAGATTTACACAATTTTAAATATAAAATGAAATTTAATATATATATAATACCGCTTGCGCCCAAAACATCAACCGCAAGATTCTCTCGAGGCACATCTATTATAAAACCGCCCGCACCAGCTCCTTCTGGGACAACGGCTCCGCTTGAACCAGCATCGCCTGGACCATTGATAAACCAGGGGTTTATTGCCCGAATGTAGGCATTTCGGGCCGCCGATTCAGGGGAAATTCCTCTCGCCCTTTCATAATGAATTTCTAAATTAATTTTATAATTTTATTGAAAATTTTTTGTCAAAACCCCGTTCCGAACCCCGAAGAATTACACGACAAACCCCAATACCCACAATTCAGACCCTGAAGGAGCTACCCTAATTTATTATATATTGAAAATAATTAACCTAATGCATAAAAAATAGAAAGTTTACCCAAAAAATAATTTTAGGCTATTTTGAACTATTTTAATTTTTAAATATGAATTTAAATATGATTAATTGAAATATTTTACCATTTTCTTCCACTTCATCTATTATCAGATTATTTGTAGGATGAGTGGTGGAATTTTGGTTTGATGCCATTATTTATTAAAATTATTTAAAATAATTGAAATTCCAATATTCTAGTGAAATTTAGTTAAACAATATTATCAAAAATAGAGAGAAAGATTAAAAGATTTGAGATTTAAAACATTAAAATTAGAATTTTAACGAATAATACTAATAACTAGATTATTAATTAATTTTAACAATGATAAGAGGAATAATTATTTAAATTGAGATAAATATTTTAAAAATATAATATATTTTATAAGATTTTAAATAGAAATTTTCTATAATAAAATTGAAAACAGCCTTGAAAATTAATAATATTTATTATAACTTAATATTTGAACGACTCTCGACTATAAATTGGTGTGGGTGGAGTTGAAATTATTTTGCTTTCAAACCAATTTTGTTTGAAACTTTCCCTTTTATCTCTATATTTTACCGACAGAAGATTGCGTATTTAAATTAAAGTTATGCCAAAATTATAAATTTTCTTTAAACATTTTGAATAAGCCGCCAACTCATCAATCAACTCAATTTTTAATTATAACCATATTTAAAAAGAGTTGGATTATATCTTTTATTATAATATTGAAATTAAAAAAATAAGAATTGAGATAAAACAAATTAATTTAAATATAAATAAAAAAATAATGAATAATATATTTATTGTATATTGGTAATTTTTATATTCGTAATTTTTTTGAAGATATTGTATCAAATCGGTTTTAAAATTCATATTTCTCATATTCATGTTTGTAAAATTTTTACAAAGATAAAAGTAATACCAATCCTGCAATCTTCCTTAACCACGTATTTGTTATTATTATAATAAAGTGTATTTGAGCATTTTCTGCATATCCGAAATTCGATGGCTCAATGTTAAATATCTTTTTTTAACTGTTCTTCGATTTTACTAATTTAACCTCCATAATCCCTTGCATCTCACTTTATTCACCATAAAACTAATTTTCTGAAGCTCTTGCTTTATATATTTTGCTTATTTTATTTAGAGATATGTAAAATATTGCTTGAATAAATAGAAGTCAACCAAGTTTCAAAGTCATATTTTTAATGTTATAACCGAAAATTACATTTTATGTTTTATCAATTTCAGTATGCCAACATTGTCTAAATTTTTAAATAAAGACTACCTACGCATTATATTTTATTTATAATCAATTTATAAAGAAAAATACTTTTGAAGATATATTTGGTAAATTTTATAATTTCATGAATTCAATAATATTTTTAAAGCATTGTAATCTTGTATTTCTAAATAATAGATATTTTTTGTTTTAGTAGTTTAATATTAAATAAATTTTTATTGCCGAAAAATAATTTATTGGATTTAAATAGAGTGTAATACAAGACAATGAGATCACTTTATTTAATAAAGTGAGTTAGTAATTAATTTTTTATTTCTAAAATTTTTTACTATATTTTACAATATTAAAATAAATTTTCATTTTAAGGTATTACTTTTTCTTTTATTTAAAATCATTAATCTGTTTTTTGATATTTTAATTTAAAAATTTTTGTCAGAAGAATATCAAGAAATTTCCTTGCTTTCGAAGAATATTCCCTTGATTTAAAGAAATTCAGTGGAAAAATCAAGAGAAAGTGAGACAACAGTTAAGTTAAAGCAGGAAAAGAGAAATCTATTAATTTATTGTGTAAATATGTTGATTAATTTTTTATTCTTAAACATATTTTAACATTTACAATTAAATTAAAATTAGACTAAATAAGTAAAAGATAAATTAAAAACAAATAAAATTAAAATGGATCAAAAATAAATTCAAAATATTTTAAACATAATATTAAAACATATTTTCATTTTGACAATAAAATTACATTATATTTTTATATTTAATTTGTCGATATTTAAATATATGTTTTTATATTTTTAAATTATTTTAACTTATTTTTGTCCGAAATGCACAATTTTTAAATTAGAAATAATACCTTTTTGAATAATCGGTCTAAACATTTTTCTCATTTTTGTTGAATAAATATTCCCTTCTTTCAAATTCGGCCGCAAAAAATTTGAATTTTCTACCATTATTCTCCCTTCATATAAGTTTTCATCTTCATTTTCTTCATCTCCCTCATTGGCATATAAAAGAACGCTGTCTTTGAAACTTTGAAAGTGTAAAAGCTTGCAGACATCATTTGTTAGAGTTATTCCGCGCACCTTAAGTACACTGCTCTCCCTTCCATTTTTAACATCGATCATTCTTAGTGCATATGCTTTGCAGGCTCCACCAACATACTCTTTTATAGAAAAACCTGCATATTCCTTTGCTAACTCTCCTAGATGGGGGCCGGTTTGAAGGGGGCAATTCATGTTCGATGGATGGGCAAAAAGTATACTATCTGTATCTCCATAAAGGATTTTACAACCTGGCGAGCAGGCCACCTTTTGCATAGCTTTTAAAAGTCTTATTCTTGCTGCTGAGGTAGTCCAAAGTGATATCACAATATTTGATGTATCATGTTCTATAATAAATTCTTCTTTAGGTTTATAGGTCAATAAAACTGTTTCTTCGGTTAACTTATCAACAGTTTGAATCTCTATTGATTCATTTAAGGTATATTCTCGAAGCTCTGTAGGAGAATCCGTTATAACACTTTTCGATAGTCCATTTCTAAGACTAAATCTCCCCCATAATGAATTGAGCATTAATTTAGAAATGTAGCGCATAGCCTTGTCAGGAACCATTTTTTCCCTCTGAACATTTATTCCAAATTTTTCTTCACATTCTTTTATAAATTTTTCTTCACTTTCTTTTCCTTCTATTCCTTCAGGAAAACCACTGGCATGTATTTTCATTGCCATAAATTCAGCCACATAATTTTTAAAAAGATGTTCATCCCATTTTTCGTACTCTAATGCTCTGTAAAATCTGGTAACTCGATAACCTGAATTAAGTGCCTCCTCTAACTCAATTGATGTGCAGGTAGATACCCATCCCCTCTCTTCTTCCTCATGGGGGCAGTGATAATCTTTAATATGCGCGCCAGTGGGATAATTGAGGGCACATTTTCTACATAGCGGAAAAAGGAGACGTTCATCAAACTTTACCGGGATAACAGGAACTTCTAGCTGTGGCGGGGGAAGTAAAAATACTTTTAAAATTCCTTTGTAAGGAATATGCTCACTTCTGGTCCAATAAACGTTTTGCTCAGCCAATGGTACAACATGCACTTTTGGATGTCCCACAGGAAATGATGTTGTTGAAATCGTTGCCGGATAAAGTGAATTAAAATCTAAATAACTTATTTCATCTTTCATATTATCTGCTTCAAAATGTAATTGCACGGGTCCTGTTCTCCCACCAAAATAGCAGTCACGAATTTTTATAGGACCTTTATTATGATAATTTGCAAAAGCTTTACGCATTTTCTTGTTCCGACGAAGCATTCGCCGAATTTCACATTCCCAAATAACATCTACATTTTTTATATTTTGTTTGAGAAATTCTATCCTAATTTCATCATCTTTACGTGTTTCTGAGACTGTTTTTCCATTTGGCAAAATTTTATCTGGTTCATCGCCAAAACATTTTTTACAAGCGTGCCAAACACACCCATGAATTTCTATTGCTCTATCTTCTTTCTCAATATAGCCGTCGACCTTGAATTTTCCCACCATATGTTCTCCACCCTTTGAATGTGCTGTTTTTAGTTCAACTCCCAAGCTTTCTTCATACCATTGCAAATATTTTAACGCAATATCACTCTGATTATCACAACTTTCATATCCCTTTTCAGGGACAATTGCCAAATGTTCTGGTTTTAAGTGATTTAAACGAAAATGTTTCATACATGCGGAAGCAATTGTCATAGAATCTTTCAATATGTCTATTCCAATTTCTTCGCCAGTTTTAGAACTTTTATGCTTACTGATTTCTGCAAATTTTAATCTAAATGCAATTAGCGCCTCTGTAAGTATTTGCACATCGTTTAAACAATATTCGGCCAAGGCTTCATCAAGGAAAAATGGTTGATTTTTTTCATTGGCATACCATTTGTCAAATTCCTGTTGCCTTTCTGTAGTCATCCCTCCATAGATATAATCTGTTTTTGGTGGAAGTTGCGGCAGAATCTTTCCATAATTTGAAGTTTTATTTGCCAAATGAGGGAAAAATTGTTTTTCAGTAATTTTCAAACCAAATGCACCAACTAGTTTCCCCAAACCAACAGGGCAAAGATTAAAAGAATCCCTAAATATAACCTCACCGCTCTTCTGATTACGGCAAATTCTCATTTCATAAAGCTTATTTCCTTGACGAATCATAGTTGGTATAATTCCTGCTAGGTAAATTTCTCTGAAAGTCATTATCATATCATAACGGCCTCCAAAATGTGAAAATGCCATCGTTTGATATTGCGGGTTAAGATCAAATAGAATCCAATGTACAAATTTTTTTAAAGGATTTTCATTAATGACTTGCTCATCTACCTCTGTCATAAAAAAAGGGCGATGGGAGAAAGTTATTGATCTATACTTCCCGCAAATTGCACACTTTTTTTCAGTTTTTTTAAGAAGTGAACGCCACAATTCATCTTCTTCCATACATTTAGTGCAAGTAACAATTGCAGCTATAAAATTCACTTTATGAAGCCGTTTTTCTTCTTTTCCATATTTTTTAATCTCATCTTGCGTTGCCTCAAAATCAAATGTAACTAATCGGTAAGGAACAGGCTTTTTAGATTCCAAGGGACGAATAAAACAGCCCCTATCCATACTATGAAATTGTCGACATATTTGGCACCACTTTTGCCCACACACATGCATTTTTGCTTGTTCTCTTGTATAATTTTTCACAGACCATATCACTCCGCATTTTTCACATTGCTTTGAACGACGACAATTATTACCTATTTTGTGTGCCTTAAAACAGTCTTCATTTAGATATTTTTTTCCACAATCATCACATGACTTAAAAAATTCACCGGTAGCCACACATATATCTCTCCCCGAGCGTCCACAAGATTTACATCTGGATTTACAACTCATACTGTGATCACTATCCTTTCGATATTTTTTTTCACATGTAAAGCAATATTTCATACGATTACCAAACATACCTCCAACGTTTCTTATTCCGTCAAAATGTCCATTTGAATGAAAAATTGATATTGGGACATTGAAATTATCTGGACCATATTTATATTTGGCTTTTTCTTTAAATTCTCCAAATATAAAGACTTTATATCTATATCCTAAATCCATGTATTTTTTGTTCCAATAATCGACAATCTGAGGAACAAAATTAATTGCATCATATTCCGGAAGATCATGAGGAATTAGTGCGTCTTTTAAAAGCTCAGAAACATCTCTCATTTGTCGGTCTTTATATTCTAGAAGATAACGACTAAATTTTCTTCTACAGCCTAGTTCTTTTATTGAATATTTTCTTGTTAATTCAAGAGCATAAAATAAGCACAAATTATTCGGATTTTGAATTCTAATGAAGTGAAATTCTTTTGCATTTGTATTAATTTGTGAAATAATTTGAGCTTGAGGTTTACTACCTATAATAGTTGTTATTTTTGGTAGGGAACGAGCACCAAGTACTTGAATTGTAATAGTGAAAGGCTGGCCAATAACTGATCCTTTTTCTGCTTTAGATTGTGAAACCAGCTGAAATCTGTTTAAAATATTTTCTGTAGTATCTGAATGAATTCGTCTTATTGGGATCCAAATATCTGAATCAAGTAATTGAGATGAAATCATTGCTCCAAGGTGATCCGGCTCAATTAAATTCTTTTTTGCCTCTTCTATTGTCTGAACAATACAATTTTCAATAATATATCGTATAAGGTTTTCAGGATTAGACAGTAAGTTCGGTAAGTTTTCAATTATATATTTTGTGCTACTCTTTAGCATTTTGAATTTTTTTGAATATTCAAGGTTACTTTCAAGCTTTCTTATAAATTTATCATTATCAGTATTTCCTGCCCCATCTTGAACACTTTCAAACAAATTTGAAAGTAAATTTTGAATAAAAAATCTTGGCTTTTTGACAGAGTGTTCCATTATGAAAGAGTAATTTTTTAGTGAAATGAATAGAAGGATTTAATTATCCTCGTTTTTATACTCCTTTTTTATAAACGCCAAAAATACGGCCAAGGTCATTTTCATTATAACTATTTAAAATCATTTTTTGCCTAATAACTAAATAAAGCTTGGCTTTATTCAAGGTCATTTTTATCATAAGCATTATTTAATTATTTCATATAATCTACATTAATCATTATTTTTTCTAAATATATTAATATATAAATGCTTATAAAACTGATCAATAATCGATAGATGGATATGGGTCCAAATAATTAGTTTTTATACCTTTAAAAGAGTATCACAAAATTTACATTTCATGATTGAATATCTACATGTTTTGGTACTATCATATATCAGACGAGATTTTATATAACTTATTACGATGAAAAATGTATCTTTTATAAATCAATAGATTTTTTACAATAGTTAAGGAAAGTGGTGGAAACTGACTATTTACAACACGAAGAATAATTGCAGACAGCAGGTTGTTAACATAAAATTGGCAAAAAATTTGTATTTAGAAATATATCCTGTAATTATTTCTCCTACATTAAGTTTTTAAATAATATTTGTATTTAATATAAATTTAATTATATTTTCAATTGTAAAAAAGTGAAATTTAATTATCTAAATTATATTATATAAATTTGATTTGTTTAAGCAATTAATCAATTTTTTCTATTATATTATTATCCCAAATTTAGCTAAAATTTTTAATATTTCAATACATTATTTTTAATTACAACAATATATTGGCAATAAATAATTTAAGAAAATTGAGATTAAGGGATTGAAGAATTTTATCTATTGTCCTCTATCATTTGATCAGGCCCATCGGTACCTTTGATATAAATTAAATTACCGCAATTTCGCAAAAAGTCTCAAAATTGCACCCATTTCATTTTTATTTTGGGTAATGGGAGCGTGAAATTTGCCCAAATTTCTCCTTGATCTTTACGCATCTGCCGCACATTTTCTTCAGCAATAGCATGCCAAAGTTATTCCCTTCCCACACCTCCTATTATTCTATTTGGGGACGGAAAGGTGGTACCTCAATTACTTCAACGGAGGTGACCAAGGTCACCTCTTTTACTCCAACCCAAATTTTTTCAATCACACCCTTTCCTCCAACCCCCATTTGTCAATCACCCCCTTTCCTCCAACCCCCATTTTTTATTCACCCCCTTTCCTCCAACCCCCATTTGTCAATCACCCCTTTCCTCCAACCCCCATTTTTTATTCACCCCCTTTCCTCCAACCCCCATTTTTTAATCACCCCCTTTCCTCCAACCCCCATTTTTTCAAATGGGACGTTGGGGACACAGGGGGTGGGGTAACTACTGATATTTCATATTTTTTGTCAATTTTTTTCATCTATACATCACTATTCTATTATATGTATTTAGATTTTTATAACTTTTAATGTTATCTTATTAATTTGATATTTCATATTTTTTGTCAATTTTTTTCATCTATACATCACTATTCTATTATATGTATTTAGATTTTTATAACATTTAATGTTATCTTATTAACTTGATATTTCATATATTTTGTCAAATTTTTTCATCTATACATCACTATTCTATTATATGTATTTAGATTTTTATAACATTTAATGTTATCTTATTAACTTGATATTTCATATATTTTGTCAAATTTTTTCATCTATACATCACTATTCTATTATATGTATTTAGATTTTTATAACATTTAATGTTATCTTATTAACTTGATATTTCATATATTTTGTCAAATTTTTTCATCTATACATCACTATTCTATTATATGTATTTAGATTTTTATAACATTTAATGTTATCTTATTAATTTGATATTTCATATTTTTTGTCAATTTTTTTCATCTATACATCACTATTCTATTATATGTATTTAGATTTTTATAACTTTTAATGTTATCTTATTAATTTGATATTTCATATTTTTTGTCAATTTTTTTCATCTATACATCACTATTCTATTATATGTATTTAGATTTTTATAACATTTAATGTTATCTTATTAACTTGATATTTCATATATTTTGTCAAATTTTTTCATCTATACATCACTATTCTATTATATGTATTTAGATTTTTATAACATTTAATGTTATCTTATTAACTTGATATTTCATATATTTTGTCAAATTTTTTCATCTATACATCACTATTCTATTATATGTATTTAGATTTTTATAACATTTAATGTTATCTTATTAATTTGATATTTCATATTTTTTGTCAATTTTTTTCATCTATACATCACTATTCTATTATATGTATTTAGATTTTTATAACTTTAATGTTATCTTATTAATTTGATATTTCATATTTTTTGTCAATTTTTTTCATCTATACATCACTATTCTATTATATGTATTTAGATTTTTATAACATTTAATGTTATCTTATTAATTTGATATTTCATATTTTGTCAATTTTTTTCATCTATACATCACTATTCTATTATATGTATTTAGATTTTTATAACATTTAATGTTATCTTATTAATTTGATATTTCATATTTTTGTCAATTTTTTTCATCTATACATCACTATTCTATTATATGTATTTAGATTTTTATAACATTTAATGTTATCTTATTAACTTGATATTTCATATTTTTTGTCAAATTTTTTTCATCTATACATCACTATTCTATTATATGTATTTAGATTTTTATAACATTTAATGTTATCTTATTAATTTGATATTTCATATTTTTTGTCAATTTTTTTCATCTATACATCACTATTCTATTATATGTATTTAGATTTTTATAACTTTTAATGTTATCTTATTAATTTGATATTTCATATTTTTTGTCAATTTTTTTCATCTATACATCACTATTCTATTATATGTATTTAGATTTTTATAACATTTAATGTTATCTTATTAACTTGATATTTCATATATTTTGTCAATTTTTTCATCTATACATCACTATTCTATTATATGTATTTAGATTTTTATAACATTTAATGTTATCTTATTAACTTGATATTTCATATTTTTGTCAATTTTTTCATCTATACATCACTATTCTATTATATGTATTTAGATTTTTATAACATTTAATGTTATCTTATTAATTTGATATTTCATATTTTTTGTCAATTTTTTTCATCTATACATCACTATTCTATTATATGTATTTAGATTTTTATAACTTTTAATGTTATCTTATTAATTTGATATTTCATATTTTTTGTCAATTTTTTTCATCTATACATCACTATTCTATTATATGTATTTAGATTTTTATAACATTTAATGTTATCTTATTAACTTGATATTTCATATATTTTGTCAATTTTTTCATCTATACATCACTATTCTATTATATGTATTTAGATTTTTATAACATTTAATGTTATCTTATTAACTTGATATTTCATATATTTTGTCAAATTTTTTCATCTATACATCACTATTCTATTATATGTATTTAGATTTTTATAACATTTAATGTTATCTTATTAACTTGATATTTCATATATTTTGTCAAATTTTTTCATCTATACATCACTATTCTATTATATGTATTTAGATTTTTATAACATTTAATGTTATCTTATTAATTTGATATTTCATATTTTTTGTCAATTTTTTTCATCTATACATCACTATTCTATTATATGTATTTAGATTTTTATAACTTTTAATGTTATCTTATTAATTTGATATTTCATATTTTTTGTCAATTTTTTTCATCTATACATCACTATTCTATTATATGTATTTAGATTTTTATAACATTTAATGTTATCTTATTAACTTGATATTTCATATATTTTGTCAATTTTTTCATCTATACATCACTATTCTATTATATGTATTTAGATTTTTATAACATTTAATGTTATCTTATTAATTTGATATTTCATATTTTTTGTCAATTTTTTTCATCTATACATCACTATTCTATTATATGTATTTAGATTTTTATAACATTTAATGTTATCTTATTAATTGATATTTCATATTTTTTGTCAATTTTTTCATCTATACATCACTATTCTATTATATGTATTTAGATTTTTATAACATTTAATGTTATCTTATTAATTTGATATTTCATATTTTTTGTCAATTTTTTTCATCTATACATCACTATTCTATTATATGTATTTAGATTTTTATAACTTTTAATGTTATCTTATTAATTTGATATTTCATATTTTTTGTCAATTTTTTTCATCTATACATCACTATTCTATTATATGTATTTAGATTTTTATAACATTTAATGTTATCTTATTAATTTGATATTTCATATTTTTGTCAATTTTTTCATCTATACATCACTATTCTATTATATGTATTTAGATTTTTATAACATTTAATGTTATCTTATTAACTTGATATTTCATATATTTTGTCAATTTTTTCATCTATACATCACTATTCTATTATATGTATTTAGATTTTTATAACATTTAATGTTATCTTATTAATTTGATATTTCATATTTTTTGTCAATTTTTTTCATCTATACATCACTATTCTATTATATGTATTTAGATTTTTATAACTTTTAATGTTATCTTATTAATTTGATATTTCATATTTTTTGTCAATTTTTTTCATCTATACATCACTATTCTATTATATGTATTTAGATTTTTATAACATTTAATGTTATCTTATTAACTTGATATTTCATATTTTTGTCAATTTTTTCATCTATACATCACTATTCTATTATATGTATTTAGATTTTTATAACATTTAATGTTATCTTATTAACTTGATATTTCATATTTTGTCAATTTTTTTCATCTATACATCACTATTCTATTATATGTATTTAGATTTTTATAACATTTAATGTTATCTTATTAATTTGATATTTCATATTTTTTGTCAATTTTTTTCATCTATACATCACTATTCTATTATATGTATTTAGATTTTTATAACTTTTAATGTTATCTTATTAATTTGATATTTCATATTTTTTGTCAATTTTTTTCATCTATACATCACTATTCTATTATATGTATTTAGATTTTTATAACATTTAATGTTATCTTATTAATTTGATATTTCATATTTTTTGTCAATTTTTTTCATCTATACATCACTATTCTATTATATGTATTTAGATTTTTATAACATTTAATGTTATCTTATTAATTTGATATTTCATATTTTTTGTCAATTTTTTTCATCTATACATCACTATTCTATTATATGTATTTAGATTTTTATAACATTTAATGTTATCTTATTAATTGATATTTCATATTTTTTGTCAATTTTTTTCATCTATACATCACTATTCTATTATATGTATTTAGATTTTTATAACTTTTAATGTTATCTTATTAATTTGATATTTCATATTTTTTGTCAATTTTTTTCATCTATACATCACTATTCTATTATATGTATTTAGATTTTTATAACTTTTAATGTTATCTTATTAATTTGATATTTCATATTTTGTCAATTTTTTTCATCTATACATCACTATTCTATTATATGTATTTAGATTTTTATAACATTTAATGTTATCTTATTAATTTGATATTTCATATTTTTTGTCAATTTTTTTCATCTATACATCACTATTCTATTATATGTATTTAGATTTTTATAACATTTAATGTTATCTTATTAATTTGATATTTCATATTTTTTGTCAATTTTTTTCATCTATACATCACTATTCTATTATATGTATTTAGATTTTTATAACTTTTAATGTTATCTTATTAATTTGATATTTCATATTTTTTGTCAATTTTTTTCATCTATACATCACTATTCTATTATATGTATTTAGATTTTTATAACTTTTAATGTTATCTTATTAATTTGATATTTCATATTTTTTGTCAATTTTTTTCATCTATACATCACTATTCTATTATATGTATTTAGATTTTTATAACATTTAATGTTATCTTATTAATTTGATATTTCATATTTTTTGTCAATTTTTTTCATCTATACATCACTATTCTATTATATGTATTTAGATTTTTATAACATTTAATGTTATCTTATTAATTGATATTTCATATTTTTTGTCAATTTTTTTCATCTATACATCACTATTCTATTATATGTATTTAGATTTTTATAACATTTAATGTTATCTTATTAATTTGATATTTCATATTTTTTGTCAATTTTTTTCATCTATACATCACTATTCTATTATATGTATTTAGATTTTTATAACTTTTAATGTTATCTTATTAATTTGATATTTCATATTTTTTGTCAATTTTTTTCATCTATACATCACTATTCTATTATATGTATTTAGATTTTTATAACTTTTAATGTTATCTTATTAATTTGATATTTCATATTTTTTGTCAATTTTTTTCATCTATACATCACTATTCTATTATATGTATTTAGATTTTTATAACATTTAATGTTATCTTATTAATTTGATATTTCATATTTTTTGTCAATTTTTTCATCTATACATCACTATTCTATTATATGTATTTAGATTTTTATAACATTTAATGTTATCTTATTAACTTGATATTTCATATATTTTGTCAATTTTTTCATCTATACATCACTATTCTATTATATGTATTTAGATTTTTATAACATTTAATGTTATCTTATTAATTTGATATTTCATATTTTTTGTCAATTTTTTTCATCTATACATCACTATTCTATTATATGTATTTAGATTTTTATAACTTTTAATGTTATCTTATTAATTTGATATTTCATATTTTTTGTCAATTTTTTTCATCTATACATCACTATTCTATTATATGTATTTAGATTTTTATAACATTTAATGTTATCTTATTAACTTTGATATTTCATATATTTTGTCAATTTTTTTCATCTATACATCACTATTCTATTATATGTATTTAGATTTTTATAACATTTAATGTTATCTTATTAACTTGATATTTCATATATTTTGTCAAATTTTTTCATCTATACATCACTATTCTATTATATGTATTTAGATTTTTATAACATTTAATGTTATCTTATTAACTTGATATTTCATATATTTTGTCAAATTTTTTCATCTATACATCACTATTCTATTATATGTATTTAGATTTTTATAACTTTTAATGTTATCTTATTAATTTGATATTTCATATTTTTTGTCAATTTTTTTCATCTATACATCACTATTCTATTATATGTATTTAGATTTTTATAACATTTAATGTTATCTTATTAATTTGATATTTCATATTTTTTGTCAATTTTTTTCATCTATACATCACTATTCTATTATATGTATTTAGATTTTTATAACATTTAATGTTATCTTATTAATTTGATATTTCATATTTTTTGTCAATTTTTTCATCTATACATCACTATTCTATTATATGTATTTAGATTTTTATAACATTTAATGTTATCTTATTAATTTGATATTTCATATTTTTTGTCAATTTTTTTCATCTATACATCACTATTCTATTATATGTATTTAGATTTTTATAACTTTAATGTTATCTTATTAATTTGATATTTCATATTTTTTGTCAATTTTTTTCATCTATACATCACTATTCTATTATATGTATTTAGATTTTTATAACTTTTAATGTTATCTTATTAATTTGATATTTCATATTTTTTGTCAATTTTTTTCATCTATACATCACTATTCTATTATATGTATTTAGATTTTTATAACATTTAATGTTATCTTATTAATTTGATATTTCATATTTTTTGTCAATTTTTTCATCTATACATCACTATTCTATTATATGTATTTAGATTTTTATAACATTTAATGTTATCTTATTAACTTGATATTTCATATATTTTGTCAAATTTTTTCATCTATACATCACTATTCTATTATATGTATTTAGATTTTTATAACATTTAATGTTATCTTATTAATTTGATATTTCATATTTTTTGTCAATTTTTTTCATCTATACATCACTATTCTATTATATGTATTTAGATTTTTATAACTTTTAATGTTATCTTATTAATTTGATATTTCATATTTTTTGTCAATTTTTTTCATCTATACATCACTATTCTATTATATGTATTTAGATTTTTATAACATTTAATGTTATCTTATTAACTTGATATTTCATATATTTTGTCAATTTTTTTCATCTATACATCACTATTCTATTATATGTATTTAGATTTTTATAACATTTAATGTTATCTTATTAACTTGATATTTCATATATTTTGTCAATTTTTTCATCTATACATCACTATTCTATTATATGTATTTAGATTTTTATAACATTTAATGTTATCTTATTAACTTGATATTTCATATATTTTGTCAAATTTTTTCATCTATACATCACTATTCTATTATATGTATTTAGATTTTTATAACTTTTAATGTTATCTTATTAATTTGATATTTCATATTTTTTGTCAATTTTTTTCATCTATACATCACTATTCTATTATATGTATTTAGATTTTTATAACATTTAATGTTATCTTATTAATTTGATATTTCATATTTTTTGTCAATTTTTTTCATCTATACATCACTATTCTATTATATGTATTTAGATTTTTATAACATTTAATGTTATCTTATTAATTTGATATTTCATATTTTTTGTCAATTTTTTTCATCTATACATCACTATTCTATTATATGTATTTAGATTTTTATAACATTTAATGTTATCTTATTAATTGATATTTCATATTTTTTGTCAATTTTTTTCATCTATACATCACTATTCTATTATATGTATTTAGATTTTTATAACATTTAATGTTATCTTATTAACTTGATATTTCATATATTTTGTCAATTTTTTTCATCTATACATCACTATTCTATTATATGTATTTAGATTTTTATAACATTTAATGTTATCTTATTAACTTGATATTTCATATATTTTGTCAAATTTTTTCATCTATACATCACTATTCTATTATATGTATTTAGATTTTTATAACATTTAATGTTATCTTATTAACTTGATATTTCATATATTTTGTCAAATTTTTTCATCTATACATCACTATTCTATTATATGTATTTAGATTTTTATAACTTTTAATGTTATCTTATTAATTTGATATTTCATATTTTTTGTCAATTTTTTTCATCTATACATCACTATTCTATTATATGTATTTAGATTTTTATAACATTTAATGTTATCTTATTAATTTGATATTTCATATTTTTTGTCAATTTTTTTCATCTATACATCACTATTCTATTATATGTATTTAGATTTTTATAACATTTAATGTTATCTTATTAATTTGATATTTCATATTTTTTGTCAATTTTTTTCATCTATACATCACTATTCTATTATATGTATTTAGATTTTTATAACATTTAATGTTATCTTATTAATTGATATTTCATATTTTTTGTCAATTTTTTTCATCTATACATCACTATTCTATTATATGTATTTAGATTTTTATAACTTTTAATGTTATCTTATTAATTTGATATTTCATATTTTTTGTCAATTTTTTTCATCTATACATCACTATTCTATTATATGTATTTAGATTTTTATAACTTTTAATGTTATCTTATTAATTTGATATTTCATATTTTGTCAATTTTTTTCATCTATACATCACTATTCTATTATATGTATTTAGATTTTTATAACATTTAATGTTATCTTATTAATTTGATATTTCATATTTTTTGTCAATTTTTTTCATCTATACATCACTATTCTATTATATGTATTTAGATTTTTATAACATTTAATGTTATCTTATTAATTTGATATTTCATATTTTTTGTCAATTTTTTTCATCTATACATCACTATTCTATTATATGTATTTAGATTTTTATAACTTTTAATGTTATCTTATTAATTTGATATTTCATATTTTTTGTCAATTTTTTTCATCTATACATCACTATTCTATTATATGTATTTAGATTTTTATAACTTTTAATGTTATCTTATTAATTTGATATTTCATATTTTTTGTCAATTTTTTTCATCTATACATCACTATTCTATTATATGTATTTAGATTTTTATAACATTTAATGTTATCTTATTAATTTGATATTTCATATTTTTTGTCAATTTTTTTCATCTATACATCACTATTCTATTATATGTATTTAGATTTTTATAACATTTAATGTTATCTTATTAATTTGATATTTCATATTTTTTGTCAATTTTTTTCATCTATACATCACTATTCTATTATATGTATTTAGATTTTTATAACTTTTAATGTTATCTTATTATTTTGATATTTCATATTTTTTGTCAATTTTTTTCATCTATACATCACTATTCTATTATATGTATTTAGATTTTTATAACTTTTAATGTTATCTTATTAATTTGATATTTCATATTTTTTGTCAATTTTTTTAATCTATACATCACTATTCTATTATATGTATTTAGATTTTTATAACATTTAATGTTATCTTATTAATTTGATATTTCATATTTTTTGTCAATTTTTTTCATCTATACATCACTATTCTATTATATGTATTTAGATTTTTATAACTTTTAATGTTATCTTATTAATTTGATATTTCATATTTTTTGTCAATTTTTTTCATCTATACATCACTATTCTATTATATGTATTTAGATTTTTATAACATTTAATGTTATCTTATTAATTTGATATTTCATATTTTTTGTCAATTTTTTTCATCTATACATCACTATTCTATTATATGTATTTAGATTTTTATAACTTTTAATGTTATCTTATTAATTTGATATTTCATATTTTTTGTCAATTTTTTTCATCTATACATCACTATTCTATTATATGTATTTAGATTTTTATAACTTTTAATGTTATCTTATTAATTTGATATTTCATATTTTTTGTCAATTTTTTTCATCTATACATCACTATTCTATTATATGTATTTAGATTTTTATAACATTTAATGTTATCTTATTAATTTGATATTTCATATTTTTTGTCAATTTTTTTCATCTATACATCACTATTCTATTATATGTATTTAGATTTTTATAACATTTAATGTTATCTTATTAATTTGATATTTCATATTTTTTGTCAATTTTTTTCATCTATACATCACTATTCTATTATATGTATTTAGATTTTTATAACTTTTAATGTTATCTTATTAATTTGATATTTCATATTTTTTGTCAATTTTTTTCATCTATACATCACTATTCTATTATATGTATTTAGATTTTTATAACTTTTAATGTTATCTTATTAATTTGATATTTCATATTTTTTGTCAATTTTTTTAATCTATACATCACTATTCTATTATATGTATTTAGATTTTTATAACATTTAATGTTATCTTATTAATTTGATATTTCATATTTTTTGTCAATTTTTTTCATCTATACATCACTATTCTATTATATGTATTTAGATTTTTATAACTTTTAATGTTATCTTATTAATTTGATATTTCATATTTTTTGTCAATTTTTTTCATCTATACATCACTATTCTATTATATGTATTTAGATTTTTATAACTTTTAATGTTATCTTATTAATTTGATATTTCATATTTTTTGTCAATTTTTTTCATCTATACATCACTATTCTATTATATGTATTTAGATTTTTATAACTTTTAATGTTATCTTATTAATTTGATATTTCATATTTTTTGTCAATTTTTTTCATCTATACATCACTATTCTATTATATGTATTTAGATTTTTATAACATTTAATGTTATCTTATTAATTTGATATTTCATATTTTTTGTCAATTTTTTTCATCTATACATCACTATTCTATTATATGTATTTAGATTTTTATAACTTTTAATGTTATCTTATTAATTTGATATTTCATATTTTTTGTCAATTTTTTTCATCTATACATCACTATTCTATTATATGTATTTAGATTTTTATAACTTTTAATGTTATCTTATTAATTTGATATTTCATATTTTTTGTCAATTTTTTTCATCTATACATCACTATTCTATTATATGTATTTAGATTTTTATAACATTTAATGTTATCTTATTAATTTGATATTTCATATTTTTTGTCAATTTTTTTCATCTATACATCACTATTCTATTATATGTATTTAGATTTTTATAACATTTAATGTTATCTTATTAATTTGATATTTCATATTTTTTGTCAATTTTTTTCATCTATACATCACTATTCTATTATATGTATTTAGATTTTTATAACATTTAATGTTATCTTATTAATTTGATATTTCATATTTTTTGTCAATTTTTTTCATCTATACATCACTATTCTATTATATGTATAATTTAATTACTCCGTGTAATTAATCCGTGTAATTACTCCGTGTAATTACATATTTCCCAATCTTTTGCTAGAAGAAGTAATTGCTATAGGCGGGGAGAGTAAAGTTTTAAAAATTGTATGGCGATTTTGCATTTGATGGAGTGAAGTAGGTATTATTTTAACCTCGCACTAAATTGGGTAATTAATAGAGAAAATAATTATTCGAGTACAGATAATCGAGAATTGTTTCAACCCCTCGGTATCATATAAGGTAATTTGTAAATAACATCGGATACGTATTTAGAGACCTCGGATGTTCAGGAAAAATAGAAAAAAAACATAAAATCCTGGTTACTATAATGATGGTGAAAATCAAAAGAAAACCTTAAAAATGGTCTTACATTTCCGTCTTCCACTGAATCATTATTGGATAAACCCGCTCTTCTCAGCCTTCTTGAAAAAGAAGTCTCCTAATCGCCCAACTTGAGAAACTTTATTTAATTTTTTTAAATTAAATTTTCAAATTAAATTTAAATTGATTGGACATACATTAATTTGTATTTCCTTCGACATGCCATTGTGCGACTTTATTTAATTGATTTTCTCGACTAATAAGAATGTAAGTAAAATTCCCCTCCACTACGCGCACTCCCTCTCTCTCCCTTCCTTTCCCCACCACAATTCAAAATTTATTTTAGAAATTTAAATTTCTTAATAATTTTTAATTAATAAAAAAAATAATTTTTATGAAGGACTTTTAACATTTTACATATCTTTACAATCAAAACTTTTGTATTCCATTATTATTAAGTTTTTGGTAGTGTTTATATTATATTTAAGTTAAGAGTTTTTATTTATTTGAGATTTATTTTAAAAATACATTTATATTAAAAATCCTTTGACTTCTTGGAAGTTGTTATTTTCAAAAATTTTTTATTTTCAGTGGTTATTATCACTAGGGATGGGATTTATATGGATTTCCATATTTTTTCTTGGCCTTTTCTTTTATTTTCTCTCTCTTGAAAAGAGAGAGAAATAGAAGCTTGTTCTTAATTAGCTTGGGGTCGCTATAGTATAGGTCCACCAAGATTGGAACTCATAGTATATACCATTCGATTCGTCTCGCCGAGTTGAGTTCAAATATGCAAGAATTTTCTGCGGGAGACAAAAACTCGCAGAGATACAGGCCCCCGAAAATTGAAAAAACATAGGGGGGACCAAGCTGATTTTTGGGGTCAAAAATTCAAATAGATGAATTATACCTCATTCGAAAGAACTCCTCGAGCTGAGTCGAATGACACCAAAATTAATGAAATCTGACTTCGTATGGCCGAGTTACAGACCTACGATATTTGAAAATTTTGGGGTCAAAAAATTCGATTTTATAAATAATACCTCATTCGAAAGAGCTCGACGAGCTAAATTGAATGACACCAAAATCACCGTGATTGAACAAGATTAGACAAAGTTATAACACAAAAAACCTAAACCTATGGAGCGTCGGCAAGGCGCTTGTGCAAAACCCCGCGCTTCGCGCGGGGTTTTGCGGCACGCGCCTCGCGGGGAGTCTATGGGCGCTTGGTCTGGGCTCGTAACATAAGCCTATTCCTATCTCCCTTGCTCTGGACGTATTTGGGGCCTCCGTAGCAGCAAAAATCTCCACAGATGCCATAGGTAAGGAGCTAAAAGAAAAGATCATAACTTTGTCCAATCAAGTCGGATTTCGTTGATTTTGGTGTCATTCGACTCAGCTCGATGAGCTCTTTCGAATGAGGTATAATTTGCATATTCGAATTTTTCGCCCCAAAAAGGTGCTTGGTCCCCCATATGGTTTTTCGATTTTCGGGAGCCTGTATCTCTGCGAGTTTTCGTCTCTCGCAGAAAATTCTTGCATATTTGAACTCAGCTCGGCAAGACGAATCGAATGGTATATACTATGAGTTCCGATCTCGGTGGACCTATACTATAGTACAGCCATTAGCTTAATTCAGCTGATCAAACAATTTATTTACTATTTAAAAACAACCGACATAAAAAGTGCACTATTTATTGATAGTAAAAATAAAATTAACCAAAATATAGTAAAAAAGTGCATCGCTACTATTTATGTATCATGGGTGCTTCACCCGCCTTTCATTTACACTGAATTCAGATTTCTTTGACACTTCCGCCTTTTCGTTGGCCACCTTCTATTTTGTTTTACTCACTTCTGCTCAGAGACTCACTTTACTCACTTCCGCTTTAAATCTTTATATTTCCTATCATACATATTTTCGATTATTTATATAAAATTAAACCAGTTTAGAAGTTCTGATGGTTTCGGGTCCTGTGGGTACTTTTTATGAGGTTAAGAAAAATTTTCACTACTTTGATCTTGCTTTTTGGAAAAAGGAACTTGAAGCTTGCGGTAAGTGGAAACTTGCGGGGAATGAGGTTGAAAACTTAGTCTGAAACAAGAGAATGGAGATAATAATTAACCGAAAATCTGGAGACGAATGACACCGATATTTTGGTATCATTCCTTAAACAAGCACTTAGCAAAATATTTCGGGCAAAGCCAAGAAGTTTGTTTGCCAAAGCGCGCTATGACTGTCCCTTTCTTGAGAGGGAGAGAGGGAGAGAGTGGCAACTTGTTTACTTTATGTAATTATTATTAAAAATTATTATTTCAGCCTTTCATTTAGAAATTCATTTAGGTTTAAATGAAAACATATATTTATTTATTATTTATTTCGCTATTATTATTTATATATGTAATTAGTACTATTAAATGCGCATCAAGAAAGGATGATTCGGTACCCGAATCTACCAACAAGCCAGATCCTGGCCCTTCTACAAGCTCTTTAAATCCTTTAGGTTTTTAAATTTATCTAATTTTTTAGCTATATCTAAAGGGAATGCCTCAATGGTCAGGATATTCTAAATTTGTTCGGTGTTAATTAAATTTTTTATTTTATAGCGGAAGAATTCAAGCCTTATAAAGATCATTTATCTCGCTATCAGTGTAAGTATTATTAAGTTTTATAAAATTAGGAATAATGTTCAAATCTTAATATTTCCTATCATGAATATTAACTAAACTAAACTGTCTGCCAAAAAATTTGAAAGATAAGCGTTTCGGGCTTTGGAATGGAATGGAATTTTGGAATACTGTCTTGGAATCCTGTCTTTTAAACTGTTAACTCTTAATCAAAGTTCTTTGGAGAATACAAAAAAATAGGAAAATTATGATCGAATTATTTAAACCCCCATTAAAATTAAATAAAGGTTTAATTTTTTAATTCGATTAAATTTTCCACATTTGTCAGTTGACGATTTATACTTCAACCAATTTTTATCTCAAAACATCACGCCAACTGGAAGCTGTGATTTTGATAAATATTTTCCAACATTTAAACAAAATCCTGAGGAAATAGGCTTCCCAGTTTATGATGAAAGCCATCTTTGGAATTTTTCAAATCAGAGTGAAGATCCTTTGAATCAACCTGAAAAACAATTTATTACGGAGTTCAATCCTGAATGGATTATTTATAATATATCAAAGCATTTTGATGAGTTTGGCTGGCCTGAAGAGGAGAAATTTTTAACTGATGATAAAGTTAGTTAAATGAATTAATAGAATCCTTGAGGCTTTAAATTAGTTGAAGTGCTTCGTTTAGGAAGTGCCTCGTTTAGGTTCCTCGTTTTTTTAAGTGCCTCATTTAGGAATTGAAATTTATAAAAATTATAATTTTTAAGCATTTGATTGGCATTAGTTTCTTATCAGAAAAAGCAAATTGGATTCTAGAAATTTTATCACATAAGGATGAACTAACAAAAGACAAATTAACAAAAAAATATCAAAAGTTTGGACATTATGATGATAAAAAGATGTTAAAGACACTTGAACTGCTTGATAGATATGCGAGGTTTACCTATTTAATTACTAAACAGAAAAGCTTGTTAAAGTGGCACCTCGGATTAATTAACTCTCTCAATTAAAATCTCACTGTTTCCTGACTATGATTTACCCACAAAATAACTCTAGATTGATCATAATTTATGTTTAAATATATTTTTAGTTGTGTTGCTAAATGGAATAAGAAGAATATCATAACAATCACAGGTCCAATATCGGTACATTCTGATGTTTCAGAAAAAATTGAAAAGGGGAGGATTGTGAAGAGTTATCCAGTTTGTATTTAATTTATTTTAACATTGTATTTAGCTTTCCATGGCCTGAGAGTCTTTCAATACCATATACCTATTTTTCTTCCTTTTTTATCTCCTCTTAAGTTCAATCCCTTCCGGCTTTTTCGTAGTTATGATTTATGTATTTCATTAAGGATTCCTGTATTTTCTCAACGGACAGAATCTTAGTTATCTGATTATTACAAACAGATTTGATCATCAAAATTAAATAAAAGATATTTTCTTTGTTTTTATAATTTAATATTTAAGTTCAACAAAGAAGTAAAGCATCCCCCAATAACACAAGTTTTCAAAGTTGTTATTATTGAATATGAAAGTAAAAAATATTGTGCGGACATAATTTTTACTAATGCTAATTGGAATGAAAATACAAAATTTGATGATATTTCTAAAGAAAATTGTGGAAAAGATCATTTAAATAGTAATTGGGACTACAAAAATTATATTAAAGATTATAAAATAATGGGAGAATTGTTCAAAAATAAATTAGAATTTTTAGAATGGTATATTGGATTTGAGTTGATTGATATGTTGCATAATTCAGGATTTGTTAAGATAGAGAGCATAGGTATATTTGATAAAATGAATAATAATTAAACAGAATTTCATTTTCTCCAATTGAGCAGTTGGTGCACTTTTTTGATCCCCTTCCAAATCGCGCTTTATCGGAGAAGGCCGTTTAGCTAGAAAATATAAGAAATTCTTTTCCTCTCACACCTTTTGCATAAATAATTATTTCACTTATCTTCTCGGTAATTCATTTGGGATTGGCAAAATCGGCATTCAAAAAAACCGGGAAACAGAGCGGGATCCCGATCCCGCACAACTACTAAGAGGACTTACTTTTGTACTACACATTAATAGACTTGACCCATTCACAATTGTTGAGTTTGTTTCTAATTTTTAGTATTCTTGGAAAACCCTTTTTGCATGAAATTTACGAGTAAATGTCTTAAGATATAGGTTAAGTAATGAATTCTCGACTGCCTAACTTAAGGCCAACAAAATATTTTGTATTTTTTAAGTTTTAGTATCATGTCTTAGGTCTCGTATTGGTTTTGAGTTAAGGAAAATTTTTAGTCTTGAACAGCTCTAATATAAAGTTTTGAAGTTTTTATAAAATCTAAATAAATTACAGATATTTGTGATAATAGCAAATTATTTAAAGAAACAGAGCAAACATCTAAAAATAAATTTAACAAATATATAAATATATTAGATCTACCAACATTTTCAAAAAAATTTAAAAATATAAAATTAAGCGATATAACGCAGGAAAATATAGAAAAATATAGAAAATCAAATATTCGAATATATCAGGTTTGTTAAATATTTTACTAATTAATTAATTGCGGATTCTTGATAATTTTTAACTCGCTCCTTGTTTCGAGTGTTGGAGATGAATCTTCCTAAAAATAGTAATTTCATAAGAGGAATTCTCCATTAATAAAGGATCCCATGATGAGATACTAAATTCTTTAAAAATCAAGACTATTAAATGTCCTAGAGAGAAATTTCCAGAAAGGTGTACATATTTTCGTCCCCCCCCCCCCCGTCCGGGCTCTAGTTCCAGAGACGAAAATTCCGGCACCCTCCAGAAAAAAGGGAGAAGATTGCCGAAATAATAACAACTTTTATAATTAATAAAAATATTTTTAAGGATTTTATCATAAATTTTAATAGAAGGAAGAGAATACCAAATTGGGTTTTGGAATATTTAACAAAGGAAAGTATGAATAATTTAACAGCTGGAAGGCATGGTATATGGTCACCAGATCCAGATTTTTCGGAAATATTTCAGCCAAAATATGCTGATTATGAGTGTCATCCGGTTTAATAAAATCTTTTTCCCCTAAATTTTGTAAATTAAGAATTCTATACATAATCATGGCCATCAAGCAACGGGAAATTTACATCCACACGAGCAAGGCTTTTACCTTACAAATTCAGTGCCACAATACAATGAAGTTAACAGTGGACATTGGAGGGTTATTGAAGAATACATTAGGTAAATAATTCTAATTTTGGTTTAGTTTAAAAATTATGAGCTCCATTAATTTTAAAATATATAAGGATAACTACAGTAGGATCTCACTTTGGCGTATCCCCGAGAATGAATGCTGGTAAATTACTTTCTACAGGGTAACAAAAAAGTAACTCGGAAGATTATTTTTGGAATAACTTTATTCAACATATAGATTTGGGGTCATGACTTTTAATATATCAAGTATATATACCTATAGCTGGTATTATAATGAAGAGTAGATTCATACATACTCAGATACATACCGTATTTATTCTATAATAGTATAACGACATGTCGTTTTATTTCTCAACCCTCTTCTAGGATGTCGTTTTATTACAGATTGTCGTTATAATAGAGATTGTCGTTATATTAGAATAAATACGGTATATCGTTTTAATTTTAAAAATGGTATATTAAATATTTTTTAGTTGTATGGCAAAAGAAGCAGAAGAAACATTTATTTATACTGGACCATTGTTTTTGGCAAATGAAAAGAGAAATTTAATGGAATTTCAAGTAATTTATTGTATTATAAATTAATATTTAATTTATTTAAATATCAGGTTGTTGGGTCTAAAGAAATTTTTGTACCTACACATCTATTCAAAATTGTCATCCTTAAAATATTCGATAACTCTGCGTGGAAGTATTGGTTGGAATCTTATGTAATGACGAATACAGATTTGAATGAGTTATTTGACGAGAATAATGGTATGATTTTAGATAATTAGTAAGAATAATCAATCCTAATACATATAACCTTTATCTAACAAAATATCACTCATAATGATTTAAAAACAAACAAATGAGTGATCTTCAAAAGGAACTTGACAAAAATGGAAAGTGACCACTAAAATGGGGCGCAGCCACTCAAAATTGGGAAAAAAATAGGGCGAAATCGGTCAAAAATATGGCAAAAAATAGGGAATTGTTTAAAAAACATAAAATTAATTAAAATTTTAAATAAGAAGCCTTATTCCGCACGTTCTCCACTAGTTTTAACTAAATTTCAAAAACAGAAAGGTTCAGATTAAAGACCAGGCTGGGTTATCTCGAATCTACAGGCTGGGATATCTCGAATATCTCGAATCTCGAAAAACTGAAATTTTTATCGTACGACAATCGTACGAGATGTCTCGAAAAATCTCGATCTCGATAAGCAAGTTTTTCTTCAAGTTCTTTGGAACCGATAGATTTCTTCCATTTTTAGCAAAATTTTTAGAATTTTGAAAAGTTATGAAGCCAGATTTTTTCGTCAGATTTTTTCGTATGGATGTTGCAAAATTAAGAAGACCAATAGGAGAGATTTTTTTTTTCAACGCCGCAGGCGAAAATTTCGGGAATTTTTATGTCCAAGAGTTAGATTTCTTTGTTTTTTCGCATTTTATTTACAAAATGCCCTAAAATTTGGAAAATATTACAAAATGTTAAAAATAGAGCAAAATATTGCAAATGTATAAAATAGGGAAAAAATAGGGCGAAAAGGCTGAAAATAGTGAAAATCCCCTATAAATAGGGTAAAACGACAACCCTGAAAGTGACTCACTGAGTCACCTCAAAAATTTTTTAATTTTAAACATAATAAAATTCGTCATTCGACTAATTTGGGTCCGTTGACCTAAAATTCATTTGTATTAATTTCCAGAAAAAACAAATCCATTTAATCCTGATGGATCGCCAGATATTGTTCATAATTGTCGAAAGAAAGAACATTTCCTTGAATATGTGGATGACAAAGAAAAATACACAGGGAATAATTTTCCAAGATATATAGTCGATTTACTAAAATATTATAGAAGGTCATATAAATTTATTGAAGAAAATAGTGACTTTCGATTGTTAACTTTGTTAAGTGAAAAAATAAAAGAAATAAAGGATGGTGTTCTTTTTGATATGGAAATTGAAGATAACAAGCCTGATGATACTTCTGAAGACTTATCATTAAATAATAGCGAAACCATAAAGGATAGTTTTGATATAAGTGAGTCCCAGACAGAAAATAAAAAAACCAAAAAGAAAAAAAGTAAGCAAAAGAAAAATAAGGATTTAAAACATGAAGAAGCAGCAGATAATGTTGATAAAGAAACTACAAATCTAAAATTGGATTTGGTAGAAAAAAATTTAATAGAAAACCCGAAGGTTTCCGTTAATATTAGTTTGTATTATATTAATTGTTTTAGATTGAAAATGATAAACAAAAATTAGTTCTAGATCATAAAAAAGAAGAATGTCAGGAAGCTTCAAGTAAAAAGAAGAAAAAGGGCAAAAAACGAAATAAAAATAAAAAAATAATTTCTGATATAGAGGAAAATTTAGAAGACAAAAATAAGGAATCTATGAATATTGAAGGTGATGACAGTTTGGAAGAAAAATATTTAAATAAACTACAGATTAATCAAGAAAATATTCCATTAAAACAATCAGCTGATTTACAAGTATGAATATTTGTGATAATAATTAAATGCATAATGTGGAACTTGTTGGGGCACTAGAATGCGGCTTGCGTGTTCAGCGCACTTGGATTCGCAAATAACTACTCAACATTCTAATTATCTCGTTGCCGAAAGAGATAAACATAATATAAATGGTGTCAAAATTATAATGAAAAAATACTTGACCATTTGAGTTAAAGTGTAAAAGAACTAATTTCCCGCGCGGGCCTTTCCTGTGTTGACTTTAGTCTAGACTAAAGATCAATTTCAATTGACCATTTGAGTTTTTCTTTCATTGTGTCGATTTATCTCACTCGCCCTGATGGAATAATTAATCCTAATTTCAACCATTCTCTTGCCCGTTTAGATGCTTTATGCGTCAAGAGCTTGAGTTTTATAGTTTTTAGTTTTTTTTTTATTTTTTTTTCTTAGTTTTTTGAGTTTTATACATATATTAAAATTCTTATTTATGCAATCTATAACAAGAAATATCATTATTAAAAATTTTTAGTCCGTACATGAAGCTGAAACTTCAAATGAAACAAAATCTGTTGATAGTAAAAAAGCTGATAAAACAAAGAAAAAGAAGAATAAAGGAAAGTCAGAAATAAAAGAACAAGATAATAATAAAAAGAAAAATACTAAGAAAGATTTGGAAGATATGAAGTATTTAGATGACGTTATAAAACAAAAAAATCGTCAACTTCGAGATATAGATCAACAAAATAAAAAAGCTGTAAAAGAGGCTAGAAAGGCTAATAAAAGTGAATTTTGGTATAATCCACAAGAACTCCAAAAAATAAGAGAAATAATTACAAAAAATGATGAATTATTAAATCAACCAAAGTCTAAAAAAATAGTCCCTGGAAGCCCAGCAATTATACATATAAATACAGCATTTGAATCAGCATTGAATGTTTTGGACAAAATTTCGTTAAATAAAAAAATTAATTTAAAGGATTACTATTGGATTGAGCAGTCTATTATATCCTTTTTTGAAGAGATTAAAGATTATTTTTTGTTATTCAACATATCATTCGAAATGATCACAAATTGGCGTTATGATGATAATTTTGTTAAAAAATTTGAGGATAATCTTTATTCAATTTCTATGAAATATCAACCACTAGCTGAACACAACAAAGAATTAATTTTGCTCGGACATAAATTTTTGGCATTTTATCGTAGTAATGAATACAATGTCTTTAATATTATAGAAGAAGATTTGGAAACATCTTTATACTTTGTTTTAGATTTGAAACAAAAGGAAGGAGAAAAATTAACCGTTGAAGCTGCAATAAGTATTATAAATTAATTAAAATTAATTTAAGTCAACGGATATCATGATCCGGGTGGGATATCGGAACAGAAAATCTCCGGATTCCCCATACTAAATGATTAATTTAAGGAAAAATTTCTAATTATGTATGACCAAATTTTAGGGCAAGATAGTATAATAGGCAATAATAGGAAAAAGGTACCTTAATATGAAAAATCAGTCTAAACTTTGCTAAAGTATTTAAAAAATTTTTGAAATTTATTTTTAGGTGAATCAATATTTAAAAATAAAACCACATTATATACAATGAATATACTATATTTTAATATGGACAAAATAGAAGATGCTACTTTACACGATCTTGCTGTCAATATTTATAATTTTTTGCAATATTCAATTTTATTTAATGAAATTATTCAGAAACAAAAGCTTGTTGATAATCGTTTAACAAAAGTTCGGCCAGCAATTTTAGTTATTCTTTATGAAAAAATGTTTGTGGAATTTAAAAACTAATTATTATAAGTTATTTGGTTTAATTAAAATTCTATTACATAAATAAATAAAGAGTTTATACAAAAAATTAATTTAAATTTCTAATCCAGTCAATTATTAAATATAGAAGAAGACGCCTGAACCCACACCAGGGATGACGCATTTGAAAAAAATCCGCAGCTCGCAATTTCTTTTTAAAAATCCTCAAACGCAATTTGTATATGAGTCCGGCAGTAGATAAGGAAGGATTGAGGGATATTAGGGGATTTGAAGGATTAAGTGAAAGCAATTCATGATATCCTCTTCACTGAATTTCTTCTAATTATCCACAATCCCACCACATCCCTAGAAATCAAATCACCGATATTTATAATTTAAAACTAAATTTTATTCAATTAAAAATTAATCTAAAATAATTAAAGAGCCTTACATTGATTTTCGAGGTATCTGGATCTCGACTTCAAGTAAAGATATGGCCGGTTTTAGGACAAAATTTTGACCTGCGTTTATAGTAGATTTCTGAAAGAATGTAATATTTTTATAATTTTATTTATTTAAGCATGCCATCAATAGAAATAGAAAATGAAAGTTTAAATGATATGCTTGATAAACATATTACATTAATTAAAAATGGAAGTGATTCTGAATTTCCTGCATTTATTGATAATACAGTAAAAATATTACAGGATGTAATTTCAAATATTTTAATTGAAATATCTGATAAAGAAAATGAAACAGAAAAAGATTTAGAGGTTAAAGAAAAAAGGAAAAAATGTGTAAAAGATGTAGTAGAATGTTTTAGAACGAATTTTAGTTATTTAATTAAAAACTGTTTTCGTACTTTTACATATGTTCATGCGTTATCTAGAAATGTTCAAGTTAATAACGAATTAAATAAAAACAAAACTAAGGGTAAGTTCATTTATTTTAAAAAAATTTCAAATTTGAACATGTATAATTTAATGAAAAAAGAATTATTGATAAAAAGTAAGGATTGAATACTGAGTGTGAATAATAAGACTAAATGACTATGATCCCTATTTGATGTCGGGGTCATCTAAAAATGCAGAGGTTTCGAGTTGAGAATTTTGTGGTAATGGTTTTGGCCTTAAAAAGTTCGGGGTTGTCGTTGGGGTTAGACAGGGTCTCCCCTTTTTAAAACACGCTGAGTTGAGATTTCTCATAAGCAAATGTTAAAAGAGGTCATGGTAATTAGTTGGTAGAGCACATTTCCAAACAAGATTTATAGAATATAACTTTAATTAAAATATATAAAATTACAGATACAAGTAAGGTAAAAGCAGATAGAGGAAAATCTATTTTAATTGAAGAAGCAGACGAACAATAATTTAACATAGACGATTATTTTACTTTTTAAAACAATATAAACCAAAAAAATTATTTTAAATTCATAAATTTTAAATTCCAAATATGTAAGTCTACTGGCATCGTTGATTAGTAAAATTATTATCAAAATCTAATCAGAAATTTTTTTCTTTATAAAACACTCGGATTTTTTTTATCATTTTATTCATTTTTTTAGCAACATACATTTATATCATATCATTATTTATATTTGCCAGACTTTTTCATTATTTACTGTGATTATTATTTTTATGTATCTTCTCAAATATTATATTTATAACCTGATAAAAGCGAACAGATAGAATGTAGTTAAAATTTAAATAACCTTGAAATATATAGATTAACAGAGGTAGAAGTTTTCAAAAAACCGTTTTACGTCTTTCATTATTATCCGAATAATATAAATTATGTCTGATTCAAATAATTTCTTACTTCAAAATAAATCTTTATCTTACTATTTTAGAATAGGATAGAAATATCTCCGATTAGTTATTCATCAAAATGCTTCCTAACCTAAAATAAACCAAATAAGCATAATTCAAAGGAAATCCTTTATTCTCTGATAAAATAGATCAATTTCACAAACAACCATTGAAAAATAGAATTTTAGATTTTTTTAAAGGCAGGCCCTCATAATCCCTCCCTGAAATTTTTTTGTTAATACTACAAATCTTTTTATATCCCTCCAATTATAGCGCTTGACATATGGTACCGTATTTTATCGAATAATTACCCTCTCTCAAATATAAATAATTGCCTCTCGTAATTAATTACCACTAACGAGAGACTGAAACAAAAATTATCTAGTATAATTTGAGCTTATACGGTTTGTAAATTTAAAATTTTACAAAGGATTTACTTTTCTTTATTAATTCGGATCTATAAATCTGATTTTTTTGAAACTTTTGTTGGATATTTATTGAACTTTTCAATGTTTAAATTAAATAATAATTTTGAAATTCGCAAAAGCACGTGAATTTTATTTTCCTCTCAAAACATTGATTAATTTTTATTTATCTTGTGAGGGGAGAGGGTAAATAAATGATTGCCCTTATTTAAAATTTATTTTAAAAATTTATTTATGTATATGACAGGCTTGCGCAATCTATTATTTATAGCTTTTAATTAACGTTAATACAAGTTGTTAAGTAATTTCTAGTTAAAATTTTTTGTTGAATTGTTTCTTATAATAGTTGTAATTGTTTAATTTTGCTAGCAAGGAGAAAGCCGATAGATTTCCAAACATAATGTTTGGATGGGTCTGATTAATTAAAGTTTTGATAATTATTAAGTATTGCTTTGCGTTGTATCCGATATTAGCAAATATACTTGAATTACAAACTTAAATGAGAACATGTAGTTGTTCCTAATTATCTAAATGTGATTTTAAAAATTGTCGGGGTACACAAACTTATAAATCCAAAATTTCAAAAATAATCTTCAATTAAAAACACTGCTTTATCCAGACAATAATACCATAGAATAAGCAAGATTATGCGCTTTAGTAGAACGACTGACAGTAGGAGACTAATTACTTAAAGGCTGCGCCTTTTACACGACATAACGCACCCTAAGATTAACCAGAAAATGCT
The DNA here is from genome assembly GCA_902706615.1 of Meloidogyne luci. Lineage (NCBI taxonomy): Eukaryota > Metazoa > Nematoda > Chromadorea > Rhabditida > Meloidogynidae > Meloidogyne > Meloidogyne luci. The sequence continues at coordinate 1,724,460 of CACSLI010000165.1, read as the reverse complement.
TTGATGAATGTTCTGTCAATCCTTTGAATATGCATATCTTTTGATATGATTTACACGAAGATGTTTTTGAAGGATTTGAATAAGAGCACATGCTTGAAGTTTTCTTTTGTAATTTTAAGTGTTTACAAAAGTGATTGTTTAAATATTAAATCTCCTAGACCTATTCTAACTAGTAGTTTCCTAACTAGTTATAAACAACATATTCCTAATTTTTTTAATTACCGATTCTTTAATAATAATGACTACACATGTAAATAATTTATTAGCTGAACAAACATTGTTTTTCATTTTATTTTAGCTACCATTGCATTTGATTTTATACATGAAAACATATTTTTATTTATTATTTATTAATTTATTACTAATTATTTTTGTAATTATTCCTATAAAATGCGCATCACAAAAAAATGACAAGCCAGATGAAGTTAACAAAATTTCAGATCCTGGTGCTTCCTCAAGCTCATTTACACAGCGCAGATATTTAAATCCAACCGGTATTCTTTTCTTAAGATTTTTTCTGATCTCATGGTATGATATTAAAGAATAGTGAATTTGCGTTTGGAAAATTTTAATAAAGTGTGTTAGAGTAATTAGATTAGCTAATATTTACCAATAACGGTCCACAAATTCTCAACTCAGTCAAACCCTAGCTGAAGATCTTTGGGTTTTCTGATATTTTTGGTCTAAAACCAAAAAACTTTGTAAAATCTAGGACTTATTGAAAGAAATTTTTAAGTATAATACCTTTTCAAGCTTCTGTCCTCCTTTTCTAATTTTTTGGCTTTTACAAGAATTATTATATTATTTATTGTAAAGCATATAGCTATTAATTTCCTAAGGCTGAGCAGTAGGCGGCGTGGTGTAATGGCTAACACATCAGTCCGGTCTACTGAAGATGCTGGTTCGCTCCCAGCCGCCGAATAACCTTTTGCTCTAGCTAAAGGAGAGAAATAGCTATAGCCCAGCTGCTTTACTTTATTTTATAGCAAATGAATTCAACCCAAGAGAAGATATAGTTCGCTACCATAGTTCTTCATTTGATGAGTTAGCTTTCAAACAATTCTTATCTGTTGGGTTGCTTAATCCAACAGTTTCGCAAACTCCAAATCTATGGAATTTTCCCAATTATGCTGAATATCCTTGGAATCAACCTGAAAAACGATTTATTACGGAGTTCAATCCTGAAGGGATTATGAGCAAAATATCACAACATTTTGATGAATTCGGATGGCCTGAGGAGGAGAGAGTATTAATTGAAGATAAAGTTAGTGATTTTCTTGCCATATCTGTATTTTTCGAAAATAGGCATGCTATAAAATAGGCTCTAGTAAAATTAATCAGAAACACCAAGAAATTTCTCTAGTCAAGATCAAAACAAAGATCTTGGGCTTCTCTACTATAAAACCTTGTAATTACATGCTGATTTTGAAAAAAGATTGAATATTATACAAAAGTGTATACTAAAACAAATGAAAAATTATTATGTTTAAGCATTTGATTGGCATTAATTTGTTATCAGAAAAAGCAAATTGGATTTTAGAAATTGTATTACATAAGGATGAGATAACAAAAGACATTGTAACAAAAAAATATCAAAAGTTTGGACATTATGATGATAAAAAAATGTTAAAGACACTTGAACTTCTTGATAGATATGCGAGGTTTATTTAATAAAACTATCGAATCTTGATATAGTTTTCTAATTAACGAACATTTCTATATGAAAGTTCGTTGGTTCCTGCCTAAGACCTATTTTTTAAATCATTTTTAAATTATTTTTAAATTTTATTTTAAGTTGTGTAGCTAAATGGAATAAGAGGAATATCATAACAATTACAGGGCCAATAACAGTGTTATCTGATGCTTGTTCAGAAAAAACTGTTAAGAAGGGAAGTGTTAAGAGATATCCGGTATGGATTTGTTAAATTTTTAAAACAATGAAAGTAGAAAATGCTAATGGCAAGGTTAAGCGTCCAATCGCACATTTATACGTACAATCAACCTCTATAAGTCTAATAAATTTTATGCATCCAATCACATTTTTAAATACCAAGTTCTAGGTGTTAAAACCTAGGTCTGGTAATATGCGTGTGTTTACTAACTCACACACATATATTACCAGTTAACTGACGTTTCCGAATTTATATTGAGTCACTTTCGGCCAAATAAAACCGCCGTTACTGAGACTAACGTTCAATTGGGGTGTCGTACATCTTAGTTCCGAATCTATTTGTTTATTCTATATTTTTTAATATATTGTTTAAGTTCAACAACAAAGTTAAGCATCCCCCGATAACACAAGTTTTCAAAGTGATTATTATTGAATATGAACGTAGAAAATATTGTGCGGAAATAATTTTTACCGATTGGACTGCTGATAATTGGAATGCTGTTATAAATTATGCTGATATTTCTAAAGAAAATTGTGGGAAAAAGCATTTAGATAATTGGAATTACAAAAATTATATTAAAGATTATAAAATTATGGGAGAGTTATTTAAAAATAGATTGGAATTTTTAGAATGGTATATTGGATTTGAGTTGATAGATTTGTTGCATATTTCTGGATTTGATAAAATAAAGAAATTAGGTACATGTATATATTAAATGTTGAGGGAAAAGATGGGATTAAATAGATTTTTGGCTCAGGGTTCGGCTGAAAAAACCAAAGCCGTAACAAAAATAAATTTCTAAACAAGAATTAAATTACAGATAATTGCGACATTAAAAAATTATTTGAAGCAACGTCTCCAGATTTGCAAAAATCATTAAAGTCAAACTTCAAAAATAAATTTAATAAAAATAAAAATGAATTTCCTCCAACATTTTCTAAAAGATTCAAAAATATAAATTTGAGTGATATAAGTGAGGAAAATAAAGAAAAATATAAAAAATCGAATATTCGAATATATCAAGTTTTTTAAATTTAAAATTCAAAATTTATAGTTTATTTTCAAGGATTTTATCATAAATTTTAATAGAAGGAAGAGAATACCAAATTGGGTTTTGGAATATTTAACAAAGGAACATATGAATAATTTAACTGGAGAAAAATTTTGGTGGTCAGATGATCCAAACTTTTCGAAAATATTTCAGCCGCAATATGCTGATTATGAGTGTCATCCGGTTTAATCAAATCTTTTTCCCCTAAATTTTGTAAATTAAGAATTCTATACATAATCATGGCCATCTAGCAACGGGAAATTTACATCCACACGAACAAGGCTTTTATCTTACAAATTCAGTTCCTCAACTTGATAAAGTTAATAGAGGTCACTGGAGAGTTATTGAAGAATACATTAGGTATATGAATAAAATTAATTATCGTATTTCCTCTAATTGAATACCCCCTACATTTGATGACCCAATCTAATAGAGTGACTCTCTAGAGAATGATCTAAAAATAGATTTGTGAGTTTCACATAAAAACTTACATAATAGATATCGAGGATATCAGAGAATTTAATGTGAAATCGGAGGTTTAAGGGCAATATCCTTTGATTTAGAGACATATATTTATTCAGGACCATTATTTTTTGAATGCGAATAAATTCCGAATAATTCGAATTCTAAATATCTGAATAAATATTATATAGGGATTAAAGGATTTGTGTTTATATCGTGGTTTAAGGTTACCCTTATTTGGATAATCCTGACAAATCCTTAAATATACCAGATATTACCACTCCTTAAATAGGTAACTCCTCTTCTCATAAATCTTGTTTTTCTTTGATCATCAATATCTCCAATAATCCGTCCATTCTAAATACATCGAAAATCTTCAAATCCTACTTATTCAAACGAATCTATATCAAATTTAGATCGAATATTAGATATTTTTTGACGAAATACCCATTCTATTAGAGGAAATACGCTATTTAAATTACGTATTTTCTTGATTAATTACCCCTCTCCCTCCCGATTGATTACCGCTTTAATTAAATACATAGCAAATAAATATCCAGAGTAATTATTCGAAAAGTTATTATATAAATATATAATTATATTTTAAGTTGTATGGCAAAAAAGGCAGAAGAAACATATATTTATTCAGGACCATTGTTTTTGCCAAATCAAGAGAAAAATTTAATGGAATTTCAAGTAATTTATTGAAATAATTGTCGATAATTAGTTCATTTTAATCGGTCTGCAAGAAAAATAATCCTTTTTACTTTAATTCTGATTCCATTTTTTATAAATTCCTTCAAATTATAGGTTCGTGCTCATGTCAAAGGCACAAGAAATAAACTGTAAATTTGGCTATGGCCCAAAAAATTATCTTGAGTCTTGTTAAATTTTGTTCCTGAATCTTGGATCTTATCTTAGTCTCGAGTATTTGAAAATTTTAGCCATGGAAGCTATAGCTGTAGAATGTTCTATTAAAGACTCACTAAACAAGGCTATAAAATTAAGCTTCCCGAAGTCCTGGAAACATCGCTAAATATTAACCAAGCAAAGACGGCGATTGCTTCTGCTAGTAAAAATAGCGCATCGAATACTCACAGAGCTATTATTCCTAATTTCAGATCCCAACTTAATTACAAAATAATTCTATTAGTAATTTTAGGTTATCGGTCCAAAAGAAATTTTTGTACCTACACATCTATTCAAAATTGTCATCCTTAAAATTTTTGATAATTCTGAATGTAAGTATTGGTTGGAATCATACGTAATGACTAACACAGATTTAGATGAGTTATTTGACGTAAAAAATGGTATGTTTTTAGATAGAGATCTTTTCGTTCTGTTTTGGAGTCAAGGGTCTGCGCTTGATAAACCAAAAGTTTGGAGTCGCTAAGACAACCAAATGTTTTTTAAATTTTGTCAAAAATGTGGGCACTTCGAAAATTCTTAAATATACTATTTGTTCCATATTTAGTTCTATCTCATTTAAGCCTTATTTGATCTCATTATCTTCAATTTGAACAATGTTATGTCATAAATATTGTACCTAATATTTTTGGGTCACATGTACATAAAGCAGAGCTTATGACTTAAAAACTCTCAAATATTAATTTCCAGAAAAAACAAATCCATTTAATCCTGACGGATCACCAGAAATTGTTCATAATTGTCGAAAGAAAGAACATTTCCTTGAATATGTGGATGACAAAGAAAAATACACAGGGAATAATTTTCCAAGATATATAGTCGATTTACTAAAATATTATAGAAGGTCATATAAATTTATTGAAGAAAATAGTGACTTTCGATTGTTAACTTTGTTAAGTGAAAAAATAAAAGAAATAAAGGATGGTGTTCTTTTTGATATGGAAATTGAAAGGGCTGAGGATAAGGGAGATGGCGAAGAGGAGATAAATAGTGGAAATGTTAAGGAAGAGATAAATATAGATAAAACTAGCGATTTGACAGAATCGAAGATTGAAAGTTTACCCAAAAATACTGTTGAATTAAGTCAAAATAAAATAAAAAAGGGAAAGGGAAAAGCAAAAGGAAAAGGAAAAGAAAAAGGAAAGGAAAAAGTTATTTTTTTAATATTATTTTGTTATTTTATTAATTATTTTAGATTGAAGTTGATCAACAAGAAGTATTTAGTGAGAATAAAAAAGATCCTAATATGGATCTGGTTCAAAATAAATTAGTAATTGGGAAAAATTCGGAGACTGCTCAGATAAATAAAATTAATGAATCGAATATTGGAAGTTTACCTAAGGAAGAGGAATGGCAGGAAATTAAAAGAAAAAAGAATAAAAAAGGAAAAAAACAAAATAAAAAAATAATTTTTGAGGAAAAAATAGAGGAGTTAATGGAAAGTTCGAAAGATTCCGTTGTAACAAATTATTCTACTTCAGTAGATGAGAATAAAATAAATAAGATAATTAATCCAGAATCTGAAAAAACAAAATCAGCATCAGAGGATGAAAAAGTTTGGATGTTTTTTAATTATACTAACTAGAGTTGTAAAGGACGAGACCGAAACCGATTTGAGATTCTCGGATTTTTCCAATATCGGTCTCGGTTTTCCAATATCCAATATCTATCTCGGGCTGACCAATACCAGTATCGTTTTCTCCAACTCTAATACTAACTAAGAAATAAATGTTTAACTCATTTTATCCTTAATTTACGAGAAATTAACTCTTAAGTAATCATTTCCGCTTTTCCTCCATGTATAGTACCGGCAGAATTTGTAGAATGTAAATTTGATCGGCGAACACAAACCAACTCGCAATTTATTAAGGGGTCTTGCGTAACCGTGAATGTGTGGTCCAAAAAATTGTAGAGTACCAGACTTAGTCTCCAATCTAATATACAGTACTTGATCCCGGGCCGAGACGAGATATCGATAAAAAATCTCTTTTAATCTGAATTATTATTTAATAGGAAAAAATACCAAAATTAAATAAGAACAAAACTAAACAAAAAAGTAAAAATAAAGACAAACAAAAGGCTAAAGTAAAAGACACCGATCTAGAATTTTTAAATAACGAGATAAAACAGAAGAATAAACAAATTAACATAGAAAATGAAAAAAAGAAAAAAGCGGATAAAGAAGCTAAAAAACTTTTGGAGATGGAAGCAAGAAAAAAGGAAGAAAATGAACAAAAACTAAAGAAGGAGCAACAGAGAAAATTAAAAGAACTAAAAAAGGAATCTGAAAATTATACTGAGACATATTCTGAAGAAGCTCAACTAGAAGAATTTAATTCAGAATATTTTGTTCAACAAACAGATAAAGAAATTTTCTTAGAGTATATTGATATGATTTTGGATGAAATAAAAGATTTTTATACCGAGCCTTCTCTAGAAAATTATGTTGGTGTAGATAAAAGTATAATAGAATTTCTTGATAATGAATACAAATATAAATATTTCGATGGACATGGAGAACTTTTTAAATTAACTCTTAAATGGCGCTTTGATAAAAATAAATTTAATGAAATTAGACTACCTTTTAATTCAATAATTACGGAAAAACGGGCAATAAAATTAAAATTTGATACAATATTTGATGAATTTGTTAAGGAAGTTTTAGTCTTTTATAAAGCTACATTTAAAGTTTTGATTGATATTGTTAAAAATAATTTTGAAAAAGCTTTGGCAATTGTTTTAAACAAATATCATGTCCCAGAAAAAATTAATTCTGTTGATGAAATATTAGGTTTGTTTTAAAAACTACACTATAAGGGGTATGGTTTCATTTTTCGGTTCACTCGTTCTTCCTAGAAGATTCCAAATTTATTCTTAGATACCCCTACTTTAAAGAGGATAATTAATAGGGTGTTTTTATTTGAGTAGATACAGTAGTTGATTAAGACAAATGTTGAAAGTAAATTGTACGGATTTAAACTATAATATATTCAAGTCCCTTATAGTGGCAAAAAATTTGATTCCATATTTAACATTTACGGTGCTAGAAAAATAAGATATATTTTAGGTGTCAATGTTCCGTGGGGCCAATGTACCGCCGAGCTATAACTAGATTCAAAATTATAGAATTCGGGGCGCCCAGTATGGTCCCATTCCGCTCTCGAGGCCCATTGACCCATACCATGGGTCCCGGATTCGATAATTTTGAACCTTGAGATCGCGTTATATTGGCCTGCTCCCATGTAATTATTATACCCAAATAATTCTCTGAAGACTATTGTTTAAGACTTGCTATACTGGGTCGAGAGGGGTATTATTGATAGAGGATAATTATTTGAGCATATGTTGTACCTATTTAAAAATTTATTTAATAAATTTATTTTTAGATAAATTAAATAATAATAAGAATAATTCTGATAGACACATTATACTCAAGGAATTATTTATTCAAGAAAAAAATATTGAAAATAATGATACAAAAAATTTAATAAGTACAAATGCAAAAATATTATATTATTTACCTTTACTCAAAGAAATAAATGAAATGTATTTAACACATGGCAAAGGATTATTAATTTATTTTATTGTTGAAATTATTTGTTTAAAATATCAGTTTGTTAATTTTATTTTTAATTTAAATTATTTAAAAAATTAAGAAAGATTCGTTGCAATATAAAAAAGTTCCCTTCTCCCTCTCAGCCTTATTTGATAAAAAAATGATACCGCTAGGGGGTGAGGTTGAATTTATAAACTATAGTTAATCTCATACTAACTTTCCTTTTTTGACTATTTTCTGAAATTGCTTAGGCTTTTTTAATAGCTATTGTGATAAATAAATTTAAAAAATATTAATAAAAATTTCGTCAAATTTCTATTTAATATGCATTCTATGAATCTCAGAACTTTACGCTCCAAGAAATTCGTAAAGTAGAAGATTCAACTATGATAATAATAACACAAGCCCTAGGTACCGCACAACTTCGTTCAGAATTGTCAAATCCTGGACGCCTTAGTATGTTTCGATGCGACTCGACGCTCTGAATCAAACAAAACATACCTGGGCGTCCTGGATTCGGTAATTTTATACTTGTATACTTGTAAACTTTTTCCAAAATGTACTTTTAAATTAAATTAACGTTTTTTAATCGAAGCCCTGGTTTAATTTTATTTTTAAATTTAGTTTGAATATTTTACTAGACAGCGAGCATGCAATATTTGATTCTAGTATGAACATAAAAGAAGACAATATACTAAAACTAAATAAAATTTTGACGTTACCATTTTATAATGAACTAGCAGAAAATGGAAAAATTCTGGCTAATTTAAAACCTAAAAAGGGTGCAATAAACAAGTTTATATCAAAGCAAAAAAATCTAAATAAAATTCAAAAAGATATTGAGAAGATGACAGAGAGATTTAAACTTGTATTTGGAGATTGTACAAGTATTGTGCATGCAGCAAATATAAAATATGAGTTAATTAAAGAAATTTCAAATGAATACTTTGGTTCTAATATTGATAATTTATTAAATAATGGAAGTAGAAATATAGTAAATGTTGCAGAAATTAATGTTGATGATGCACAAGGTTATCTTATTAGTTTCTTTTTAACTAAAGTTCGAAATTAAAAATTTACTTTTATTTCGCCCATCCATGGTGAATTGAAGATTTTTTGGCTATGATCAAAAGTAGTTGAGAAAACACATGGAAAACCTGTCGGTAATAGGAACCCTAAGATATCTGAACTCTAAGATATCTCCCAAGCATTTCTCTGTTGGCGCTGTGGATGTGATACCAAAAACTACTGATTGAAACAAAATTTAAAAAATTAGAATCTTACTTGAAGTAATTTTATTTATATTAATTATATTTAGCTGACAACATAATTGATAAAGACAACATTCCATTAGGAATACCCTTAACTAATAAAGATGAAATACCACAAATTGAAGATGATAAAAATATAACTGGTGACTCCAAAGGCAATTGAATTTAAAAATTTTAATTTTATATTTTCATTCATATTTTCAATTTATTGTTACTGTACGTATTTATCAATTTTTTTAAGTTACCTTATTTTTAAGACAATATTGTTATTTAGTCTATAAATTTTTTTATTATTTGAAAATACTATTTATAAATAATCCCCATCAAAATTAACCTTGTGCAAAACCCTCGCAGAACGCGAGGGTTTTGCACAAGGTTTGCCTTGAACCATTTATGCCCATTTGTCTCAGCTTAGACATGAGACAGGGGCCGATTTTGGTGTCATCCGATTCAGCTCTTCGAGCTCTTTCGAATGATATATAAATTGTACATATAAAAAATACATCTAGCAAAATTTTGGGTGGGTAGTTAAATTAAATAAGTTCCGTGGTTAAAAAAGACAATTTAATAGTTCATTGGTTGGAAATTCTCGATTCCGAAATCTGGAATTTATTTTTTATGTAGAAATGCTTTTATCTAATTATTATATTATTTATTCATTTTTTTAGCATTTTACAATATATTTTTACAATTTATAAAAATATTTTTATTTTTTCCTTCTATCCAAACTAAATAACACAAAATCCATAATCAATACCAGGAAAACTAGTCATACATATACCATTTGAACAACATTGATTATTACTTACCCTACATGGATTTAAATTTGTAGTACAACATTTTGTTTTGCCATCAGTTGTTTTAATACAATTATTACCAGGACAACATTTATTTGTATTATTGTCACAAGCTTCTTTTCCAGCCTCAAGACATTTTAAACAATTTATATAATTAATTAATAAAATTATTGAAAAAATAAATAATTTAATTTTTAATGAAGAAAACATTTATTTAATCTTTAAAAAATAAATATTTAATTTTATAAATATTAAAATAATTAATTTTATTTAATTTTAGTTTCAATTTATATCCTAATTTATTTAATTTTTTATTTACATTAAATAAATTTAAATATTCCTTTAAACAGGAAATTAAAATTAAAAAAATATTTAATGATGAAATTCTATGTAGATTTAATGTGCGTCTAACATTCTTGCGCCGAGACATACCTAAATTTTAATTTAAAAATTATATTTATTTAATCAGTTTTAATTAATTTCTTTTTTTGGGAAATTGTAGACAAAAAATTTGAGCTTTTTATTAAAAATTAAATTTAATTATAACAATTAATTTAATAAATTTTTTTGTTAAATAAAAATAGAAAATGTCTCGAAAGTTGTTTGAATTAAGCTATGCTTAAGAAGAGATTAATCCAGGGTTCCGATCAACAAAATGCCAATCAAAAGTACGAAATCTCGATTTAAAAGTACATAGGGACTAAATTTTTAAATAAAAAGTACACTCCAAATTAAAGCGCCGATGGCGAAAATTTTGGGAAATTTCGGGGTCCTTAAGCCAGATTTCTCCCATTTTCAGTGCCACAGGCGAAAATTTTGAGAATTTTAAGGTTAAATTCAATCTTTTTGCAAATGTCCATTTATAAGTACATACTTACACTCGAAATTTATTTTTTTTTCTTTTAAATTTTGTGTTTTTTACATTCATATTATTTTAAAATTAATAGTTATCTAAACTAAAAACCAAAAATACATAAAATTCAATTCATCTTTTTACTTTTTAAAATAAATAAACATCATTATAAACTAGCATAAAAACTAATCATAAACACCAAAAAGCTTTGTCCAAACTTGATTTCTTCCAAAAATTTGTTTCCCCAAGGGAAACGAAAAGACGGAAGAAACTTAAAGGAAGTGGAGTAAAAAATAAGAAAAAGCTCATTCCGGTTCCCATGCCGCCCAGAATTCCCTCCCTCCCTTCTTTCCCCCTTCCCTCTCCCACGCACTCCCCCGCGGCTGACAAAACTGCATTACATGGAAAGTGTCCTTTTAAAAAGCAAAAAAAACTAAAAATCCAAAACATAAAGAGATGAAGATTTGAAAAGAATAAGCCAAAAATGAGCTAAAAATTTAAGTTAAAATTCGCAAATTTAGGCCAAGAAAGTTTTTTGCTTAATTTTTTAAATTTATTTTTTAATTTCTAAATTACATGATAAAATATATTTTTTAAGTAAAAAATTTAAGTTTTTTAAAGGTAACTTAGACCAAATTTTCTTCCCATGTTTATTAATGCTTACTCAAAAAAATTTTTTTCGTCTTCTTTATTTTTGCGTATTTTTAGCCCTATCTGCCTATTAATGTGTTTAAAAAAGCAATTTAATAGTTTATTGGGTAGTAATTCTCGATTCCTAAATCGGGAATTTATTTTTTATGTCGGCCGGATTTTATACATGTAAATAAAATTCATTTTTTAGATTATGTATTTAGCATATTCTCGTTACATTAATTAACTTAACGTATTTATTCTAATATAACCGCATGTCGTTTTATTTTTCAACCCTCTTCTAGGGTGTCGTTTTATTAGGGACTGTCGTTATATTAGAATAAATATGGTATCTATTTTTTATTCAGACGGTTTCCATTATTATAAATTTTTATTTAATTATTTTCTCAATATACTAATTAAATAACTTTTACCTTCATTTTTATATTAAAATTTATTTTAAAAATTTTTTTACTAAAAATAATTTTCCTCAGCTATGTACTCTTTTCTCCAATTCTAGTCTCATTTTTATCCAAAGGCTCAACCATTTTTGCCTTTTAAAAAATCTCACGCGCCCAAAATGTAGTCAATGTTTACCTAAAATGGATGGACATATTGACTTTGTAATTGATATTTATTTTGGTTAATATTTATTTTGGTTTTGAATTTTTTATTAAAAAATAAATTTTTTTTAATAATTTTGAATTTAAATTTTTCATAATAAACGTTATTTATATCTTTGAACAGGCTTGGTCATGGATACGGATAATATCCGGATACCCGCGGATATCCGCGGATACGGACGGATATGGATAGTGTTTTTTTAAAAACTGGACGGATACGGATGGATACGGATATGATGCTCCAAATCCGCGGATATCCATCCCTAATTTCTGCGATTAAACATCACTGATTAAATTTTAAAAATACATTCTGCCAAGAGAAAATAATTATATTCCCAACGTAAGAGATAATTGAGTCAACCTCGACCCCGAACAACGACATGCCCTCCCCGGCAAGCCCTGTTCCCCGACGATCCCGAAGGCTCGGGGAGCCCTACTCACGGCGAAAATTTTTAGAATTTTGGAAAGCCAATAAGCCAGTTTCTTCCATTTTCAGCGCCGCAGGCGGAACTTTTGAGAATTTTAGAGGCCGTAGGCCAAAAAAATTCACTTTTAGCTGAGCAAACGAAAATTTTCAGAATTATGGAGGTCTAAAAACTTAGCAGGCCCGCAGCCAGGGAGGGATTAATTGGGGAAAAGGAAATTTGGTGTGGAGATTGGGCAAAAAGAGTGAATTTTTTTGGCCTACGGCCTTCCAAATTCTCAAAAATTTCGCCTGCGGCGCTGAAAATCAAAGATTTTTTGCTTCATGGTCTTCCAAAATTCTCAAAATTTTCGCCTGCGGCGCTAAAATCAACTGGTCAGTTAACCGAAAATTTCATTTCGGCTCAAAACCGGGAATTTAACCTTTCAAAAATTAACAAAAATTTTCAAAATTTTATTTTTGTCGGTATAATCCCTGATATCCAGCGTTGGGTCGGAATTCCGACCTCTGCCTTCCGATTTTCGAACCTGCGATGTTCATAAGCAAGGTTCGTTTTGCTGCATGCAGTTATTACCTCATTATCTAACCGTTCCTCGAATTCAAAAAAATTTGACCATTTTGAAAATTTTAGTCAAGTTGACCATTTTGAGAAAAAACGGATATATCCGCGGATATCCGCGGATGGATATGCCTCAAAAGTTGGACGGATCAAACGGATACGGATATTGACCCTACGGATATATCCGGATACGGATAGCAAAATCCGTATCCATGACCATGTCTGTCTTTGAACGATATTTAGCTTTGTTTTCTTGCAAAATTTGAAATTAAATTGAATTTCTTTATTGTAATTTTATCTTTATTGTACTACTTTTCATAAACGGCCAAATGATTTTTACAATTAAAATGAACAGGGAGGGATGTCTGTGAATGGACTGTCGATGTGACAGGGATTCGGACACCCCACTTATTTATATGTAAAAGTAGGCCCGTTTAATTTTCGAAGAATTTGGAGGTAGAGAAGAGACTGTCGGGGATCTCTATGGGTAATATCCTAAAAATCATCGTTGGGATGATCGAGGAGTCTGGGGGAATCGGGTCGAGGACTAATCATATCTAGACTAAGTTGGTAGGTAATTTTTCTGATATCTTTCCTATATCGAACTCCAATAATATTTGAAAAATCAAAATCAGTCCTGGATAAGCTTCTTAATTTTTATCATTTTCCTTATTTTTTATTTAAAATATTTCATTTAATTTTTTTAAATAATTTTTAACGCATGACCTATATCCAACACATTTTACCTCAAAAAATATTCCAACTTTATACCCTTTCAAATAAATAATTCCTCACCTGCCCCCTAAATATATAACCCTCTAAATAATATTCTATTTACTACTAGGTTGCTAGAAAAACAACAATTACTAGCCAAAAAGCTTTTTATTTTTTTCTGGCCAGGCATAAATATTAGTATGCTTTTAGTGTTGTTTTAAATAATTTTCGAGTGTTCCTATTATTTTTATTAATTTTTAGATTTAATTTAGAAAAATTTTTGGCTCTTGTCCAAATTCCAACAAACTTTACGCGTTCAATGGAAAGTTCACGAATAAAATCATATTTTTTAAGTACACAGTTCTTCATTTTAGTACCATAAAATCTAAGGGAATAGAGAGATCTTCTCACCCAAAGTTATGTTACACCAGCACGATACCGGACCAGTCCAATCAACCTTTACGCATCCAATGGAAAGTTTACGAGCCCAGTCACATTCTAAGTACCCGGTTCTTCATTTTAGTACCATAAAATCTAAGGGAATAAAGAGATCTTCTCACCCAGAGTTATTTTACACACGTACGATACCGGACCATTATTCTTAAATGAAGAACCAGGTACTTAAACATGTGATTGGTTGCATAAAATTTGATTGGACGCGTAAAGGTGCCATTTTACGCGTAATCTGGACAAGAGCCAATTTTTTTTAATTTTAAGGGGAATATTCACATGTTAAAAATTTTTATTGTTGCTCAAAATAATTATTTAGTAACCTTTTTTATTTTAATAATTATTGTGTTTATTTCATCAATTAAATCGCTAATTTTATCTGGTGGACGCGAATCTTTTGCTAGGTTCTTTAAAATAAAAATGAGAAAATTAAGTATTATTTAGATATCCAAAATGGGCTCAAACATTCGAAAATGAAATTAAATTCGAATTTAAAACGCATCAATCAAACGCGATAATTCTTTATACTGATGATGGTACGAAATAAAAATAATAATTTATTTTCAGTAAAAAATAGGCCCATTTAAATTTATTATTATTCCCACTCCCGCCCCCACTTCCCCCAACTGCGAAGACGAATAAAACTCATTAATTTTTATCTACTATAGTAGATATTATAGGGATCTTCTTAATTTAAATTTAATTTATACGTATTCATATACCTATAACAAACAACCAAAAAAGATACATAAAAACTCGTACAACTAATATGACAGAAAAAATTTTTTACCAGAAATAGAAATTATGTCATTGAACTTATTTGGGCAAATTTAAAGCCCGAACTCTAGCTCGTAATTTTCAGTCACCCCTCAAAAATAATTTCATTTAATTTTAATTATTCTAGGAGCAATTAATCACAACTTCCTTATAATTAGTATACTCGAGAGTTACATTCTCGTTGAATTCAGAATTGGAGAAATTGAAATCATTCCACCTAAAAGACACAATATTTATCTTATGGAAACTAAAGTAGATGATGGAAAATGGCATTATTTTACTTTATTTCAAGTAAATAAATAAATAATCATATCAGAGATGAGTAGGGCTGAGAATAAAGTCGGGTTTGGGTTGGATCAGTACCCTTGATATCCTCCTTGGCTTTTCTTAAATATATTATTGCCACGTTTAGAGGTTAAGAAGGATCTCTTTAAGTTTTAAAGAAGGAGATTAAGAGGGGTAGATGGATACTAGAAGGTTATCGAAAAATTAAGTCTTGATCTTAATCCCTTATTGAATCCTAGATATACCGTATTTCCTGAAATAGTACTGCCGGCAGTACTATTTTTCAACCCTCCTCTAAAGGGCAGTACTATTTCAGGGGGCAGTACTAATTCAGGGGGCAGTACTATTTTTCAACCCTCCTTCGACCTTATCTGAGATTTCTCGACAAGTCGTATCTCAGTTTTTAATTTGTAATTTCTGCAATTCGGTGAAAATTTAATCCTCTTTAATCTTCTTCCGTGCCTATCCCTATACCACAATATCCCAAAAATCTAGGCTCATGCACAGTTGGGTAATTCTTCGGGTTTCGCCCCCCTTCTTTTTCTGACTATTTTTTTCATTTTTCCTTCCCTTTCTCCCTTATTTTTCATGAGTAACTCATCGAGCAGTGTCGAATGACACCAAAGTCAAAAAAATCCAACTTGATTTGACCGCGATACAGACCCCTAAAAATTACAAAACCATAGGGTGAAAAACCATAAGGACAAAAATTTATGCAAATGATAGCTCGTACTTCTCGTACTTCAATATTATTCGTCACAAACTTTCAGCAGAGCATTTAATAATCTGTGAGAAAATAAGGGAGAGACAGTAGGATATTAGGGATATCTGGGGTATTCGATATTTGTAGGAATTATGAGGGATATGTGCGGATTATGAGGGATTTGTGGGGATAATGAGTAGAGTCCGACATTTTATGTCTGAAAAAGTGAGAAATAAGTTCATATTTAGGATTTTTAAATGGAAAAACCTAAAATATCTGAATCTTTTTATAAGGATTTTTGGGGATATGAGGGATTAAGCGAATTTTGATGACATATGAAGGGATCTGGGTGGATTTAGTGGTCAAATATTTAATTGTAAAGATGAGGGTTGTTACTATTGTTGTGTATGGGCGTCAGCCCTTGAAGTGTTTAGTATAAAAGCCCAGCCAATAGTTAGTTCGTGCTCCCAGTTTTAGTTCTTCTACCTACCTTCACCTGCTCTGTATTTCGTTGTGCGATAAACGTTTTGTTCTGATCTCTTCGTAAGCGGGGTCATAACAGTGGCGCGGTCGAGTAAAAAAGAACCTGGTCTCGTCAAACAAGTTCGTCAACTTCAGTGAGGCTCGTCAACGTAAGCTGTGTGCAATTCAGGAAAGAAAAGCTGTGTGGACAATTGTAGTGTAATAAAACCAAAAGTGAGTGAACAATGGACGCAAAAGTGCTCGAGAAATTGCTGAAAGCTCAACAGGAGCATTTTGAGAAAATGTTAGTGAGGCTGTTGAAGCCGAGTGAGATGAACGACACCGAGCTATACAGTAAATTGGTTGGCATGATCGGTGAGTTTGTTTTTGATTTGACGAGTGGAATGACCTTTGAGTCTTGGTTGGGCAGGCATCGGTCCTATTTTGAGGAGGAGGGTAAAACCCTGCCAGAATCCTCTAAAGTAAGATTGTTGTTGAGTAAATTGGGGCCAGAAGAGTATGCCCAAATTGAAAGGAAGATGCTGCCAACCAAATTGAGTGAGATGAAGTTTGACGAACTCTGCAATGAGTTAGTGAAAGAATTTAGTGACCATAGGTCTAAATTGTTGAAAAGGTTCGAGGCCTTAAATGTTAAGTGTAGTGCCCTTCAAGATATTGTTGAGTTTGGGAACGTAGTGAATGCTCAATGTGAGCGTGCAGAAATGGCCTTGTCTATCGAAGAATTGAAAATTCTTATTTTTATTTCAGGTATGCCCAGTGATGCTACCTCAGTGCGACAAGTTGCCATGAAAAGTGTTGAAAATAAAAGTGAAAAGGGGCATACAGTGACCTTAAAAGAAGTGATTGAAGAGTGTCGGGCATATATGGCCAACAAAAGTGAGGCACTGTATCTAGTAAAAGAGAAAATGAGTGAAGTGAAGAAAGAAGTACCTGAAGTCAACACAGTGGAAAAAGTGAAGTGTTGGAAAGATAGTGAAAGTGAAAATGGATTCGAGTGCAAACCAAAGTGGACCAAGCCAAACGTCAAGTATCAACAAAATGTGATTGAGAAAAAGTGTAGTCATTGTGGACGTTTTGGTCACTGGCGGATGCATTGTAAGTTCTTGAATGATAAACAATATAAGCCTAAAAGGCAGTGGAGTGATAATAATAATCATTCAGGGTCTCCACATTGTGCAATTCTGGATATATTCGATCCAATGCAAAGTGTAGAAAAAGAAGAGTGGATAAAGCAAAAAGTGAAGTTTGGAGAATTGGATATTGAAATGATTGTCGACACTGCTTCGCAGATAAATGTTGTCAATAAAGAAGTGTGGAAGAGTATTGGCCAGCCCAAAATTGAAAAAGTGAATTACAGTGGTATTGGGCTGGGAGACAATAAAGTAGAAATTGAAGGAAAGTTCAAAAGCAAAGTGAGAGTGAAAGACAAAGACGTCTTTATGGACTTCCATGTAGTGAATAGTGAAGTGTGTATCTTGGGTTTGCCGGGCTTGAAAGAAGTGTCATTGCAAAATGAGAAGCCAAAGTACAATAAGTGGAGCAAAAAGAAGGCAAATTTCAAGATACAGAAAAATGCGTTTCCGAACGGGACAAAAGTGAAAGTGAAGAACACAAATAAAAGAAGTGGTAAAATTGAGTGGCTCAAGGGTGAAATTTTGCGCAAAACCGAAAACGCCTGGAAAGTCAAAGTGTCAGTGCTAAAGAGTATTGTAACCAGGTCGTTTAAAGAAATTCGGCGTGATGAGTGGAGTAATAAAAAGAAGTTGCTGAGTGAAGACATCAAAAGGATGAATATTAGTGAAGAAACAATAGTGAGTGAAAGTAGTGTAACTTCGTCAAGTGTCAACAGTGTGGACAAATCAAAGAAGATCAAGGCAAAGACGCAGGACACATACAATGGGAACAAGCCGAAGATGAAAGATGTTGAAGATGATAAAAATATGGAGACGTAGATGTGTAAATAAATATATAAATTTGTGATAATATTATTGTTGTATTTTTTTGTAATCTTGTATGTATTTTTCGTTCCCATTGCCCTTATTCCCCCAAATTTTTGTATGTATTTTTTTGTTGTTGTTTGTTTGTTTGGATGGCAAAGTGTTGAGTTATTGTAAAGCTTCGGCTTTAAGTGAAGCCGAACCTTTTTTTCAAGGGGGGAGGTGTTGTGTATGGGCGTCAGCCCTTGAAGTGTTTAGTATAAAAGCCCAGCCAATAGTTAGTTCGTGCTCCCAGTTTTAGTTCTTCTACCTACCTTCACCTGCTCTGTATTTCGTTGTGCGATAAACGTTTTGTTCTGATCTCTTCGTAAGCGGGGTCATAACAACTATAATTCGAAGAGTTTTGTACTATTTTTTATATTTTTTAAATGGGGGCAGTACTATTTCAGGGGGCAGTACTAATTCAGGGGGCAGTACTATTTTTCAACCCTCCCCTAAAGGGCAGTACTATTTCAGGGGGCAGTACTAATTCAGGGGGCAGTACTATTTCAGGAAATACGGTAATAACTAAGCCAATCCCAACCAATAAATATAAATCATACCAAATGGACCTTTTTAATCTTTATAATTAAAAATAATTTTATGAAGGCTTGGGAAAATATTAAAATCCAACTTGACGACGAAATTGTATTTTGTTTATTAGACAAACAAAAAAGTTTTATGCTTGGAAATATTCGAACAAATTCTGATATTTTTGTTGGTGGCATACCTAAAGTGAATTAATTAATTATTTTTCAAAGACGTATTAAAAATATTTCCTTTAGGAGAATATTCTCTTGATATCCTTCTTATTTTCTCAAATCTACTGATATCCCCGATTTAGGGATAAGAACGATATTGTGGGATTTGGGGAGGAGGATAAGAAAAATTAAAAATAATTTTATAATTTTAATTAAAAAAGATTTGTGAAATATTCCAAAAATCCCTAAAAGAAAAACTTTATAATCCAAAAACAGAATTTTAGTTTTGTTATTTTTTCCATTTAAAACAGGGGGGGGGGGGGGTTCGGGACATTTACATGCAAAAGCCACAAGGGATTTATTTTCTTTTTTGGAATTAGCTGTGAAAAAGACGACACTAAATGATCTTATGAATATTTTTTGGGGGGAAAAATTACTATTTTTTATATAAAAATAAATAAACAAAAGGAGAAATTCCGTGAATGCTCTAGAAAATCCCGGCTCTATTAGAAGTCTATATTTAATACAAGCCCACACAAGGAGGCCTATCGAAGAATAAGTCACTCAGTCTCTGAGAGTATAAGCCTTTATCTAATATAAACAAATCAAAGTGCCTATTTGAAAGATCAAGCTCAGGGCTTTAATTAGAGCATTTTATTTATTTTTGAAGTATTAGAGTGAAAATTTTAAAAAAGCTCAAAAAATTATTTTAAAAATTTCTCAAAAATTTAAAAGGATGTCGAAAAACTCAGCGCTCCATTAAGAAGATATTCCAAAAGATTTGCTGGTCTGATTCGTAATTTAATGTATAGAATATATCCACAAGGAATGGCTGCACCTTTAATGATTGACTCTTTTGGTACTCGAAAAACTGATGATAATTATTGTTTGAAGTAATTGTAATTTAATTTATTTATTTAATTTTTGATTGTAAAAACAATATTATTAGTTTCTGTGTGAATCAAAAATTTACCGACAATTTTTGATAAGAATTAGTATAGATATTTTAGTATAGAAGACCCATGCTCCGATAGGAACTGATAATTAGTGTTTGGAATGCTAGTACCATGGAGCTACCGAAAGCCGGATCGGTAATCTCCTTCCATCGGAAACGTCTAGTTAGATTTTGCAATTTCGAAACATGTTCGGTATTAGTAGTTTTTAATACCATTGGTATCAAAAATAGTATTATAGCAAAAAATAGAAAATAGAAATAGTAAAATTACTCATATTTTATTTCAGCACACAACCCAAAAAATTATTAAATTTGATATTTATTTAC
The DNA here is from genome assembly GCA_902706615.1 of Meloidogyne luci. NCBI lineage: Eukaryota > Metazoa > Nematoda > Chromadorea > Rhabditida > Meloidogynidae > Meloidogyne > Meloidogyne luci. The sequence continues at coordinate 1,704,044 of CACSLI010000165.1, read as the reverse complement.
TAATGAAAATTATATTAATAAATAATTTATATTTTAAATTTATTTTTCCATTTAGAGAGCACGATTCGAAACATATCAAATCAAAAGATGAAAATAACTTTTGTTTAAATTCTGGATTGTGTTATAGTGCAAATAATGGTCCTCGTTGTGATTGCTTCTTTTCAGATTATGAAGGGAGAAGATGTGAAAATAGTGAGAGAATTAAATAAGGATCCTCTAAATATGGCCCATTTCTTCCCACATAAGCTATACGTCAAAATGTCAAAAAAGTCAACTAATTAATGGAAAACTATACTAAAATTACGAAAACTCCTGACTTTTCAGAATAAATTCGGGACTCGGGGACAGCAATTCCCTATGATAATTTAATCCATTCCGACCAATAAAATGTCAGAAATTCCTGCAGGATATCTCGTATGTATAATACAAGTTACCCGGGGAGATCACAAAAAATAAACGTTCAGTCTCAATCCAATATATAATATAAGCCTAATCAAAATGTTCTATTGAAAAATAGTAACCGAGATTTTATTAAAGCATTTATTGTATGAATTAATTTTTATAGAAAAGCCAAGCACAGAAGTATCATTTTTTGGAAATGAATGGATAGGATATGATAATTTACATAATGAAGGAAATAATAATGGAATTAATGATGAAGAACTTTTGGCTGTTTTGAGTCATCGAGAAATTTATAATATCTCTTTTAGAACTAATTTTTCTAAAAATTCTCTTCTCTTTGTGGCTGGGGATTCTAAGGTATATTTTTAAATATTTATTGAGAGGAATAAATGGGAAATAAAAAATTGGAGATTAGCATAGCCCCATTTTCTGAATTGGAACCACCTCCTTTATAAAGACCCATTTTCGAGGAAAGGAAGTTTATATGTATCGTTACTGAAAATACGTTATTTTGATAAAAAAAATTTTTCTTAGTCTATCGTCGGGTAGCACTCCGTGCCAAGAAACTCCCCTCGTCGATTTTATGGCAAAAAACCCGAAACCCCTAATGTCCTCCGCGACAAACCACGATAACCGAAATCCCAATCCTGAAGGGTCGAGATTCTCAATTTTAGTAGAGTTGGCTATTTATTCATGAAGATTCTCGTTTTATTAATTATTTGAAAAAGATGTATGTACATAGAAAGTGAAAATATTTTATAGAAATAAAAAATAATAATTTAATTATTATTATGTATTATTAATAAATATTAAGAGTAATTTTAAATTAACAATTGAAAACGGAGAACTTCTAGCAGCACATCAATTGGCAGAAACTGACAAGCGCCTTATTCGAGTTCAAGATCGTAACCAAAGACTGCCTTTACATTTTGATAATAATTTATGGCATAGTGTTTGTGTTGTGAGAGAACTGAATTCTGTAGGTTTTAATTTTGGGATTGGACGGAGACGATAATTGTTAAAAGATCTCGCTGATCATGAGAGGACAGAGAGTCCGATCCTTAATCTTCTTAATATTTAATTTATAATTGGAGTGAATATACCTATTTAATTATTTCCTATTAAGATATTTCCTATCAAGCCCACCAGAACACTTAATTAAGGGTATAAATATTTGTAGGTTGGTGGATATTAGGAAATCTTCGGTATCCAGATCAGGAACCGAATTCAGATATACAGACTCTTTTCTATCCTTCAAACTTAGAGATTAGAGGTCTTACGACGTTCATCCCCTCATCTACGATATTTAAATTTCTAAATCTTAAATTCTAGCCTGGATTTAAAGGTGCTGTCATTTCGGTAGGTCTGCCGACAATTCACGAAAAAATATTTTTCTGTTTCCATTTTTTTTGCATTGCAGTATTAAATCAAAAAATTCTGTTAAGGAGCACTTTTATTTTTTAAAATCTTTCTATTAACTTTTTTAAAACTTTTATTTGCTGTGGCCATTCCAGGCATTTATTTTTCGACTAAATTTTTTCTTTCATTTTTTTCCGATAATATTTATCATAAAATTTTATTTTTTTTAAAGATTCGTCTGATTGTGGATGATATTTTTGATCAGAAAGTTTTACAATTCACTCCACGTTTAAGATGGCTAGGAAATTCGTTCTTTTTTGTTGGAGGGGTGCCTCAATCCTTGAGACATTTAATGCCACCAGAACATTTATTACCCTTTCGTGGATGCCTAAAAAAGGTGTTTTAACATGAATTTAGTATTAAATACTCGGATCTCATAAACTCGATACTCGATGATTTTTAAACCCTAAGTTTTATAAAAATCGAGTTCCTCCTGTATAATCATACATTGCACATATAGTTAATTTTCTAAACTATCATTAAATAAATTAATATCTGAATTAATGTTGGCGGATCCAGTGTATCAGAATATCCAAAATCGTAACCAAACCGAAAATTCCCGAATATGAGGAAGCTTATCGGTTCCGATACATGGAATATTGGACCCGACTCGAGTTTACGAAAACAACACAAAGGATCACGGTCCACGTGAATAATTATTTTTAAATTTAAGATTAATAATAAATAGTAGCTTGATATCTAACTAAGCTTTCAGATATTTTTCCAATCTGGTCCTGTTGAACTAAATTTAATTCAATTGGCAGATCAAGGATTTGGTCAATCTAATAGTTTGTTTTTTTATAAAATCACATTAAGTTGTAAAAATTTTATTCAAGAATATATTAAAAAAGTGATAATTAACAAATAATATTTCTATTAAAATTTAATCATGTAAAATAATTTTAAAGTCCAAACTTTTGGTGATCTTACATTTTCTTGTATGCCAAGTGCTCAAAATGCTCCTTTAATTTTTTCTTTTAATAATGGAAATAATTATACTAAATTGCCTCCATGGCGTTCACCTTCACGTGGAATTTTAGGTCTGTTTTAGGAATATATTTTGTTTTTAAAAATTCAAAATACAAAAGTAAACGTATATGATAAAGGAAAAAGATTTCTTTACTTGCTTTAGGTGCTCTTTTATTATTTTATAAATAGAGCTCAGCGTCGGTCGGTACATGGTTCACGAAGAATCTCTATTCCGATAACCGATCTTTCAGAAAAAGAGAAGAGAGAGAGATCATATCGAGTGATATAACCATATTTTAAAGTGGGAGAGAGGGATAAGAGTGAAAAATAGAGAGAGATACTGATATTTGAGAGGAGATTCAAAACTAATTTCATAGCCTATACTTTATCTCTTACTTTAAATAATAATTGCTTTAAGCCTTCCAATTCCGAACATTAACCTCTGATGGATTACTTTTATATCATGGAATGGCACAATGCATGAATTTTACAATTTGTGATTATTTGGCTTTTGAATTGATTGATGGGCATTTATTTGTGAGATAAAATTTAAAATAATCAATTCAAGAAAGTTTTAAGATGATAGTAAATCTGGGATCTGGTGACATTCGACTACAGGTAAATAATTAGTTTTAAAATTAAAAATTCTTATCAAATTTTTAAGGCCTCTGCAAAATCCATGAACGATGGCCTATGGCATAGGGTTATTATGGAAAGGGGTGGACGTAAAGGTGGATTGGATTTTTTAAATAAATTTTGATTTCTTAATTTTTAAAGGCGTCATCTCTGTTGATTCACTCCGAACTGAATTTTCCAGCCCCGGAATTTCGGCAAATTTAGATATTGGTAAAATATAAATGTTGGCATAAATTATTTAAATTTATATAGATGAACCAATATTCCTTGGAGCTGTCCCTTGGCCTGACCTGTTTTCTTTTAATCAAGAAAATGATCTTCAAGTTGAAGCTGTAACAGTCATTGAAATGGGAGAACCTGCTGAAATGAAAAGAAATTTCCCTTCATCTGTAGATAATCTTAATTATAATCCCTAATTAGGCGGTATTATACTCAATTTTTCATTTTCCTAAAAGGTGACGCCGGCGCTGGGTATGGTTTCTGGAGCTAGCTCTGATTCAGAACCGGCCATAGCTAAGCCTCTAAAATATCCAGAGCCATTATTAAAAATGTCGGCGTGTCACAAGATGCTCAAACTCATTACTGGTCGACTCTATTAGTTAGTGTAGTTTAGAGATCGGAATTTTGAAAAAACCGGGACCGGGAAACGGGAAACGGGTTCTGAAGGTCGACCGGGAGGGACCCGGACCGGGAAAACCGGGAATTCCCGTTCCCGGTTTCATCCCGGTCAAAAATGACCGGGACCCGGACCGGGAAACCGGGAAATTTAAAAAAAAATTAGATTCATTTAAAAATTTTAAAAAGTTATGTGAGTAGTTATTTATTGAAGAATCTGACTTATAAATAGAAGAATTTAATAAATCAGTAAAATAAATCAATAAAACAAATGTAAATTACAATAAATTTAAACATAAAGCGGATTACGTAGGGCTAAAGGGATTTGAGAGGCTAGAGAAGGATTGTGGGATATTAGGAGATTTTGGAGTTTAAGATCTCCCGATAGCCTCCTCATATTTTTTATATCGACTATATGTATTCCTCATCTAATTCCCTTTAATCCCTCCTAATCCACCTTGATGCTGATTTAATTTTTATTTAATTTAATTTTTATTTAATCCCTCCAAATCCACTCTGATCTTCTCTGTGCAATAGTGATATCAGGGATTAAAAGAAATATCGAGAGATTCAAGTATTTGTTGGGTAGCCTCCAACCACCTATATCACCTATATCTATTCAAATCCCTTCAATTGGAAGGCAATAATATCAGATGATTAAGGCAGATCTAATGGATTTAGAGGGATAAAGATGGCTTAATCACCAGGTCCCTTGATAAAATCGCACTATACACTAATTTCCCTCAACTTTTCCTCCAATAATACCTCCAAATTTCTCCGTTCCAAATTCTTCCGCGAAAATTTTGAAAATTTTGGAAGGCCAAACAGCCAGATTTCTTACGTTTTCAGCGCCGCAGGCGAAAATTTTGAGAATTTTAGTAAAATCTCCAATATTTTTAAGTCAAAAATCAAAGCGCCAAGCAAAAATATTTAAAATTAGCTGCTAGAATTTTTCCCGGTTTCCCGGTCCAAAAAAAAGCCGGGACCGGGAACGGGAAACGGGAAATGAAAATTAACCGGCCGGGACCCGGACCGGGAAAACCGGGAATTCCCGATCCCGGTTTCATCCCGGCATCTTCAAAAAAGCCGGGAAAAAGGACCGGGAAACCGGGAAACGGGACCGGGTCCCGATCCCGTTCCGATCTCTAGTGTAGTTCCAATTGAGATAAATCAGTGTATCAAACTGGGATTTTAACACATACCCGAATTTCTTGCTGAAACCCAACACTTCCTCAATAAAAGTGAATATACAGCCTTATTTTTATAAATTTTTAAAGGTTTGGACAATAAATCTTCGTCAAGGATTTCTTGGTTGTATGAAAAATATTCGTTTAAATGGAATAAATATCGAAATTGCACATATGTTTCATTCAACAAAATTATTACCAACGGAAAGACCAACTGAATTAAGTCTTTCATCAAAAATAAATAAATGTAATTATTAAAATATTTATCCACCACAAATAAAATACCTAATTTCCTGTACTTATTCTTTTAACCTAACGATAGGATGAGTAATTAATCGAGGGAGATCGAACGCTTACTTTTTTTTAACATTGGACGCATGGTATCCTTCGGAATTAATCTAGTAAATCCCGAAATCCCTGGACTGGATCCTATAAACTTCCGTACGGGAATAACCCGTAATTCGGTATAGGAAAGGCCCAAAATCTCGTAAAGCCTCGTAATTAGTAGAATAAATATGATAAGCTTGATAGAGTGTGGGATTTTCTGAAAACGTTATGGATCAATCTGCCTGTCTCCATTATATAAAATTTTGTTTTAAAATTATTTTTAAGCAATCTCACTTGGTTGCCCCTTCTCTTTTTCTGTTGACTTTTGTAAAAGGCCGGGCAGCAAGAATCCGTGTAAAAATGGGGGTATTTGTTCATCATATCACAATTCATTTCACTGTGATTGTTCTGACACGCCTTTTGATGGAATTAATTGCCAACAAAGTTTTAAAGAGATAATTCAAAAAAATTAAAAATAATTTTTTAGAGCCTCGTCCTCTGCCTTTCCCTCTTCCAGAATCTCTCTCAGCCAAATTTCATTTTTCTGATTCTTGGCAGTTGGAGGCGGAAAATTTGGAAATTAAATTTCGTCCAAAGCTGGGAATAACTTTAAATGAATTAAATAAACAGAAAAAACTTTTTGTTTTAATTGATACAAAATCTGATATTATTAACGAGAAGGATGAAGATAAACAACGTTTACTGGTAGCAATTACTGGGAGTGGTGGATTAATTGTGCATTGGGTATTTCAAGGAAATGAACAAAGTGTTGGTTGATTTTTAAAAATAACATAATATGTAATACGAATGATATAATCTGATTGAGAGGGATCTGGTATCTGGAGAAGATAGATCGTCAGATTGGGCTGACTGTTGGGTATTGAGCCACATCCTTTCCATTTTTGGTTTAGGATCCGGCCGGGGTCCAGAGCCATAACCCAAGCTAACTACTCAGCCATCCACAAAACTGATGACGTTAAAAAGTTAAAATTGGGGGGATGGGCGGGGCTGTTATAGCTCTTTTAACTCAAATTTTTGGGTGATCTCAATTGTATAAAATTATTAAACTATAGACTTTTAATCTGAGCTCTGCAAACATTACAAATAATATACATTGGCATTCACTCAAGCTAATAAGAAGGGGGCACCGAATGGGGTTAAAATTGGATGGAAAATGGCATAATCGTAATTGTTTTTATTAAAAAATTAATTTTATAATTAGCGTAAATGGTCTAATATAAGACCTGGGCTTCTATTTATCATTAGGGCACTTTGATTGGGCTAGTATTATAAAAGACGTCTATTGGAAACGACTTATATTTTTAGTTTGGTTTCTTCGGTGGTCTTGTATTAAAGATGGGCTTCTAATAGAGCCGAGCTTATACATATTAGAGCATTTACGGACTGATGCTGGGTATTGAGCATTTTTTAATTTTAATTTCTGACAGAATCACTAAATAATATTGGAAACAAACCCTTAATTCTCTCCATCAATGAAATAGCTATTGCCCAACCTATTGGAACTGCTAAAATAGCAAGTAAATTTTAAATATTTTGTATAAAAATATTTTTTATTAAAATTATTTCTTTTAATTTTAGATAATTTAGAGCATTTGTTTCGTTTCCACGGCGATTTAAGGATTCTTTCATTGAATGGACATGATTTATTAAGGCCTATTCGTATTATGAAAAAACAAAAAGGTAATTAAATAATAATATTAATTAGAATTTTTTGAAAAATATTAAAACAAAATTCATAATTTTAAGCGAAAATTCTTTTCATGTTTCTAAATTATTTTAGTTCTATCGAAAATCCCTTCCTCATTTTCATTATTTTCTTTTACGACTTTGTTTTACCAACGGTCAAGGGCGCATAAATTCCAGTGATTAAATTAATATAAAGTCGGAGCAGAAATTTGGCATCCGAAATATTGATGGCAATTGCTTATTTTTAGACATAGTGGCAAGTCAAATCACATTTAGAGATCGGACACTTGAGTGTTACGGCCTATGATATTTGGTGCGGGATTAATTCCTCCAATCTATCGCTCAATATCTAGACTATTTATAATTTTTGAAAAGAAGAAATAAAAAAAAGGGGGAAGATAATCCGATATTATCATTTTCTAGGAAAATTTTGCTAGGAATTTTTTTTTCAAAAATATTTTTAAAATATTTTGTAAAAATATTTACATTACTCGATTATTTAACATTCTATCACTAAATCTATTTTTTATAAAATTACTTTAATCTGGTATATTTTGCAAGATTTACACGCATATAGCCTATTTGATTTATCAAATTTTATTTTTAATTTCTATAAACTCCATTCAAATTTTTATTAATTTTCTTCAAAATTTTAATTCAAAATTAATTGTTCTATTTATAAAAAAACTTCACATTTCTGCAATATTTTCCCGTCTAAATTCGACTCCCTTTACTCACATTTTCCATGCCTTATTTAACTTGAAACTATTCCAATTTTAACATTTTCCTCTTGACACAAATTGGATTAGTAAAAAAAGAAAATTCTTTTGGCACTTTTTTTATATTTTTTTACTTGTTTTTTATACATAGAAAAAATGTTTTTTTGCTCTGCGCACATTTTTTTCCTTTTTTTTTATTTTTAAGGGAGGAAATAGGAAATTACTTTATATTCCAATAACCACCATTTTTCCTTTCCTAACAACTCTTATTTATTATTAAATACATAAGCTACTAAACTAAATTCTTAGGAAAATGTTGGAAGGAAATTTTATGCATAATTTTAAATATTTTTATAAAATGAGGAAATTGGCAAAACAAAATTTTAGATTTTTTGGTAATCTACGGGACAAAAATAGGAAGAAATCTGGCTTTTTGGTCTAATACATTCAAATTTAGCGCCTGCAGCTCTAGAAGTTAGAGCTGCTCTCTGAAGCTCTAGAAGTTATCATGAGTTAGATTCTATGTCAAAATCTTGATATGTTCCAGAACAGATAAAACATATTGTTTTATCTTGATCGTGTTTTGGTGTGAACCGTATTTTAGAAGATCGAGTTTTGCTTCCTCGCCATTTAATTTTGCGTTCTTCGTTTTTTTAAATTTTGTCAGCATCCAGTTGATAGGTTATTAAAGATTTCAAAATCATCTCTTTTTCATTTTTTCATTAAAATATTTTTAGGTCTCTTCCAACCAGTGATGGGCAAAGTTCCAGTTCCGGAACTAGTTAGTTCTAGTTCCAGTTCCGGAACTAGAACTACGGAACTAACGATTATCTGGAACTAGTTTGGAACTAGAACTACGGAACTAGTAAATGCTGGAACTAGCTTGGAACTGGAACTACGGAACTAGTAAATGTCTGGAACTAGCTTTGGAACTAGTTCTGGAACTAGTTCTTGAGGGTATATTTTTGACAGTGTTTCTCGACGAAGTTTACGGGACGACCTTAGAAATTCTCAAAATTTTCGCCTGCGGCGCTGAAAAAGTGAATTTTTTTGCCTACGACCTTAGAAATTCTCAAAATTTTCGCCTGCGGCGCTGAAAACGTTAAGTTGTTGGCCTCTCAATACTCCAGTTTATCTTCCAATCTCATTAAATCCTCCGATATCACTCAAAATCCTCCTATAACCCAGATATCACCACAAATATCCTTTTAAATCCCGTAATCCCTTCAAATCCGCTGATCTCCCCGATATCTATTACGTAAAAATTTTTTATGTGAAAATCCTAAATCCCGCGGGATCCGGCTAAATTTTTGAACGGGATTACAGGATTAATCCCGCGGGATCCTGTCCGTAAGTCTATTAATTCCCCACTCTTGAGATAGGTTGGAACAATAATCCCACTGGGGGATTACTAGAGCAAATAAGGTATCCCTTTATTTGTTAAAATTGATAATCTTTTCATATTCAAAAAATTTAAAAGTTTGGAACTAGAACTAGCTTGGAACTAGTTCCAGAACTGGAACTGGAACTAAGGAATTTTAAAAATGGAGTTCCGGAACTGGAACTGGAACTAAGAAAATTAAAAACCTAGTTCTGGAACTGGAACTGGAACTACTAAAATTAAAAACCTAGTTCTGGAACTGGAACTAGTTCCAGAGAAATTTTGGAACTTTCCCATCACTGCTTCCAACAATATTTTTATTTTTTATTATTATTTTCGAGTCAGCAATTGACACATTCCCTTTACCAATATTTTTTCTCTTCAAATTTCGTCATTTTCTATTTAAAAGCTTTGCCTTCTAAACACTTCTAGACACTCTTTAGAAATTTTTGTTTTGGCACCTCAATTACTTTTTTCTTTAAATTTGGAAAATATTTTCTTTCAAGTATTCTCTTTGAATGACGATTAAATATGTAGCTTTGCACAAATTTTTTTTTGTTAAACTTTGTGCTTTAAATAAAATTTATGCTTGGAAAGAAAATTGCAAAATTCTGCAAGGAATATTTTTGGATAAAACCTAAAAAATTATTTTAATATGCCCATCAAGGATGGGTCGTGTTAGCTTAAAAACCAATGCCCGTGAAAGCTATTTTGAAACGGAAAAATCTGCGAAAATCGTGACTCAAAATTTTTGAAACAGCTCGTACACGAGCTTAAGAAAATATTAAAAGCCAGACCCAAAATCCTATCCTCGTTTTTTAATTCTTAATCCGAGCATAAGTAAATTGTGAAAACTCGACACGATACCGACCCGACTTTTTTCTTCAATCCACCCATATTTAATATCTCAACGAACTTTTAAGATCATTAAATTTAAGATTTTTATCTTTTCACATATACATATAGCAATTCTTTAAAGTCAAAAAATATTTTTATAATCTATTAATTTCTTTCATTTTTGACAGATTTTTAATTTTTTGCCTATACATTTTAAATGCCTCTTTAATATTTATTTTCAATTTTTAACCATTTAATTCCTTCAAAATTATTTTTAGCATAATTTCTGCCAGAAATAACCATTTAATATTTTACTTTTATTGTTAAAAATATAAAATCCTTCCCCTTTCTTTTCTTATCTTAAAGCTCCCATCATTTTTCAAAAACGTAAAAATGCCAAAATATATATTTCTTATATCTGTTACCGAGTTATTGAAATGGCAATGTCAAGGGGCAGAAAAGGGGAAGGAAAATACTTTTTTTGCTCTTCCTCAAAAAATATTTTTTTTCCTGCTTTTCATTGAGTTTCTCCCAAGCTAATATCTGTGCTTACTCATCTTCCAACATTCTTTAAAATATTATGGCACATTATGGCACCGGGGAATTTTATTTACATGAAAATACATATTTCTTTGAATTTTACTCTGAAATTTAACTTAAATTCATTGAAATTTAAGCAAAATTCTAAGAGGATTTACATCGTAAAATCTAAGTTTATTTTGATGTTTTTATGCATAACCTTAAAAATGGTTGCATAATTTATTGGATAATTTTAATATTCTTTGGTTATTTAATTTCCGTACAAACTCGAGAAAATTTGGATTTTTCTAGGCTTAGTAGTTGCTAGTAAAATACTCATTATGTTGTGACGAAAGGGGCAGAGATTGAACTAGAGTTGGACAAAACGATACTGGTATCGGCCAACCCGAGACCGAGATTGACCGATACTCAAGAACCCGATACCGAGACCGATACCATCATTTGAAAAAATGAAAACCATCATTTTCATTTTTTTTTCTAGATTGAACCGTGCTTACTAGGATTCATAGAGAATCTTCGAATATTCGTAATTGAAACCAAGAACCGGACCTGAAAATTATTGGTTTTGCGGTTTGGTTCCGAATCAACCAGTCTATTGATTACTCCGTTTTCTCCAAGCAGACATTCTATTTATCAAATTTATTGGGTTAATAGTGCTGTTATATTTCAAAGGTGTACGATTTAGCGTATATCCGAGGGCTATCCAACTAGAGATCGGACCAAACAAATATTTGGTCAAATAAAATCAAATATTTGACCAAATTTTATTTGATTTTATTTGATCAAATATTTGTTTGATGAGTTTTTGAAGAAATTTGATTTTTTCAAATATCAAATAAATATCAAATAATTTGATCAAATATTTGTTTGATGAAAGTTTGAAAAATCAAATATTTGATCAAATATCAAATAATTTGAAAAATTATTTGATTTTCGTTTTTAGCATGTAAAGATGCCATATTTTCCTTACAAAATCGATATGATACCCGATATTTTTGCTCAAGGACAAATTATTTATCGTATCAGAACATATCCCGATGCACATGATATCCCTATATAACTTCATAGTTGAGTCCGCACGATTGAGTCCCCCTTGTATGATAATTTAGAAGGAATTTTGGGGATTATCAGTGATATTGAGGGATTAGAGGTAGATCGTTTTAGATGATTTGGGAGGATTAAGAGGAATTTAGGTGGATTAAGGGGAATATAGATGGATTTGGCGATCAAAATATATATCAATTGATTTGGCATGTTTAAGAGGATATCAGGGCATTTGGAGGATATCGAGTGATTAAGAGAAACAACTGGTAATTTAGATGGATACCGACGGATTTGGAGGGATTTTGGGATTAAGAGGGATATAGTGGGATTTGGGATGGATATCGACAGATTTGGAGGGATTAAGAGGGATAAAGAGTGATTTGTGATGCATATCGACGGATTTGGAGGAATATAGATGGATTAAAAGTGTTATCCCGATGCACGTTATATCCCTTTATTACTTCAACTCTTAATCTCCTAATATCCTCCTTAAGCCTTACAATTCCCTCATATAACTCTTAATCCCTCCACATCAATCTTAATCATCCGATATCATCTCCATATCCTAATATCCCCGATATACTCTCAAATACACAGATTTATATGGTATTCCAAAATTTTTTTAAAAATTTGATATTTGATCAAATATTTGACTTTGCAAATCAAATTTTTTCAAATATCAAATAATTCTCAAATTATTTGATCAAATATTTGTTTGATGACTTTTGGGAGAAATCAAATTTTTTCAAATATCAAATAATTTTCAAATTATTTGATCAAATATTTGATTTTGTCTTTTGTCCGATCTCTATATCCAACCATGTTTAAGAACGAGATAAATCTCACAAAATTATTTATCCAAAATTAATATTTTGACATGAAAAAATAATTTTATATTTAAAAATATATTATTAAATTCCTTTTGTTGGATTAAAAATGCAATTAATTAAAAATTTAATTAAAAATGCATGTTTTATTTCTAAGCTTTTAGTACGTAGTATTTAACTATTAATAATTTATATCTTAGCTCCTTCATATTCCCATGGACTTTTATTGAATTTTTCTTAGATTTATTAAAATTAGAATTAATTTTGAAGATTTCATTTTTTAATTAAAATTTCTTGAAAATATTAAAAAAAATTTTTTCAAGGTACTTCAGCATCCTCACAAATTCAAGAATTAAATTTAAATTCTTCCGAACAAGTAGAAACTACAAATATCAGAATGGATAATAAACATAGAAATTTATCCGCAGATCATGCTTTGAAAAATGGAGGAAGACTTAGACAAACCACTATGGTAGATTAATTTAAAAAGAAATATTTAGGGAATTAAACCAGAGCTCTCATGTGAGAAATTTTATGTTAAACCACAAAAGTTTAATTTATTTCTTAATTAAACCCCTCCACTCCACCCCCGATTAATAAACTAACAAGATATTTTTGTTTTTAGCCTTTTCCTTTCATTTTTCGAAATTTAAAATCTAATTATTAATTAAGAGAATCTAGTGTTATGTATTTAATTAAAATAATAATAATTAAGATAGATAGTAACTAACAAGTATTCTCATTTTCTTTAAAATTATTTTATTTTCAAAACTAAAATATAGGTAATTTGTTTAATTGTTCATCCAACCATTAAGAAATTTTTTATTTTTTTGTTTACCTTTTAAAGAACTTTACAAACTAAAGCCATAAAATAGATATAAAGTCACACATTTTGCTTTAGTTATGTGACATCAACAAACACCAATTTGGATAAAATTGCTTCCATTTATATAAAAAACAGCAAAAAAGTACATCCAAATTATCCTTTCCATTCAATAGGAAAAAAATTTTTAGAGGAAAATTATTTAAGAAAAAATGTCTACAGGGTGGGGCAAAAGTTCGGCGACAAATGTTTTTAATAAAATCTATTGTAAAAAAATTTTATTTAAGATCAAAAAATGATAAAATATAATCAATAGGATATAATAATCATTTTATTAAAGTAATTTCTCAAAATGATCGACCCTGACTGAAATACACGCATCCAAATACTTACGGGTGTTACTCACAATGGTCGCGCATTGTTCCACGGTTATTTCGTTTCAGGCTCGCTCCAAAACAACATTAGTTCCTCCGATGTTGCGTATCGGATTTGGCATACTTTTTGCTCCAGAAATGCCCAAATAGAATAATCCACTGACTTGAATCCAGTGAGTTTGAAGGCCTTAAATCTTACTCCCAAAAACCAGGAAACAGCTCCCCACAGAGCTGGATCTGACAATTCTTAGGAGGCTCCTCGAGCTCATTCCGAGATCTGAGGCAGTTTTTCACATCGATTGTTCAGAAAAACGGCGAATTCGGAATCTGACCACGTCGATGTTTTCAGGCGTAACTGCGGTTACCGGCGGGCCACTACTAGGACGGTCCTTAGTATTTCCAAGCTCATGATATCGTTTTATTGCTTTGAAAACCAACATACGAGCCGTCTAGCGATGTCACATTTTCGAACATTTTTAAAATACAAAGAAATAATAGAAGCACGATTTTCCAAAAGTCTCTAAAATTTTTACTTTATGAGATAGAAAAAAATTTTCAAGATAAAATTTGTAGAGCACGAATCATAGAATATGGGTAAAATAAACAAAAAGCAAAATTTAAAATAAAATTTTAAGAAAGGACAAAATAATATTTGTCGCCGAACTTTTGCCCCACCCTGTATATTTATTAACTAGCTTTGGCTTTATATTTTTCAATTTAATTAAGTTTTTTAACCAAATATGGAATATGACAATTCCATTTGCTTTATTTTTTCTAATTTTAATAAAAAATATCTGATTTTGGATTTATTTTTAGCCTAAAAAATTATTCTAGATTTTTTTAACCCATAATCTTTTTGTCATCTCTTTCTTCGTTATAAATTTTAATAATGAGTTTGTTTAATTATTTTCGAATTATTTCTTATTCAAAAGCAATTGAAAATTTTTTAAATTCTATTTGCTTTAAAATCTTTAATAAATCTTTTATTTTTTGATATTTTAGTATATTAGCAATGCCGTAGTTTTCTTTCATAATCCGTCACAATCCAGCTTATTTATGGTTGGCGAATCCTGATTTATGGATTCGAATAAAGTCCCGATATCTGAAATTTTCGAATCCGAATATCCTAAATTTTAAATGAGTTTGCTTTTATTATAAATTAATAACACAAAATAACACAATAAATACTGAATTTTGTTAAATTAATAAATATATAATTAATTAATATAAAAATAAATTTTTAGTCTTCTCAACAATTAAATAATCTTTCATCGAAATTCCAAAACGACTCCATTTCTTCTGTTTCTGCCTCATTTTTCTTCACTAAATCACCACTTGGCTGTCTCAAACAAAACGCTCGAAATTGCATACCAGAACCTGCTGCTGAAGATAGTAAGCCTTTTTAATTAATATTTTTAAGTTTGTTAGAGATGTGACTCTAAAGAACAAAATTTGAATTGACCTAATCGACATTATGACATATTCCCTTCCCGCTCATTTTATGTATATTTAAGCATTTCCCTTTTCCCTCATATTGTCTCTTTCTCATTCTCAGTCTTATTCCCAGTTTCTAAAGTGACTCGGTCACAAACAAATTGTTATTTTATTTATTTAAAATAAACTTTATTATTATTCTTAAATTGTGTTATTGGGGAGAAACACAACAAAACTGGCGCGGTCGACTAAACTTTTTAGTGATTGAAAAGAATTTTGATTTGACAACAAATTCTTTTATTTTGATTATTATTTTATTCTGATTGGACAACTCTTTATTCTGTTGACTTGAAGTCCAATTTGATTCGACATTAATTTTGTTGGAATTTCGACTTTTTGCATTTGGTCGAAAAGGAATTGATTTTTTTGTTTGGACTTCAGAATATTTTTTGTGTGCGTTCGTCAGATTCGAACGCCGAGATTCTGCAGGTTTATTTCTGTTTTTAAAAGAATTTATCAGTTGCCCTGTACCTTGTTTGGCTTCCATTCAAAAAAATCGATAACTGGGCGTCGCTTTTGATACGCCAACACTGCCAAAAATCAATTAACAAGCTGGACGCTTGTTTTTTCTTTTTGATTGTGCTTTAAAGGACTCACAAGCTAGGCGCTAGTGATAAAACAGCTAGGCGCTGGTCCTGATTTATTTCTACAAAAACCCTATCACAGCTAGGCGCTGTTTGATTGTTTGCTAGGCGCAAACCGGTTTATTCTACAATGGCAACGTTTACTGCAGAACAATTCCAGCAATTAATGCAAGTGCTAGGTGCAAATGCAAACAATTCAGCTGCTGCTTCTCTCGCTTCTGCATTAGACACTAGAATTGGCAAATTCTATTATGAGCCAGAAGCTGGACAAACATTTGAAGTGTGGTACAAAAGGTACTCAAATTTCTTTTTGGAAGAAGGAAAAAGTCTGGATGACTCCGCCAAAGTACGACTTCTCGTCGGAAAGATAGGCGAATGTGAATATGCTACATTTAGCAACGCCGTTCTTCCATCCACACCCGACCAGCTGAAATTCAAAGATGCGGTTAGTAAGCTTAAAGATTTGTTTGGTGATAAGCGATCGTTGTTTGTACGACGCTATGAATGCTTCAAGATTCAGCAACAGCAAGGACAAGATATTTCATCTTATGTTGCTTCGGTGAATGCGTCTTGCGAGAATGCAGACCTCACCCTGACTAAAGAAGCTTTGAAATGTTTAATTATGGTTGTAGGTCTCCGAGACGAATACCATGATTTAAGACAAAAATGCTTACAACTGCTTGAAGATGCTCGACGAAGAAATGAGAACTTCACGTTAGAGAAATTAGGTGAAGAGTGTAGAGCATATATGTTGATTAGAGAAAGTGCACATTCACTTTCTAATGCTAATCCTTGTCAGCAATCCATAAATGCGATTCAATCGAAGCCAAAGATTTGGAGAGAAAAGTCTAAGAAGAAAAGTCCTCGTAAAATAGGAGGCACACAAAGCAAAGAGACACATCCAAATTCGACTTGCTACTGTTGTGGAAAGCAAGGTCATTGGCGTAAGGATTGCAGGTTTAAAGATGCGACTTGTAAAAGATGTTACAAAAAAGGGCATCTAGTCGACAACTGCCGTAGTAGAGCTAGAGCGGATGATCGAAATACCCGTCGAATAAATACAGTCTCAACGTATTGTTTAGCCATGGAAGCTAAAAATCCTGACTGGTTTATAATTAAAGTGGAGATAAATGGAGTTGATGTTGAAATGAAGCTAGACACCGCTTCTCAAATTACGCTTGTCACAACTAGGACATGGAAGAAGTTAGGGTGTCCTGAACTCCAAATGGCCGACCTCCAAGTGAAAAACTGCAATGACATAGCCTTCGATATCCAAGGAAAGTTTGAATGTTCTGTGCAATTCAATGGAGCACAGAGGAAAACATTAACTGCTTATACATGCAATTCGGTTGCTCATGATTTATTAGGCATTCCATGGATATGCGAACTGAAGATTCTTGCACAAGAAATGTTGGAAACTTTTCAAAAGCCTACTGCAAAAATCTCAGTAGTGAAGGAAAACAAGATAGTTATTAAGGATGCAAATGAGTTGAAAGAAAGTTTGCAATCCAAGTTTCCAAATGTGTTTGATTCAAAATTAGGATTATGTACGAAGCTTAAGGCACAGCTACATTTGAAAGCTGATGCTAGGCCTATATTCTGCAAAGCTCGACCTGTTCCCTTCGGAGCTTTGGAAGCTATTAATGAGGAATTGGATAGATTATTGGCTATCGGTGCAATAAAACCAGTTGAATTTAGCCAATGGGCTGCTCCAATTTTAGCAGTCAAGAAGAAAAGCGGAAAAACGCGTGTGTGTATTGACTTTTCTACAGGACTCAATAACGCACTTGAATTGAACCGCCATCCACTTCCAAGGCCTGACGATATTTACGCTTCTTTAAATGGTGCAAAACATTTTAGTCAGCTAGATTTACGGGATGCTTACCTTCAAATCGAGTTAGATGAAAAGTCTAAAGGACTTTGTGGAATAAACACGCATCGAGGCTTGATGCAATGTCAACGTCTTCCGTTTGGTGTTAAATCCGCCCCCTCGATATTTCAGCATGTGATGGATCAAATGCTTTCTGGTATTCCCGGAGCATATTGTTATTTGGATGATTTGATCATCGCAAGTCCATCAATTGAGAAGCATGCCCAAACAATTCAAAAATTGTTTGCAAAAATTCAAGAATATGGATTTAAAATACAAGCTGAAAAATGTCATTTTCTGCAAAGTGAAATAAAATTCCTAGGACATTTGATTTCTGCAGAAGGAATTAAGCCAGATCCAGCTAGATCTGAGGCAATTAGAAAAATGCCAGCACCTCACGACTTATCGTCGCTCCGTTCATTTTTGGGTGCATTGAATTATTATGGAAGGTTTATAAGATCAATGTGTGATTTAAGAGCTCCCCTTGACGAACTCTTGAGAAAAGATGTCATCTGGGAATGGACTGAAAAGCAGCAAAGTGCTTTTGAAAAAGCAAAAGAAATTCTAGTGTCGCCACTTTTGCTTACACATTATGATCCTTCGCTTCCAATTATAGTCGCTGCAGATGCTTCTAAAGACGGAATCGGAATAGTTCTAAGCCATAAGTTTCCTGATGGCACGGAAAAGGCTGTAGAACATGGAGCCGTCACGTTTACTCCTGCTCAAAGAAATTATAGCCAAATTGAAAAAGAAGCTCTGGCACTAATTTTTGCGGTACAGAAATTTCATAGAATGATTTACGGTCGTCATTTTACTCTGCTAACGGACCATAAACCATTACTGGCAATATTTGGATCTAAGACAGGCATTCCAATTTATTCAGCCAGTCGTCTTCAAAGATGGGCAATAATTCTGTCTAATTACGATTTTGATATAAAGTATGTCAAAACAACTGCTTTCGGAAAAGCCGATGTTCTTTCACGGTTAATTGCAAATTACCCACGTCCAGAAGAAGATATTTTGATTGCAAATATCAGTGCGGACACTGAATGTTTCGTGAACAATATTTTTGGAAATGTCACGAATGATCTGCCAATTTCCGCGAACGAAATAGCCCTTGAGACAGAAATTGATTTAATTCTTCAGAAATTATTAATGCAAATTAGAGGAAACTGGGAAGTTTGTAAAGATACTGATCTGCTCCCATATTTTCCAAAAAGACAAGAAATTTCTGAGATTAAAGGATGCTTAATCTATGGTCAAAGAACGATTATTCCAGAAAAACTGCGCTTGAAAATGCTCAAGGCACTACATTTCGCTCATCCTGGAATAGTAAAAATGAAATTGCTAGCTAAAGAGCATGTTTACTGGCCAAAAATGAATTCTGACATTGAAAGATTAGTTAAAGAATGTCAAAATTGTCAAGAAACAGCAAAAGTTCCAATTAAAGCAAAATTAGCACCTTGGAAAATTACAGAAGAAGTATTTCAACGTGTTCACATGGATTTTGCAGGACCATGCATTGATGGATACACATATTTACTGCTAGTAGATTCGTATTCAAAGTGGCCAGAAGTTTTTCGAATGGCAAATATTTCGGCGAAAGCTACTGTCGATACGCTTCGCACCGTCATTCATCGATTAGGGATTCCAAAAGAGTTAGTTTCGGATAATGGAACTCAATTCCGATCGACTGAGTTAGCAAAATTCTGCAAGGAATACGGAATTAAACATACGTTTACACCACCGTTCCATCCTCAATCTAATGGTCAAGTAGAACGTTTTGTGGATACATTCAAGAGAGGCATGAAGAAAGCTAAGGAAGATAAATTTTGGTGCGAGAAGATGCTACTTGCATATCGTTCTACACCACACACAGTTTTAAACGGATGCTCTCCTGATCAGCTATTTCTAGGTCGACGCCTGAGAACGAAAATTTCATTAGTTCATCCAGAGGGATTGAAATTGAAAAAGACGAAATTTTCTACTTCTGAGAGAAAAGAGTATACTCAGAAGATGGCAAAGCAATTCGACAAGAAACACGGGACTAAAGACATCGAATTCAGTAATGGAGAAGCAATCTATGCGCTAAATTATAGATTTGGGAAAACGCATTGGCTTCCAGGAGAAATTATTTCTAAAGTTAAGAATTCTCCAACTTACCGAGTCTCGATCCCCTCGATAGGAAGAAACGTTCATCGCCACACCAATCAGCTTAGAAAAAGGTTACAAGTGATTGAAACTGAAGTTAAGGCGAATGAAGATAAACAAGTACAACGCCAAGCTAGGACTCCTACCCAGACAAGTCCGGCTCAAGAAAAGAATAATTCAGAGACTAGGCGTCAACAAATCGAGCGAGACCAGAATGTTCAAAAGACTCCCCGACGTTATCCCACTCGAGACCGAAGACAAGTCCACCACCTTGACATGGACCCAAAGAAGAAGAGATATGAAAAGGGAGATTAAAAATCTTAAGAAGGGAGATGTTAGAGATGTGACTCTAAAGAACAAAATTTGAATTGACCTAATCGACATTATGACATATTCCCTTCCCGCTCATTTTATGTATATTTAAGCATTTCCCTTTTCCCTCATATTGTCTCTTTCTCATTCTCAGTCTTATTCCCAGTTTCTAAAGTGACTCGGTCACAAACAAATTGTTATTTTATTTATTTAAAATAAACTTTATTATTATTCTTAAATTGTGTTATTGGGGAGAAACACAACAAAGTTTAACTTAGTTACTCAATTAATTACTTCCTCCCACCAAATAATTACCCCTTCCTATTAATTAATTACCACCTTCAACCGGAGGTTGCAAAAAAAATTACCGCCGTAAAATAGTTAAAGTTAACCCTTCCAAAATAACCTCACATATGATCTCCCCCTCCCCTCATAAATTACTCCCTCGAGTGAGAGATTGAAAGAATAATTACTCAGGGAAATTATTTGATTAAATACTGTAATTTAAAAATTACCTATTTTATTAAACTATTTTTAAATTTATTTTTTGATTAATTTTTATTTTTCAAAAAACATCACTTTTATTTTGTACTTTTCATTTTTAATTATTTTTAATTTTTAAAATTTATTTCTTAATTTTAATGGTGATAAATAGTATGTATGTAAATAAGTTTTGGATTTTTAAAAGAAATTTCCATTTCCTTAATTGTTTTTTTGTGTTCCGATTTTTTGAATTAAATTTACTTTGCTTTATTTTATTTTTTCTTTCCTAGATATTTAGATAAATTACCCAAACTTTTAAAATCTTTTTGGGTTAACTGTTTGGATATTTGGATATTTGACGTCAAACCAGTTACTATATCAAGTTAATTCTATTTTCTATTTTATTTGCCTTGCAATATTTTATCAAAATTAAATTTTTTTTGAAATTTTAAATTTTTCTTTTTGCTCTTTTAATATTTGGAAGGACATTTTTATTATTTTTTAAAAAAGTAGCTAATTAAAATAGAATATTCTGAAAAATCGGTACTTTGTTCATAGTACCTATTTTTCCTCCGTTCCTGATTATTCCCGAAACGAAGGCCCCATAAAATTCCTGAATTTAAATAATTTATATTTTTGCATTTCTTTGACCTTTTTTATTTTTTTATTAATAGCCTTATTTTGCTTTTTTCTTTACTTATTTATTTGTATGTATTTAATATTTTAATTATCGCTAATGGGCGTTCAGGGAGAACATAGAAAATTAATTTATATTTTATTAAATTCCATATTTTTCTTTCATCCATTTTGTTTAGTTTTTAATCGTAGAGAAACGACGGGATTTTCATATTGAATTTAATAACATGCCCGCTTTTTCCTCTTCTTGATTTTTTCACAAAAATTCTTGTTTCCTTTCAGGATTGAGCCAGTTTGAGAATAAAGAGGATCGTGTTTCTGATCGGATTTTCAATTTTTCTTTGAATTTTGGGTCGAAATATGACCTAAATTTGAGTCGTGGATCGGGTTAGTTAGGAATTAAGAGTGGTTAAATTGGGATTTGGTTCGGGTTTCGAATAATCCAGCACACCCTTGATATCTACAATTCAAAAATTCAAACCGATTAAGAGTGGATAAATCAGATTTTGGTTCGGGTTTCGAATAATTCGGCCCATCTTGATATTTACAATTCAAAAATTAAAATATTTTTATAAGAAGCACCATAATTTTTCTTTTATATTGAATATCTTTTTATAATTATTCACCTCAATTCCCCCATGTCATAATAATCCCTTTTTAGCTTTAATTATCTAACAACCATTATATTTAGCCTTTGAATAACAGCCCTAATTTTGTTTGCCTCTCCTTTAATTTTTTTTCTATTTTTTCATTCAAGCCTTTTCCACTTTTCTTTATTCCACTTAAAGTTGGTAATTGGTTTCCTCCAAATTTTGGAGATTTTTAGACCACTTTTCTTCCATTGCGCGACAAAAAATTTTTTTATTTTGACTATTCCGTTAAGAATTTTATTTTTTAAAAGCTTATTTGTAAAAAAATAATTTCCGTTTTTAATTTACATAAATTTTATAAATTTTCTTTTAAATTTCTTCCATTTTCATGAAATTTTGTGTAAACTTTTTGTCAATGTTAAATACTCAGAAAATAATTTTTTATTTAAGTTAAAAGCCCTTTTATTGGCCTACCAATTTTTAAAAATACCAGGATGAAAAATTAGCTGGGGAATCTACCGTTAATGTTTTAAAAATTACCCTGTGTATTAAAGTTTCGATCTTCCGCTGGAGGGAAGATCGGATCCGCCCCACTAGCGGGATATTCACTCGATTTCAGACGATATTCACCTATTACAGAGCAAAATCAGAGCTACCGTATTTTTCCAAATAAAGCCCCATTCTCAATTAGAGCCCCATTCTCTAATACAGCCCCAGTCTGGAGGATATTGAAAAATACAGCCATGGGGCTTTTCGATTTCCGAGGTTTTTTATTTCGATATTTTTATTATTTATCCACCCAACCTTAACCTATATTTTCATATTTTTAAATCGTTTTCGGCACTTAAACCAACACATTACTTACTCAAAAATAACTTTTTCTTTTATAAAAAATTTTTTTCAAAAAGATATCTCAACTCTACGGTCAAACATTTTATCCCATGGGAAGCCTAAAAAATGTAAAAATATAAATGGTGTTGGAAGGTTGGCCAAAATCGCCTTTCAATCTTTCCTTTGTTTTTAAATGACCATTTCGGGTACTAAAAATAAAACAAAAAAATATTAACTTTTAAAGAAAAAAGGTTGTTCTGGGCGAATTTCCGCCTTAACATTTTCACTTTTTTTCAACTTTTTCAAGAGAAAATTTTTTTGCCCAAAATTTTTTTATTTAAACCAAGTGTTTTTAATCTCTTGAGTCTATTATTTTCAAAAAATATATTTTGAAGATAAGAAAAGTTTTTAAGTACATATGTATTAGTGCTTATTTTTAGTACAATGCTACTCGGCTTCACTACCCATTGGCCGTTCAATTTTAAAAATTTGTGTTAACCGAGTTACTGTACTATTATCGAGTATATGCTCTATAATTACCCTCCCACAAATCACGTTCAAATTTCAAAATTGAAATTACTCCGCTCTCTAAATAATTATTCCCCCGTCCGGCAAGAAGTTGAAACAATTAGTATCTAGATTAATTATTCGAGTTATACTTTATCCAATATCATATATTATCATTGTCTGACTGTATACTTTTTATAAAAATCTCTACAAATTGTCCTAGAAAGTTAATCAAATAAATTTGAGTAATCTTTTATAAAAAATTTTTTTTTGCCTCAAACAAAACTTTATTAAATTCCCTTTCTTAACATCCCTTTTTCAACACATTCTTTAGGGGTTTTTTATTTTTTCTTTATTCAATCCACACACTCAAACCCTACTATAATATAGGTGAGAATTAAGTATCTCTCCTTTCTCGCATTTTTGCGCTCTCATGTAAACCAGTTTTTTTTCAATAATAACAAAAATTGCCAAGGAGGAAGTTTGCCAAAGAAATGAGAAAAGAAGGTATATATTCTATCAATAAATATATACAATCCAGTAGAAAAAAATGCCGAAAAATCTACGCCGAAATATTTTTAGCTAAGGGGAATTAAAGCATGTCAAACATTTTTTATGTTTAGTTTTGTTTTACGCCGTGAATGAGACGGCGCAAGTTTAACTTTTGAATTTATCTTATATGCATTTCGGTCAAAAGATTATTTTCTTTCAATTTTCTTATCCTTCTCTATCATTGCTCTAATCTTTGGCAGACTCCTTAAAAATAGAAAAAAATCTAGAGAGACTAGAGATGGCTACAGACCGATCGAGAGGATAGATTGTAGAGACTGGAGACCGGATGAGATCTAGCCACAAGAGAAATGGCTAGAGACATTATCGAGAAGAATCTCGATCTTGTACGACTTCCCTGTCTGGTCCAAATCTGTGACGAAATTTTGATTTTTGGCTTTTGAATTCTAAGATTTTGAAAAATATTTATATTTTTGATCCAGATATTTTTGAACATTTTCTATTTCCGATTCTCTAGGATTATTTGATTTACGACAGCACTGGTTGTCTCTAATCTTATGTTTCGCGCATTAAATTTAAAAAATGTAAATTTATAGCTATTTTTTCATAAAACCAAACAGATATTTAATACTGTCCTCATTAAATAATGAACACATGCAAAGGAGGCTTTTTATGTCCCTTACGTAAATTAGCATTTTTAATGACCAATTTTTTTTAAATTTATGTCTCATCTATTTTAAATAAAAAAATTTTTTTTGTTTAATCTATTATTCTAAAATATAATTAAGGGATGGGACAGGTTGAGAAAAATGTCTGGTCTGGTTCTTAAATTTTTTTTGATCCGGTTTAGCGACGAAAAAATGTTCGGGATTCGGGCCGATCATTTCCTGCCCCATCCCTGATAATCCCTCTCCTTTTCTCACCTCTCCTTTTCTCACCTCTCCTTAGTTATTTGCCTTTTCTCGCCCCCTCTTTAGAATTTTTGATAAAATAATCGTCTGACTTTTAGAAAGAATACTGTAGCTCATACCCAGAATTTATTTATAATATAAATATAAAATCCAAAATTAATAAATATTAAAAATATTTTGTTTCTATTTCTCAACAAAAAACACAATTTATACCAAATTTAGTATACATATTTAAAAATATTAAATGTCCGCGCAACAAATTTCTTCTTCTTCCTCCCCTTCCCCAACATTTTTTACTAGCACATCTTTGCCAATCCTATGCCTCATTGATTGGCACTCACCAGAGTGCCGAGAACAGCATTATCAAATACCTGCTCCTAAATTTGCCTCGGCACAATTTTTGCCTTTAAGTGAATCAAATGAAGATTTAAATAATGAAGATGGTAAATTAAAAAATAAATTCTCAATTATTTTACTAAAGCACATACCTCCAGATAAACATTTAAACACACCTAGTTATCACATTTTGCCATATTTATCCGGCAAATATTTTGTTAAGCTGGGGATACATATTTTGAAAATATGCTTAATTTTTAAATTAAAAAAATTTTTTTAATTTATCATTTTAATGTTATTTTTTATTTTAATTATTTTAATGTTTTTCTAATAAATTCATTTTCTTTAATAATTAAAAAAATTTTTTTTTAATTTTAAAAAACTTAAAATTAGAGTTTAATTTGTGCCTGACACCGGGCCGGGCCCAGGACCATGTTTCTGGGCCCGATGCCTATGATCAATACCGACTTTTCGTTTAGTGAGAGAATTAAGTCTGAGATTTGTTTGCTTAATGGTTAAGCACGAGATTCTGCTGTCTGTAAACCGGGCATTTTATAAAATTCTATTAAGGGTTTTCCTTGTCTTCGTGGTTTCAAACGGGGAAAAAGATATAAACCAGGCCTGGCAATTTGAAAATGTCGAACTCTATTTAAAATATAAAAATAAAATAATTTCTTAATAATTTAATGAAAGCATTTTGTAATAAATTAAAGCATTTTTTATTTAAAAAAAGGCTTCTTCACTCCAATTATCTCAAAATCGCTCAATTGGGAAGCACAAAGGATTACTAGTACCATTACAACTACATACCCAACATTTCTACCAACATTCCAAACATCTCCACCAACTAAACCAACATCTGTATACTCATCAAAATCGTTTTCAAGTCCCTCTACCTCAACAATAACTTCAACTACAACAACTAGAAAAAGGCCTCATTCATGGACTCGACCCAAAACTAAATTGGAACATTTTACTTTTGGTAAGTTGGAATATTTTATTTAATTTTTTTTTGGGTTTTTAAATTTTATAATTGGAAAAAATAATTTTTCTATATTTTTTCTATTTTTTTACTTTTTACTTTAATAGTTTTTACTTCCTTTTTGTCTTTAAAATTCTTCCCGTTCCATTTTTTATTTTTTTTAGAATTCTTGTCTTTTTACTAAAATTTTTAAAAATATAATTTTGCTTTATTTAACATTTTTAAACTTTTTTTTGTTAATACTTGACTTGTTGCGTTTATTATTTTTATATTGAATAATTTTCAATTTATCCCACTGACCTGATCTTTTTTTGGATTAAAACATATAATAACCCAACACGTATAAAAATGACTTAAATGTCTTTTCCTCAATATGGTCAGACTATTTAGGTTCTTCAGTTAGCCGAAACCAAACCGGCAACCTGGACCGAATCTTTTAGTTAACCGAGATTTGGTTTGAAACCTACTACTAAATAAATACTTTAATTATTTGAGTAAATATTTAGTGAATTTATATAAATTTTCTTCAGAAAAATTTTATTATTTTTCCCATACTTTTCAAGTTAAAATTTCAGTGTTTAGATAAAAATTTTAATCCAATCGGACCTCAATAACACGGAGAAAATCAAAAAAATTTTGTTAAATATTATTCCAATTTATTATTCAATTATATTTTTCAAGTATTAAAAACCTCAAGTCAAGTATTAGCTTTACTAATTTTATAATTAAAAAGCTTTATTTTTGCTTTGCTTTTTTTTTAAATCACGCAATTTTACCGCTTTTATGCTTTTTTACCTCTAAAAACTTTTCTTTCCTAGAAATGTCTTTAAATATATTTTTATGCACATTTTGGTCAGTTGCACAAATCTGGCACGGCCATTGGCCTTAACAAATAAAAAAAAATAAACAAAAATTTTAATGTTGACTCAGGGGAAAATAAATATAAATAATGCACTCCAGCACGCACTTGAGCACACAAATAATAATAATAATTCTTACTTTTCTAAACTTTTTTTCCTCTTTTTTACATATTAATTTGCTTACTTTTAATAAAAATTGTAATTAAATATTTTTATTTTATCTTTTAAAGTATGACCAGGGCTGATCGAATTTTTGTTTCGTTTTACTATCATCAAGTTTTTACTCTTTGTTTCTTTTCGGAACAGAAAATTTATTTGCCGTATTCTCTCTAATAGAATGCCACCATGAAGGGTGTTTAAAAAATAGAATGCCATGGCATTCTTTTAGAGAGAATACGTTAGTTTCGATTCGAAATGGAAATTTATTTATTTGATCAGCTCTAATACTTTCCTCATTAAATTATACCTCATTAAGGCAGAAAAACTTAATCTTATAATGAAGGTATCCCGAAAATCATGAATTCTCAATGCTTTTTTGGGTCAGAATCCCAATTTCCCATAAATAGGGATGGGATTTATGTGGATTTCCATATTTTTTTCCTGGCCTAGTTGGGTCGCGAAACGCACGAAAAACGTTGTTTTAGCATATGTTGATAAGACCGATAATGAGTTATCAATCCATATTTCCATATTTTATCCATATTTCGTCATTCTTTTTAAATTTTGCCAAAAATTGATCAAAATTTTGAAAATTTTGCCAAAAATTGGTCAAAATTTTCAAATTTTGAATTTTTTTTGTCAGAAATAAAAAAAAATTTTGTTAAAAAATTAAAAAAAAATTTTTGAAAAAATAAAAAATATTTTTTTGGAAAAATTTTTCGAAAAAAATTTCTGATCAGCTATTTAAAATTATTTCCCCGGGGAACACTTTAAATGTACCTTTAATTGAAAAATAACCTTTAAAAAACACTTTAAATGAACAAAATCAAATTATTTAAATGTAAAAATGCATTTTTCCGTTAAAAATTTTAATTTTTCGGTCCATATTTGATCCATATTTTGGATTTTAGTCCATATTTCAGTCCATATTTTGAGATTTTTAGTCCATATTATATGTCCATATTTCTCGATTGATAGTCCATATAAATCCCATCCCTACCCATAAATGAGGAATTTATTTTCTTTGTCGGCTAGATCTCTGGTTTTATGTAATTTTTGGGTGTACCAAGCATCTCTGCCTCCCTACCTAGTAGTGGAATACTTAATTTAAGGATATTTTATTGCAAAATCTATGGAGTTTATAATGAAGTGGTGAATAATTTAAAATAATTTTTTGAATTATTTTAAATAAATATCCATACCTGTATTTTAAAATATGTAAAAAATTTATTTTATTGACTTTAAATTCATAAAAAAATATTTTTCCAAATATTTTTAGAAAAATTAAAAAAAAACTTCCAATTAAATTTATAATTGATATTTGCAGAAACCAACATTTTTTGTTTAAATTATTTATGTTGAGAGCAAAATAAACTTTAAATCCTTCAACAATTATTTATTTACTTTTAAAAGGGATTTTATAAAAAAAATAAATGGATAATTTAAGCTATAAATGTACTTTAAGAAGTAAAAAAGTTTATTTTAAATGTACGTTTATTTTTGAAATTTACTTTTTTAAGGACACCGAGGCTTTATTGAGTTATTAACAAAGATCGATTTATATTAATTTCCGTACTTCTAGGCCTCGTTGGGTTCTGAAACGTACAAAAATATTTTAGCATTTTTAATAGAATAATTTCGTGTTTGAGTTATCAACATATTTTCCGATTGATAGTCAACATAAATTCGATCCTTAGCTATTATTCATTCTCTTAGAGATTTATAGGATAGGAAACAAATGGTTAAACTGATCAGAACCGAGGACCGAGGTCGAAAACCTGCCAAAACCGGAAATCCAACCAGAATTTATACTATCGGATATATTATCTGAGACTTGATCTAGTGCTTCATTTAAATTAAAAACTTAATCTTAAAAAATATATGTTAAAATTTAAACAAAATTAAACTAATAAATATCAATAAAAATAAATTTTTTTCAAAAAATATTTCCCAATATTAGCTTCAATTCCATCGGCTTCTCCAATTCAGCCAAAGTCTTCAAAATTGCTTTCTTCCGAATTAAATTTAATGAATTCTGATAATTATAACGTTCAAAGTACATCAAAATCTAATGAGTATTATGGCCCCTCATCCTCGGAAATATTAAATGATCGAGAAGAAAAATTATTAAAAACATTGGGGCATCATAATAGACACAGAATTAAGTTGAAACAAAAGGAAGAAAAAGGAAGAGAAATTGAAGATGATGAAGAAGAAAGTCAAAAAATGGAAGAAGAGAAAGAAGATGAAGAATCAAACGTCAAACAAAATTATATCCCTAAAGGGGGTTGGCCTATGAGAACAAGAACTTGGCCAGATGGAAGAAGACTTGGCTCTGATGGACTCAAAAATTGGCAAAAATTAAGGCCCAAAATTACCCAACAAGAAGATAAAATTAAAGAAAAAACAAAACAAACAAAAACAACTAAAACTTCAAAAAGTTCCCCTTCCTCGCCTTCAACTTCTTCTACTAAAATCACTCAAAAAACAACAGAAATGCCTTTACAACGCTTTACGGTCGATCCGGGTATTAAGCCTGGATTGCATTTTACTTTTGGTAATCTAATAGAAATTTATATTACTGCAAAATTAATAAAAAGTTATAAAAAATGTTCAAAGTCCATTAGAATTCGCGTCTTAAATTAACTAACTTACCATATTTTCTTGAATAATTACCCTGGGAAATTATTTTTTAAAACTTATCTACAGGGAGGGATAATTAATCATGGGAGAACAATCATTCGAGTGTTGACATTTAAATGGAGGGAATCCTCATAAATCCCATAAAGAGCGTATACTAGTGAAGGGGTACTTAATGGGGTTATTGCGGATAATTAGTCGAGAAAATACGGTATAAGTTGTTTATAAGTTGAAGTTGAGTTGCTTCTTTATAAGTTGTTTAAACTTCCATATAAGTTGCTTCTTTCTAAAGATAAAGCTTAACAGAAATGTTAGGATCAATATTAGAAAATAGGTATTTAATAAATAGAGATCGAATTGAAATGGGAATAAGTATCTATAATTAATTCTAGCTATTTCCCTCTGAATTTTTAAATAAAGATAAGATTAATTTACAAAAACCTTTAAAAATTAGCACAATTTACCCTCAATTTAAATTCTCACTTACACAAATTCACCTAAAAGAATTGACTTTCTTTCCTAAACAAAATTTCCGTTTTGTTGCGTGTCGACGCAGAAGACCCACAGACAGAAGACCCAAGGACAGAAGACCCACAGACAAAAGACCCACAGACAGAAGACCCACAAGGACAGAATACCCACAGACAAAAGACCCACAACTATTTTTTGTTTCTTTTATTGTGTATACCAGGGATGGATAATTTTAAATTTTAAAAAGCGGAAGACGGAAACAGAAGACTCAAAAAATGCAGAATTTTGTGTAAGGCGGAACGCTGGAGCAGATATATCCCTGGTGTATGCATTTTGGCGCGAGGAATGTTGTTGGTTTTATTAGCTTTCCAGAATAAGACGTTGATCCAACAACAGGAAAAGTTGCTTAATTTTAGGGAAGGTTGTTCCACGAACGGGGAAGTTAGTTTCAACAACGGTGGATGTTATTTTAACAATGGGGGATGTTGTTGCAACAACGGCTGAAGTTGTTCCAACGATGGGAATTTTCGGGATTTTGATCAGGAAAATCCAATGTCTTGTAAAAAAATACTGGATCCTGTCAGGGTCCAATATAAAAATATTTAGTATAAAAATTGCTCATTGGCCTTAATTTTCAAAATTCACAACGATGCAGCAAAAATTAGATCAAAGGGAAATTTAGGATGAAGGGATATTTAGGATTAACGTGATTTTAGTGAGTGTCAGTTAAGTTCACATGGAGGGATATAGGGTTAGAAGTGGTCAAGGGTATTTGAGATTAGCAATGATATTGGGGGTCTTTGGGATTAGCAGAGACTAGTAATTATTTTTCAGTAACATGGAGGGGTATCGGAGGATAAAAGCGGATTTGTGGGATTATAAAGCTTAAATGGTTTAAATCCGTTACAACGCTTAAAATCCCATGATATATCCGATTTATTGATTTCTTTGGATTTGAGGATCATCTAAATCCAACGGTACATATCCCAATTAATCACCAGCCTCTTCAAATCCCTTTCCAATTTAATGATTTAAATCTCACTCATCCCTGAAATTTAACTCCATCGATTAACTTTAGAGTAAAAATTTTTTAAATTTACAAATATTTTAATTTTGTGTTTTGTGCCCAGAAGATTGACAAGTCTTTTTAAAAATCTCAGAATGTTTTGGTTAAAAAATTTTTTTGTGGGTCTTTTGTCTGTGGGTCTTCTGTCCCTGTGGGTCTTCTGTCTGTGGGTCTTTTGTCCGTGGGTCTTCTGTCCTTGGGTCTTCTGTCTGTGGGTCTTCTGTCACTACGCCGTTTTGTTGCACGAAAATGTTTTTTTTGTTTTCCCTTTAATTTTTTATTAAATTTTTATTCACAAAAATAAAATCTAAATTTTATATTAAATGTTCTCTTTTACTTTGTTTTTTATTTAAAATTCTATATTTTAAATTTTGTTTTTACTATTAGTAAAATATTCAATGTGCGAATAGTGCTGCTGGAATCTGTAAAAATAAATATAAGGATAAAATAGAGACACTCTCTAACATACTCTCGACTACCCCCCCCCCTCCCTCACATGCAACCTTTATTTGATTAGTTCTACCCAACACAAAAATAAATTCTCGATTTCGGGAATTAGGTCAGCCAGACACTTGGTTTCGTTTCAGTTAATTTACTGTACCTTAATTCTTCCAAAAAATTTAATTATTTATACTGTTTGATTGCAGTGTGCTTTTTTAGTAATAATATTATTTGTTTTTTTTGTTTTGTCTAATTTTCTTTAATTTAAAATTTTATCTTATTCTTTAACTTTTCACAAATTCCAAAAATCCTATTAAAATTATAGCTTTTCGAAATTCTTTCTTAAAATGTAAAATCTAGGTCTGTTTCTAGGTCTTTTTTTAAATTAGAGAATCTCCTACTGGGAACAGCTGTGCGTTTCCTAAATATCGTGTTGAAGAACAGAGGATTTTTCGGATATGTTATTTGGTTTTAGTGCGGATATCTGGAGATTTTGCAAGACCAACACTCTATTAATTCTTTAGCTTTTAAATGGAACCGGATCGTTATGTTAGGTGCCTATTAGTGTTATTTTGATAATCGAGATCGAGTTTTCTTGAGATAACTTGTATGAGACCCACATTCCAGTCTCTAATTGATAGGTACTTATCGTATTTTCTTATAAATTATCAAATCAACCATCAATTAAAGGAAATAAATTTAAAAAATACTTATAACTTTATTCTTTTCTACTCTTTCTTAAATCTTGTCTGCACTAATTAGTTAACATTTCTAGGAAAGAAAGTCACTTCATTAAACGAATTTGCTAAATTATTTATCTCTCTTCCCAACTAAAATTCATTCTACTTTTAAAAATTTAAGTTTCTTTAATTTTGCAGTAACATTCTTTTTAAAATTATTTTTTACATTCCTTTTTAAAAATTTTTAGCACCAACTCCAAAGCCTTCAACTAGTACAATAACTAGAAAAACTTTAGCTCCCCGCTTTCCTGTTGATCCTAATGATCCGACTTTGTATGCTGTTAGGCCAACGACACCGATGAACGGCGCTTCTCAATACGGAACTACTCCTACTGTATGTTAATCAATTTTAATATCAGTATCCAGATAAAAAATTTTTTACTATATCCGTTAATATCCATGGCCGAGAAGATCCGCAAGTATCTGTCTCTATTTTCAATAAAAAAACTATAAACGTCAGTAAAGCTGCTGGGCTATAGTTATTTCTCTCCTTTAGCTAGTGCAAAAGGTTATTCGGATGACTAGCATCTTCATAGACCGTACTGATGTGTTAGCCATTAGACAACGCAGCCTACTGCACAACTTTAGGAATTAAATAGCTATATGCTTTGCACGTCCTTATCCGCCGATATATCCACCGACCATATCCGCCTGCAGTTATCCACACGTAGCAGTCTCCTTTTTCATAACGCCCGTATCGTTGATATCATGATATCTTCGGATATATCCATATTCTTGTTAATATACCAAGTCCACAGTAATTGCAATTATTTTACCATTAAAAGATAATAAAAAAATTGGTACTATCGCATTATACCGCCACATGTCCGCAAATGTTTGTCCGCAGGTTTTTTCTTCTTCTCCCATCCTCTCTCTTCTCATAAAGATTAAAAGAACGGTAAATGTTTAATAACAAGTTTTCCTTTTCTCTTTTCTCAAAAGTTTTTAGGATAAAAGTCCACGCATAAATAAATGGAGCAAATGGGATACGACTTCCTTCTAACAAAGTTCCGACCCTAGTAAATACTGCAGAACGACACGTACCACCTGGATTTAGACAAGGATGGTAAAATTCACCTTCGTTCCCCCTCCTTTTTCCTTCCTCAAAGTATTAAAAATGGTCAGTCAGTCCTAGCTTATAGAACTCGACGAGCTGTGTCGAGCCAGAAAAAAAGCCACAAATGAGTTTCTGTGTGTGCTCTCCCAAAAATCGAAAACAGTTGAAGTTATTTGAAGACAAGCAACAAGCGAAGACGTTTGGTTTCGAAAGGCGGAAGGAGTGTGTGTCCGCATTTGCAGAAAGAATATAAATGAAAAATAAATAACACATCATCGGGTTCGATGGTGGCGCAGTCGGTTGTGCTTCGGTCTGGGCTCTTTCTATGATGGTTCTATTCCATCTCCCATCCAACGAATTTTTCCACAGCACGTCGTATATAATACTTACCGTTCTTTTAATCTTTATGAGAAGAGTGGGAGAAAAAGGAAAAACCTGCGGACAAACATTGCGGACATGTGGCGGTATAATGCGATAGTACCAAAAAATTTTTAGACAATGGTTCCTTCTACCTCAAACAATCAATTAGGCAACGATAAAAAATTTTTGATTGGAGGTATTCATGAATATTTACTTTTTCCACTATCTGTATTTTTAGTCGGATCACTTAGTATTGTTGTTATGCTTGGTGCCATATTACTTTGTGTCTTTTTTAAACGCCCTCATCAAATTTGTGCTCAAATGGCAGCAGCGGCTGCTGGAGGAGGTCAAGGAGGGATTGGACAATCATCTACTAATGGCCTAAAATCTGGATATACACCAATTCCTCCTAATGAATTCTCTCCCCAAGTTCAACACCATCAGATGAGAGAATTCGAAAGTAATAATAATGGAGTTGGTGCTCGTGTTGGAACTCTTGTGGTAATAATTCGAATAATTTTTCATGACAGGACTAGGGTTTTCGGTTTCACCTAATTCTTCGGTTAACAGAAACCTTTTTCGGTTCGGTTTGAAACCGACAACACTAGATGGGACCTATGTTTTTTGTATTTCTAAATCTCAAAATCAAATCCAATCTTGATGTAAACCAGCTTAAAAATCAGCTCAGAACCAATTAAGAGTTGAACCCAATTCGAAACCAATGTCAAACCAAACTCAGTCGTAACCAATTGAGCCCAAGCTCAAAACCACCCCAAGTTTTCTGAAGATCAAACACCTCAAAGAAGAAACCGCACAACCCCCTCTCCTCCTCCACAACTAAAAACCCCAAAATGTCTTGGGTTATACATAGAAGTTATACAAAGAATAATTTTACATAGCATAGGCCATCATATTACAAATTTAAATATTTTAATTATTTACACAAAAAACAATAATTTAAAGGGCTCAACCCAAAGCTTATTACGTAATGGAAGTGAAACAATAGGGAATGGAAGCAGCGCTTCAGCTGTTGGATTTACTGAAAGATCAGGTGCAAGATTCACAACTATATTAGCTCAAGGGAATGGAGGTACCCCACGAGAAACAATTGCAATTTCAAGAGAAGCTCAACAACCAAAAAGGGAATTTAAAGAGTGGTATGTCTAGAATTGAGGAAAATATTAGTAGAAAATATTGCTCAATTCCATCTAAACTTAAAAATTTTGTTGTTTAATTAATAATTTTTGTCCAATTATTATTTAATTTTTTGTAATCTCACTTGTCATTAAAAAATATTTATCATATGTATATCTTTTTATTATTATATGTATATGTATAATTTTTTGCAATAAATATATAATTATCCAATTTATATTAAAAGAATCCTTGTAAGACAATTCCAGTCCAGTTTCTAATTCTAATACATTCAGGTTTACAATTTAAATTTTTTCATTCTTCTTGGTTCTTATTTCAATAAGATCATAAGGAAAAAGTGGGTGATAATTATTTGGCAATCTATCAATTTTATAATTATCTGAATCTAAAGTTTCATTCTTCAACACTTTTTTATTTTCCGAAATATCCAATTTAGGCAAATTTTCATTTTTTCCCTTTATCTCATCCAAGTTCCTCTCACTCAACAACTCTTTATCCAACGTTTTATCCTTTCGAATAATCACTGGCGGCGGCTCCAAACAGGTATTTACAGACATATGTCTGCATGATTTATTTTTTGAAATATATTTTGAAGAACTCGCTGAAAGTTTCACTTTTGTAGGAAGTGACAGTTGCTTTCCCATTAAGTTTTTCTTCAAAGACAAATTTTCGCTGCTAATAGTTGGTATTGCTTAAATAAATAGAATCATAAAAAATTTGAAATAAATCTTAAATAGCAACCGGCTCGCGGAGTATAATTGTTCAAAACGCTGTTTGTGAAATTGATTTTCATGAAAACAAATAGTAAGATAAGGGTGAGAAGACGTATCATATTCATGGGAGTTGTCTTATTGTTTTCGTTGAAGCTGGATTTAGGCGGATTTTTAGACTGGATTTGCTTTGCTTAATAATGATGAGCAGAGCGAGTTTTTTTAGGTTCAAAAAACCTGATAATAGGTACCTAAAAGGTTCGAAAAAAAGGCTTAAATAGGTTAAAAAACATGCAAAAAGTGGCAAAATAGGTACGAATTTTTAACAAATAGGTTTGCATTGTTAGAGTTCTTTTCAATTTTGTTTTCAATTTATGGTTTTTTAATTTTCACGGCTCGTAATTCGGCCCTATCAAGCCAAATTGCGCTGATTTTGGTGTCAATCAACTCAGATTGAGAAGCTCTTTTAAATGAGCTATCATTCAACAAATCGAATTTTTCACCACAAAATTGTCTTTTTTCCCGTATGGTAGTTCGATATTTGGGTCCATGTAACTCGGCCCTATGAAGTCAGATCGCGTTGATTTCGGTGTTATACGACTCAGCTCGGCGAGCTCTTTCGAACTAGTCTCACCTTTGAGAGCTATTTTGAATAACATAAATATCTATATAAATCGGAGTCTTTGTCCTCAAAGCAATTTTTACCGATAATTGGTTAAAAAAGATAATTAAATATCAAAATTAAAATTTTTTTATAAGAAACAAGAGATTTAGTGAAAAAATGACTTAAATTCTCAAATATTTGCGAAAATAAAGGTGATTTTTAAGATTTTTTTCAAAAAACCTAGAATAGGTTCAAAAAAGTCCAAAATAGGTTGCAAATAGGTTTTAGGTTCAAAAAGGCCGAAATAAGTTTTTTAGGTTCGAATAGGTCCAATATAGACTGACTCATTATTTCGACCCAAAACAGTGTTTTTTGTGCATATCTCATCAAAACTAGTTCGCAAAAAAAATAGAGAAAAACCTAAAAAAACTCTCTCTAATGATGAGTGATTTCAATGAAACCGATCCCGTATTTATAACCTTAAGATTGCCCTTTCAACGAGATTGCCCTTTTAAATAAAAACAGGCATTATGAAATTCTCTTTAATTTTAGAGAGCGGCTAGTGATTTAGGGCAGGCTTCATTGCTTATTTTGAAATGATAGGACAAGCTCTTTATTTAACAAAAAATTTCACATGAAATCCTTAATCCCTTTTCATGTTTTCACGTGAATATGCACGCATTTCTAGGTTGACATTTCGTTATAAGATGCAATATATGATGCAATACATAGGCAAAACTCACCTTTAAATGCCCTTTCATCAACTTCAAAGCTTCCGTTGTTGAGTCTTGAGTCGGCAATTTCTTAACAAAAGTAGCGTGAATGTAGCGTGAAAGGGAATAATTAAAGAAAAATACAAAGGTAATAAGCAGAATATAATTATGAAATTAAAAAACCGCCCAGAGCGGCGCTAGCTACTCCTATCCAAAAAAGAGGAATAAATACGCGGTTAATTTCAAAGAAAAATCATAATTAAAATTCTCCTTTTCAAGGAAATCCAGCTTTAAATTTAATAATTTACAACTTAAATTATTTTAATATTTCACTGAATTAAAAGATAAATCATGAGGACATTCAATTCGATGAAAATGTTGAGCATATGTCAGTTTGTGTTGTTAGTTTTCTCAATTATTATTATACATGTTACACGAGGAGCACCTGTTGGAGTTATTCCTAATATTGCTCCTTTACAAGGTGATACTTTTTAAACAAAATTTACAAATTCTAGTATGGGAGAGGTAAAGGATTAGCCGTTAGTAGGCATCAATCCTATTACGCTCACACTCACCACGTCTACCTTTTCTTTTAATAGATCTTAAACCTCCTCTCAGTAATCGTTTTAACTGATACCAATCTGAATCTCTCTTCATACTTAACTTTTTAATTTATTAATTTAGCGAAATTTCCAATTAATCACAACGCTGCTCGAGTCGGGCCAAACCGAGATGGATCAGCTTTAAAAGTAAATTCGTCAGCAAGCTCTAACAATGGACCAGTACATTTGGCTATGGAACATTACAATAATCCCCAGTCTGTAATTGTCTCTCAAAGCCAGAAACAATTTATTCATCCAGCAACGCTTGATAAAAAAGTGCTGGAGCAAAATGAACAACATGCGAATGCTAACGAGCATTATAAGCTCGAAGAGACAAAAGATGAACGTTACATTAATGTAGGCGAAGAAGAATACATAATGAATGCACTGAGTAAAGCAATCACTAATAAATCTCCAATGAAGATATATTCAAAATTCTTTCATGAATTTGTGAATATGATCCAAGGTGATCAGCCAACAGTTTCAAAATTCAAAATGAATCCTGGATTCAAAAAGTATATTCTTGAGAACGGGATTAAAACTATCTTGGAGCTTGCCGAGTATGATGCCCTTAAAGAAAATCATACGGAATTCCTTCAAAAAGCACTTGATTTGTATAATGAAGAGGTTAGGCTAGAAAAATACAAAATTGCTGGCAACAAATTGTCAGATGAGGAAAAGGAGGAAAGTTTGAAAAATATGACATTTGAAGGAACAACCGAAGTAAAATTGATGAAAGAAATTCTGAATGTTTTGAATGTTCTGGAACCAGAACAGAGTTTGATTGGAATAATGCATAAGCATATTACGGTTTTGGAACAATGCATTCACTTTTTAAAACACCTCTTCTCTAACGACTTTGATGTTGTAGCTGATAATGAAACTAAAGCATCTAGAGCGATTAAATTAGAAATGATTGGGAAAATGGAAACATTGAAGAAGTGTAAGTTTACATACTAAAATAAAAGCTGAAATAGTTACCTTGTGTAATTATTGTTTCACACTTTAGCTGGAGGGGGGAATTGATAAGGAGCAGGTGATAGATCTGGAGTGGATCTAAATCCAATGTGGACGGAATTTATTTAATTTTTAGTTGATTCATAAAATTTTTCCATTATTTAAAATTTCACTTGACACTGTGCAGGCAAAAGAGAGGACATAATGTGACCATTTTAAATCAATGTGAAAATGATAGTGATTTATAAATATTTTTAAAATTGTTATAGGAGAAGAGGCGGTAATTATTAGAGAAGGTAATTATTTAGAGAGAGTAGATATTTCAGGATTTACACTTAACACTTAACAGAATAGAGATAATAAATTTAATTTCATTTAGTTTTGAATGGCACTCAGAAGATTCTTTTATTACTGAAGCATGAAAAGATTTAGAGAAGAAATCATTTGATAAGCTAAACAAAAAA
This sequence comes from Meloidogyne luci, assembly GCA_902706615.1. Lineage (NCBI taxonomy): Eukaryota > Metazoa > Nematoda > Chromadorea > Rhabditida > Meloidogynidae > Meloidogyne > Meloidogyne luci. Next base: position 1,665,041 of record CACSLI010000165.1, on the reverse strand, counting down.
AACATTTTTGCTAAATATTTTTCATTTTTAATTAAATTATATCATAAAATCTTTTAAAATAAATTTTATTATTTTTTTGATCCTATCCCCAAAGAAGGGTCGAATCGTTTTTTTCATTATTTTATAAAAAGGGTCACTTTTTCCTTAGTATGTAGTTGATGCTTGTTGATGTTTACTGTAAGGAAAAATGGAGAAAAGAGAATAACTTCCTTTCTTTTTTCGTTTTTATTCAATGCAAAAATAAACCAAGTAAACCTATGGAAAGCCGGCAAGGCGCTTGTGCAAAACCCCGCGCTTTGCGCGGGGGTTTTTTTTTGTTTAATCTTAGCAAGCGTATTCAAATACATTTTCATGTTCAAGGCTTTTTTCATCATCTAAATCTTAAAGCCTAATACAATAAAAGGCCACTGAACGATGGTCAGAAAATAATATCTATTGATCATAAATACGACAGCTTATCTGTTATTAAAATTTAACATTTTATTTGGCTTTTCAATTGAATTTCTTATGAATAAAGAAAATGTGGTGAAATTATATGTTAGTAGAAAAAATATTTTATTTAATTTAAAAATTCAGTTTCATCTGTTTTTCAGCATTCATTCATTATTTTGTTAATCTCTTCTAAATTATAATAAAATAACTCTAAACTTCCCCCAGTTCTTGCCAAAATATTGGGTGTTTTTTCTTTAATTTTATCAACAAATTTTGTTAAAATATTAGATTCTTCATAGTTTTTGTTTAATTCCAGATGTGTAACTTCATTATATGTTTCAATTCCAACCCACCAATGTTGGATATAATATCCACTGAAATTATTTTATAATTATTATTTGTTTATTTAATTAGTCGATGTTAGTGAAGAGAAAGTCGGACAATGCTGCCGCCTGGAGCGGATGCTAAGATAGCAAACTGGTTGGAGCTCCAGAACGCCTAATAAACGTTTAGGGGCTCAAAACGCCAGATAGTGATATAGAATCACATCAGAACGCCCAAAGGACCATCGGAACCGGTCAAGATACCACGTAACTAAGGGTCTCTCAACGTTTTTCTCAAAACTATCTACTTTAAAATTCATGGATTCTAATGTTTGTTCCAAATATAAAATTACCCATATTTTCTCTTGATTTCGTTTGGCACACATTTTTCTCTATCAGTAGAATGTGTATATTTTATTTCCCTTTGATTAAGCTCTATTGAAAAAATTAATTCTAAACGTATACGACTCTCCACAAAACGGCAATAATTTTCAGCTTCTTTAAGGTCATTTTTACTTACAAAACACAAAATCAACAAAAAATGATTATACTGAAATTTATTTATTAATTCTTTTTATATTGATAATTAAAAACCTTTTTCAAGAATTTAGTACCATCCAACCAATTTTTCCAAAAATTTATAAATTCCTCGTATCCCCCATTCATATTTTTAGCATTCATTATCAAATTATTTGCTAAAAATACATACATAAAATTGAAAAAATTTTGCAGAAAGTAAGGCCATTTTTATAAAATCCGTGCATTAACCGAAAATAAAATAAACGAAAACCGGCGGTACCGGTTTAAGAAACGATATTGTTCAAGATACGATTTTAATTCTCGTTCGACATTCTGTTCGTCTCTAAAGTAAAGTCGAACATAATATCTATTGTGACACAAATAGTATTTTAATATATGCTCTAATAATTGTTCTGTCTTATATTATTAGTCCTTCACAATTAATAAACCATGTAGCGCGAGGTTAAAACAATAATTTCCCAGGGTAATTATTTAAACATATACGGTAAAAAATATTATTTAATACCTTCATTAAACTCTTTTTGAATAATTTGTTTGGTCGAATAATTTACATTAAAAGCACAATTTTGTTCTGGATATCCAGGCATTAATACGACCATTAAAATATTAAAATGTCTTTGAAGATAAATCTTTTCCTCTGCTGATCTTGCAACATATTTCAGCAAAAAATCGTTTTTAGCCCTAATTTCGTCTTCAACTGACCAACTAATTGAATTTTGGGTTAATTCGCCTAGTTTAACTTGATAATCCCAATCCCTAAAATTGTAAAAATACTTTGATTTATAATTAATTTAAAAACCATTCACTATATGTTTGAAAAAATTTTTCTAATAGATAAATTACGGATGAATCAAAATAAAGTAACACAAGTTTAATAACAAGTACATTCAGAGTTGCTCCATTGAAGAAACCAAATTGGCCATTATATATGAAATGATCTAAATATTATGATACATTTTATAGTTAAGATTCAATTGGTTTCAAAATTTCAGTTTTCATAATTATGTTTGAAAGCCAAAACTTACAAATTGACTACCAATCTTTGGTTCTTTTCTTTTAAGTCCTAAGTTTCAGGACATCTAGAACCCACCTAAGGTTGGCGGTTTTTGGAAAATCTCCGTATATTTGAATCGAAAATTTCGAATATCCGGAAACTGAATCGAAATTTTTTATTAAATTAGTAAAGATATTCAGGTAACAAAGTCTCACAAAAGTTTTCGGGAAGGCAACGCCAATGTTATGGACAATAACAAATATTCTCTTCAGAATTCTTTTTTGTGAAACGAACAAAAAATTACTGATATCTGAAACCTTAAGATATCAGTAATCAAAACCAAAGATTTACTGATATTCGAACTTTTTTGGTTACGGATACCTCATCCTACCCTTACAATTAGCCATCCATATGCTAACCAAATTTTAAAAATTTATAATTAAACAATGAAATTTACTTTTCGCCCATCTCTTCACTATTTTTGTAACACATCGAAATCTATTCATATTATCATTTATATTAATATTCTGTAGCATTATTTTATTTGAGTTATATGAAGCCAAAGAATAAATTTGACTTTTAATTTCTTTAATTTTCTCTTGATTTTCTGGTAATCCTTTGTTTTCATTTAATATTTCTACTTTTTGGGCAAACTCTTCAATTATTTCCTCCACTTGTTTTTTATTAAAATTAATTATTGGAACTAAATTCTGATCTGTTTTTTGTTCAATTATTACAAATGAAATGTCAAATTGAGTTTTATTTAAAGAAAATTCTATTATTCTGTTTCGTGTGTGAATATTCTTGCGAAGATTTTGAATATTATAGTTCTAAATTTAATTATGAATTTATAGAAAAAAGATTTCAAGGCGATATTGTAAGAGACGGACAGGGAGAGTCGTATTTTCGACTAATTGAGCGGCCAGCCGCTCTATTTTTCAATCCCCTTTCAAATGGCCACTCTAATCGAGACGGCCGTTCAACTGTTAAGGGAGGTAAAACTTGTATAATTTTAAAACGAAATAAATGTTAAAGGAATATTACCTTGCATAAATAACAATATAAGGAATAATCGTTGCATTCTAAATTGCCATGAGAAGGTTTACACAAATCATTATTTGGATTTCCATAAAATTGGATTAATTTATTAATTCCACATCCATCCTTTACTTTTTTGCTTAAAACAACAATTGCATCAACATCAGAATCAGAAATATCTGTCTTCAATAATTGTGAACCGGTCAACAATAATTTAATATAATAACATTTAGAGAAGCTAGCCCATCTTCTAATAATTGAAACAACATAATTAATATCATAATGAATATTATTATTAACAGAAGTTGAAGAATTTATTTGATTCATTAGCTTTAAAAAAATTGAAAAAATTTAGTGAAAACAAGCAAGCTTCCTAAATATTTCAATAAGGCCGGTGTATTTTCCCTGCTTAGCAGGGAGGAAATAGGCTAGGAATACATTTATTTGCTCATTTTGTGTAATATGATGGATCGCTGCTAGTGTTGGGGTGAATGACTGTTCGAATATTTTTCTTCTGAATGGCCAGGGCGTTTAGTTGTCTCAGTCATTCGCTAATCAAGTGCTGCCGTAGGAAATACTATCTTGATTGTCGGAGTGAGGGAATTACATGCAGGAATTCGCGACATATTTATTAGTTTGAAACGTCTCATGCATATAATAAATGTTAGGAAGAATTAATAAGTTAGGAGAAATTAATAACTTACAGCGTTAGCTGCATGCAACTTTTGAACATAAAAATATGATAATTCTTCAAATATTGGCAATTCTTTTATTTTACCCATTTGCTTATTTGATTCTAAAACATAATTATTATAATATTTTTCTACGTTTATTTATGTACACACCTATCATTTCAAGCTGCTTTTCTTTTATTTTATATAGTTGGATAAATCTAGATTCGCAAAATCTTTTGAAAGCAATGAAAATAAAATTCTTTTTTGTTGTTTTTGTTTCATGTGATCCCATCGACGTTTTGTTATCATTAAAGCAAGCCTTTTATATTAAATTAAAATTTTTTTGAAAAAAATTTTCCCATTACCTCGATTAATTACCCCCAACAAATGATTGAAACAATAATTACACACTTACTAATAGTTATAATTAGCCTTCATAAAATAACCTTTATTAATTGCCCCTCCCAGAGAGGTTGAAACAAAAATACCGATGGTAATTACTGACTATATACGGTGCCTCTATTTATATAGTACTATCAGCTCCGAGGATGTATGGGAATATCCATATCAGGGATGAGATCTTTGAAGATTTCCGTTTCAACCGATTGCACTCTTTCTGCTCTTCCGTTTACTTCTGTCTTCCGATTAAATATAGCATGACCCATCACTGATCCATACGTATAGAAAATCAAAGTCCGACTGTTTTATAAAATTATTAGATACCTTTTCTTGTGTAATTTGCTTCTAACTACATCAATTTCCATATTATAATCAATTTTTATCTCATTTTTTAAATTTATCAAATTCCAGTTATCAGTTACTGAAACCAATTCTTTCAATTTCAAATGCAATTTATTCTTTAAAACTTCAAATTTTTCAAAATCATTGATAATGTTATCATTATTACCCAATAATTTATTAAAATTATCTTCTAATGAATATTTATTTTGACATTTTTGACTATTTTGTTCATAAATTTGTGCTAAAATATTTTTAAACAAATTATTCGTGGAGATGATTACTAGGTTAAGAAAACCATTTTTACAATTATTGTGTATCTGACGGAATGGAAGAATGTTCTGACGGAATGGAAGAATGTTCTGACGGAATGGAAGAATGTTCGACTCATGCCCGTTAGCTTAAATTTTGGCGAGCCCATATGTTGTAAATAGATTTGGGATTTCAATAAGCCAAAAATCGATATTACTACCGAAAGTCCTTCCTCACCTTCTATACTCCCGAAGAAAATTCTAGTTGAATTTTTATTTTCTTCACAATTTACTTCAGTATCAATCCTATTTTGTTTATATCTCTTAATATAAATAAGACGTCGTTTAATTTCATCAATAATCACTCCAATTTCCAATGCTGGAATTATTTTCTTTGGATCTCCTTTACCTCCAATAAATTTTTCATAAGTTTCGAATAGTAATTTTTCCTCTAAAAACATTTTTGGATGAAAAGGTGTAAATTTTGGAAATGATTTGATGTCTTTGGGATTTCCTCTTGTAATAACTTCATTAACTGGGACAAGTTCATTATCTTCTCTTTCCTTTTTTTTCAAAATATTTTCTTCCTTTTTATCAATTATATCAGCTTTTTCTTTTTCGTCTTCATGATTTTTATTTTCGGTTATCATTACTTCATTAACATTTGTTTGAGCTAACTCAATTTTTTCTTTATTCTGATTTTTAGATAATAAATTTTGATCATCCGGTCTTATTAAATGTTTGATAGCTTCATTTAATTCTCTTTTATCTTCCAAACCTACATTCTTTACTTCCAAATATTCAACTTTTTCTTCCTCCAATATTTCATTCTTTTCATCTCCCAAATTTTCATTTCTTTCTTCCTTCATATCTTGAATCATTTCTCTTACCAAATCTTGATTTCTTTCCACTTTTAATTTAGTATCTTCATTGTTTTCTTCATCCAAATCTTTAATTCTTTCCTTATCCAAAATATTTTTTATTGCCATATCTTTGTTATTTAAATAATATTTTAAATTCATTTTGCTACTATTATTCAAAGCTACTAAGGATTTAATATCGTCTTTCTCTTTTATTTTTAATTTCCTCAAATTTTCTTCCTTTCTAATTTTCTTAATCTCTTCCTTTCTCATTTTCTTTTCATCCTTTTTATTTATTTTCCAATTCTCTTCTTCAATATCTTCATCGATATAATTATCCTTGTTCAATTCATTACTATCCTTTTCATCTAATTTTCCGTTCAAATCCTCATCATTTATCTCTTCAACGATTTCTTGATTTTGTTTATCGTCCTCAATATTATTTTGCTTTATTGTTTTAGCTTTCTTATTTCGTTTATTACGTTGTTTCTTGGAAAGCCCAGTATTTTTACTAATATTAGCTTTATTATTTGGTTTATCATTAATATTTATATTTCCTGTAGCGTTTATTTCTTTCATGATATCTTCTACTTCAATCATTACATCTGAAAAATTTAAATGAAATTTTTTGAATATAGTTGAAGTAAAACTTTACTAGGTCCAATGGATTTTTCAAAAAGTTATCTTTGTTAATCCTATAGATCTATGGCATATTCTCGTGGATTTTTGGCTTATATTCGTGAACTTATATAAGTATGATTACCTAGAAATAATAAAAATTTCTTAAATAAAATTTCTTAAAATTTCTTAGCCTACTAACATTAGTCGTCGCCCCGTTAGTAGCTTAGTGGTACAGCATCTGCTCAGGTGTAAAATATTGAACGAGTGTCTTCGTTTTTGCAGTTCGGATCCTGCCTGGTGTCAAACTTTTGTTAAACTCTTACTCTTATGATAGCTTAAAAACTATTCTCAGACACTCCATGTTACCAATAAAATTTCGCCCAACCCTTATCTAAATAAGAATTTAACTTTTAAATTTTCACCTTTCGTTCTCTCATTTTTTATCTCTTTAGAAATATTTAGATTTTCATCTTCTTTATTCTTATGTAGTCTAGATACATTAATGTAAACATTAAATTTATCTAATGTATGTTTTCCAAAAACATCGATAAAGGTTTTTAATAGATTATTGTTTTGAGTTTGAAGATCTTAAGAAATAATTATAAAACTAAAAAATATTCCGAATTTTTTTTCAAACAGCTTTACTATTGCCTTATTAGAAAAGCTCTCATCGTTCTCTTAGTTGAATTTCAAAGAAATTGAGATATCTTGGCTTTTGGGAGTGAACGAAGGAGCAATTAATGGGATTTTACTACCTGATTTTATCCAAATAAGCGGTCCCAGGCTACCGTTGGAAAATCCCGGACCCGACACGTGGTTTGTACTCGACTTGTATTACCTATATTATTTCTTATCTTGTGCCTGATCCTATAAATTAAACTAAAGCGAGTAGTTCTTCAGGGGAAAAGGTCTTGAGGGTGTAGGTCTTCAGGGGTCGATAAACTGTACCATTCTAATAATATCGTTATTAAATTAGAATAAATACTATTGTTAAAAAATACCTTTAATAAATCTTATACGGAAATTAACATCTAATTTACCGCTCATAAACAATTTTATAAAACAATTATATCTATCTTTTTTAAATGCATTTATAAATTCGTCATAGTTATCTAAATCGAATATTTTCGATGCTAGATCATCCATTATGTTTTTCCACTCGTACTAAAAATAAAAATTTAATAATTCTATCAGAACTAGAGACATGAGTGGGAGTGCCGTACGAAATTGTACGCGATATCTAGAAAGGCTCGTTAAGAGGGATTTTTGTTCGGGACATGGTCTTACTCCAGTCTCATAATATATAGCTTATAAAAGCGTCACCCTATTTTTCTTGACTTAATATGATAACTAGAGCTGTGATTTTTATGCAAATGCATATTTTTTTTGCGAACTTGGCATCATGTATAAAGCACAAAAAACACTGTCTCCGCATGTTTTGAAAACTTTAGAGGGGGTTTCTATTTGCATATAATGCATATTTTTGCATATTTCAGACTTTGGTGCATAAATGCATATTTTACTGCATATTTTGAGGGTTTTCGGGAAAATATCGCGAAAATTGCCAAAAATCCTGGCAAAAAGTGAAAATTTAGTAAAAATTTTAGAAAAAATTTGAAAAAATTAAAAATTTTGTAAAAAATTTTTTTTGTTTACTGGCCGCGACTCAAAAATGTCCCACCCCAAAATGTCACACTGCCAAAACGCCTCATCACAAAATGTCCAACAGAGTAAAAATACTCAATTTGGGTAACAATTCATATAAACTGGGAGTAATCTTAATGAAAATAGGTGTTTGAATGTTTTTGACGAAAAAAATATGAAATTTCTAGGTATAAATTGTATTTTTCTTGAATATTTGCGTGGATATTTTGGGTTTTTTGCATATTTTCGTGCATATTTCTGAAATTTTTTATGCATATTATAGTGCATATTTTGCATTTTTTAATGCATAAAATTCACAGCTCTAATGATAACACATCGCTTCATTTCGATTTAAAAAAAATATCGCTAAAATTATGTTTAAAAAAATTTATTTTTTCAAGTCAATATTTTCGAGTCTTAGGCTAATCCCCTTTTCAATCATTCACATAATTATAGAGCCACTTAAAATTGTTTGTTTTTTAGTAACTTTTAGACAATGTTAGGTCCCATATCTCTTTCTGAGATTGAAAGACCTGGGGCCTTGAAATGAAGATACCTGTAAATTCATCATATATGAACTTTTATCTAAAGATTTATATTTCTTTGATCGTTTTTTCAATTCCATTGTCTGAATCATGCGCAGAAAAAAGACCGGAAAATTCGAATGAACTCTCGTTAATGCAGCTAAACTTTTGTTCTTATCAAATGAATAACAGTAAGGTATATCTAATTGATCTTGGGCCAGCTTCCAAATTTCTATAGTCCAAAGTCTCATCTTTCTTGTAGTACTATTTGCAATCCATTCTTTATTTGAATTTATAGCGTCCACCATATAATCTTGCCAGAGAATAACGTCTATGGCTAGCTGATTCCGTTTGGATTCTTCCTCGTTTAATCCATAGAAAATTTTGTAAAAGTGTTGCGCAGATTGTTTATAATCAGTATAAACTAAAAATACTTGCAAATGAGATACAACTACCTTCTATGCTCGAACACCTACTTTAGTTCCCCCATCAAGAAAAGCTGAAACTATAATTACTAGAGATGTTCAAGATCGAAATTTTTCCTAGACTAAAAATCAAGACGAAGACCGATAAAACCCACAAAAAAACTCAAGAGTAAAGACTCAAGACCAAGATTTTGGACATCTCTAATAAATAACTTCACAAAATGCCCTACTGCTATTTCAAAGTTCAAAACTCGAATAATTACCCTCTCACAAATAATTAACCATTTCGTTTAATTATCCCAATCAGCGAGATTTGTAACAATAATTACTCTCCCCAAATCTCTAAATCACAGTAAAATTTCGAAACTCGAATTATTACCTAAGTTAGATCTAGAAAAACTAATTAATCAGGGTAACTATTCAAGGATTTACGGTGTATCTCTTTTATTTATAAGTGCAATTTTTATTTATCCTTTTTTCCAACACTACAGGACAGAATAGAACATTTTTATTTTTTAGGCATTATTATTTAAATTAAAATTATACATAAATTAATTTTTAAATTCTCTAATAAATTCAAAAATATTTAACTTACCTCCTCTACATTCCTCCTTGAGATGATGATTATTAACACATGGTTCTTCACAAGGATCAGACGCTTGAGTTAGAGGTAGTAAAATTAATGTTAAAAATATAGGTATTAATCGACAAGGATTCATCAAGAAAATTTACTAAAAATAATCTAATCTGATTTTTAATAAGGAATTATGATTGGAAAGTGTTTAAAGTTTTTGTCAAGATCACACAAGCGATATTCCGACTTAATGTTACTCTTTTTACCTTCATATTTAAACCCCACTTAGGTGTTTTAAATGGTGTCTGGCGGATGTTGTCTGGACGGAAGTTTGACTTGCAGACAAGATCCGACAACTCTTATCGTCGAAAGTGTCTCGATTTAAAAGCATTTTTATTTGAGAGAGGTTTATTAAAGGTTAATTAATAATACCTCTCATATTATTAGGGAATTATTTAAAGGATAAACTCTTATTAGTAAAGGATAATTATTAGACGTTAAGCATTTTAAAAATATAAATCCGACATGTCTATATGTTTATTAATAGCCAAAGCACTTTGGCGGTTTCTTTTTAATATAAGTGCAATATTGAATACAAAAATATACAAGTTATAAATAGACTTTTCACGTGAAGAAAGGTAACATTGGGCAATTTTTGTTACAGTAATCATTATGGTTGAGATTTTTAGACGAGCTTTAGATATCGGACCGGAACTCCGCTGCCATTACTCTCTACAGACTTTATATTAAAATTTTGCTAGGGCTAGTTATCGCTAAGCGGTAGGGTCTAGCTCCGGAAATTGCTCAATATCTTGCATCTGAAGGATGCAAATTTTGAAAAGACTTTCTAACATTACATATTATTATGTATGTACTAAAATATTTTTGTATTTGTTTAAATCCTTTGATTAATAATTAACGAAGATGGCGTCTTCTAAGTGCTGCATGGACAAGTTTATTATATGCAGATAAACGTCGACTTGAAGTTGATTGTTCTCCAAGACTATCTGAATTGATTTCAGATGCTGCTGAATATTTTAAATTATTTTTATAAAAATTCCGTATTATTATCACCCTTTACTGTTCCTCCTCCATAACCACTACCTCCCTCAGATTTTGCTTCATAAGCTCCACCTTCTGGCTTTTTTGGTGCCTCAGGAGCACTTTTATTAGGCACAGCAGCACCGTAATTATTAGCTGGGTGAGTTTCAGGCGGTTGATACGGTGGTGATGGGGATGGAGCTGCTGGAGGAGCGGGCCCTACATCGACCCCTTTTGAACGTTCCGGACAAGGACAATATTCAGCATCGGCACCTATTTTAATTATAATTTGACTGTTAATATTTACATTTACCAGGCAATCCTTGGGTACCAGGACTTCCATTTATACCATCCTTTCCTTTGTCACCGCGAGCACCTGGAGGACCAATCGGTCCTTGGGGACCTTAAATTTAAAATTTATTTATCGATTATTATAGAATTACAAACCAGGAGCGGCATCATCACCCCTATCACCCATTGGGCCCTCATCTCCAGCCTCACCAGGCGGGCCACCACCTCCCTTTGGTCCAGGATCTCCTTTTGCATATCCAACGCCTTAAATATTCCTCAAATAAAGAAACTGATTATAAATCTATTACCATCCTCTCCAGGTGTGCCTTTCACACCTGCATCGCCAATATCACCAGGAAGACCGATTTCTCCTTCCGGCCCCTCATCACCAGGTTGTCCATCTCGTCCGGGGGCACCAGGAGATCCTTTAGCTCCTTTATCTCCTCTCGGCCCTCTTTTACCCTTATATCCAGGCAAACCTGTTGGACCAGCTGGACATTTCCCACAGCCAGGAGTTACAGCCTCTGCATATGCATTTCCAGGATCAGAAGCTATTTGACTGTTCCCTTGAGCACCTGCCGCACCAGGCTCTCCATCCATTCCTTGAAATTTAAAATCAATAATGTATGTATATCAAGAAATTAGTGGTACACTGATCATATAAAGATACAGTTCAGGGGTGCGGCTAGTGCCATAAAATACGAGACACGAGACTAACGAGATACGAGATTCTCAAAAAAATACGAGAACGAGATAAAACGAGATACGAGATATTAAATATTTATTGTTTTTTCAAAATTACTCATGACAGTATTTATTAAATTAAAAATTATATACTATCTCACCTGCTTCACCTGGCTCGCCTCGGACACCTTTAGGTCCACTAGGACACTGATTCTTTGGAGGACTAGATTTGACATTAGCATTCTCATCTTAACTTCCGTCATTTTAATTAAAAACCAAGAAATTAATTTACATTGCCTTCGTTGACGGGCTGTAATTTCTGCAGCTCGTTCTTTTCGAGTTAAAACATTCTGCTCCATTATAGTACTCCACATTTGCGAGCCCTATTTATTTAAAAATTATTTGATGTAGGCAAAAAGGAAAAATGTTTAAGACCATGTCTTCTACGATTTGCCTTTTTTGCGACATTTCTTTCTCAAAATTGGCCAAATCCATGAGCCTAAATTGTTATAAAGTACTAAATGTTTAGTATATTTAAAATTTCGGTAATTATTGCGTAAAAATTTGGATATTGTTTGTAATTAAATTTTTTATAGACACCCTTCTTTAACGCCTCTTTTAAGAGTAAATTCGGAAAAATTAAAAAACAAAAAGATCACTTTCATGCTGGGCATGGCACCAGGAGCTAGCCCTGGATCTTTTTCAAAAACGGAACCAAGATCTAAAGAGTTATGAAGAAGGAGCCGGAGCAAAATGATGCCCAATACCCAGCAATGGTTACCTTCCCAATTTAACTATGAGGTAACTATGAAGTACGATAACTATGTTCGGAATAGGAATGTGATATCTCGAACCCGAGATATCACAGAGTGATATCTCGAACCGGAGATTTTTTCTCCTTGTTTTTGTTTTAGATCTCTCTCGTTCTGATCACTAACGATAACATGCAAAATTCATTTCCTTTATTTATATTTTTATTAATTTTAAGAAAGATTACATTAATGGAACACCAAGCATTAAAGTTCCGAATGACACAAATGCAAGTCCAGTGCAATATTTACAGTTCCTTTTGGCAAACTGCTCATTGTTTTAAAATTATTTTGTGATAATGTTGAGAGAGAATTTAAATGAAAATGCTTAAAATACTGAGGTAAATTTTTATCTTTTATTACTAAAAATTGATGCCCTAAAGGCTATCAGACTCAGACCTGGATGAAACGTTTCGGTTCCTTGTCTCGTTAGTGCCATGCCTTATTTCGTTTCTTTCTGGAAAGTATTCTCTGGAAGTATTCCAATGGAATTATATTACTGGTTTTAATTTTCATTGGTTTTATTTGGTCTTAAAAAATTTGGAGTTTTTCCCAGGTCTGATCAGAACAAATGAACTAATTGACTAAGGAATACATTAAAAATTTAATTAAAAAACATAAGAAAAATCTCTATAAGAAATAACTAACAATAAGAAATGAGAAACACTCTCAACAAAAATAATTTGGATAAATAAAAAGCCTGTTCCCACCTTTCCGTCATTTTTGAGTTATATGCTTTGGCGGTGTTTTCTAATTAAGTTTTATGCTTAGGAGTGGCTGTCGCGCAGTTCTGCCCTCAAGGCTATTGTAGAGAGTGCAATTATGAATTGGGCGCTTCCTGATTCTCTCTTTTTTCTTAAAAATCCAACATTTTTTACTGAACATTATTAGAAGAAAATTTTTAATAAAATAATTTAATTAGAAAATTAATGGAAATGGAATTTAAAAAGTTTTTTGAAATAAATTATTTAGCTAATTATTAAAATTTATTAATAAATTAGGAGAACAAAAGATTTAATAACGGATGCAACTCAACTGAGTCCCGGAACCTATAACCTATGAATTAGGGTTGCTCACTACCGGTTATTAACCGGTACCCCCGGTTTTCGGTTATCGCCGGTTTTCGACCCCCGGTTTTCGGTTCCGGTTTTTGATTTACCCCCGGTTTTTGGTTAACCGGGACCGGTTTTTGGACAAATTTTCATCCAGAATATCCCATTAAGATGTTGTCACATTCTAACACTTTTAAATAAATATTCGATACACTAGGAGCTGAATGATTTACAAAGTTAAACAATTCGAGTAATTAAAGGGTATATGGTGAGATAAAGTTGGCTAATTTTGAGACTAGAGGGATTAGGGTATATCAATGATCGGTGGGTGGATTAATATCGATGGTCGGGGAATTAAGAGGATGAGAAGTTATTAAGGGAGTTGATGAATAATTGTGATTAAGAGGCGTCGTCGAAAGATTTGTACGTCCGATCATGGATTTGAACCTCACCCTACATAATATTAAAGTGAAAAATCTTCATTTTTTGCGCCGCAGGCGAAAATTTTGAGAATTCTGGAAGGCTTCTATGTAAAATTACTTGCTTTTTCAGTAGAGGTCAAAAGGGGGCAATGTAAAAAAGAGGGCGAAAAAATCAAAAAGTCGGCAAATGCTCCCTAAAGTTGGAAAGGGCCACACTGTTGAGGTGTATCAATTGATTTGAATGGATTAGATTTAAAGGTAGGGTTGCCAAAATGGCACGACTCGGACGAAAAGATCGAGTCGGGCCTAAGATAATGGCACGAAAAAGACTCGCATAGGCCCGACTTGATAAAAACAAGCCCGAAAAAAAATGCCTCGGCCGTCGGCCCGACTCGAAAACGGCAACCCTATTAAGAAACATTTATCGAGTAAAGTTCAACAATTAAACCACTTAATCACACCTCTCAAGTAATAAAACTGAAAGAAATTGTATTTATCGAAAAAGAAAAGAAAGGAAATATTTGGCAAAATATGTATATTTTGGGAGTTAAATTTTATAAAAATTCCCAAAAAATTCCATCTTTAGGGGTGTATCTTTAAAACCGAAACCGGGCGGTTTTGGTCACCGGTTTTCGGTTATCGCCGGTTTTCGACCCCCGGTTTTCGGTTCCGGTTAATTCGCCAAAAACACCGGTTAACGGTTCCGGTTCCGGTTCGGTTAACCGTCCGTGAGCAACCCTACTATGAATCTATGGTCACTTTTTTTGTTCTTGGTATCATTGGATAGAGCATTAAATAGACTACGAAATACCAAAAAACCAATATTCCTGACAGATTGGTAAAAAAGTTATGATGATAAAGTGTCAAAAAATCAGATTTTCTTTAAAAGTTAATTTTAAGATTGTAACTTTTTTATCGATCAATACAGAATTTTGATCCTAACTTGTATTACATTTAAGATCCTATCTTGTAGCCATTTAGTAATGATATCAATAACATTAAAAATTTTTCACTTCTTGAGTTTTAGGGACGGGACTCAATTGAAATGCTCCGTTTAATAACATAAGAAAAGGGTTGAACACAAAAATTTTCCACATAAAACACTTCACATAAAACAGGCAAAACGCAAAGCTAAAATATAATGCGCCTTAAATGGAGAAGACGATCGGTCGAAATATGAGAACAGTCGAAATAATTAACATGATTAACGCAGAAATACATATTTCTGGATTTTGTGTTGCAGGAATATTTATTTACAGTTAAGTATTTTCCTAAATTGAGAAAAAATGAAAATAAATAAATATCATTAAAATATTAAATATTATATTGAAAAAACCTAGAAAAAAATTAAAAAATTTTAATTAGAAAATAAGTTTTCTAGAAAATGCTGTATTGCCTCTAAAATAACCCCCGGGTCTTATTGTTTCGATCTCTAGAGAGGACTTATTTTAGATAGGGGGATTATCTTAGAGAGGGTAGAGGGCTATTTTAGAGGAAATACAGTAGATTATTAATGCATGACAGTCTTTCTTAATAAATTTTTTACTTCCCGGAAATCATGCGTGTATTATTGTTGTGTGCATATAAAAAATTTTTTCAATTTATTAATTTTGTAAATCGATTTTCGAATAAAATTATAGCAAATGCCTCTTAAAAAAATTTAAATTGAAAATTATAAAAAAAATTTTAATTGCCTCTAAAAATTAAATTATGAAAATTAAAAAATTATTTTTAATTTTATTATTTAATTTTGTTATTATTAAATTAACATTTGAAAATGTTGATGGTGATTATAAAAGTAAATTAAAAAGGCGGCAAATGAAAGCAAGAGAAAGAATAAAGAAACAAAAATCAGAAGTAAAATATTTGGGAGAACGAGGAGAAGGAGAACAAGAAGTACATAAGCATCAACGGCATCAACAACATCAACAAGAAAAGGAAACTGAAATGGCAACCTGTTCTTGTCATCGAAAAATACCATTGAACTTATTTAGAAATATTTCCAATTCAGAATATAGCTTCGAATTTGACATCTATGGCAACATTAGAGGGTTACTTGGGGAGGGAGCAACAGCTAAAGTTTGGAAATCTAAATATCGTTTTAATTAATTTGTATTAATTTTATTAAATATTTTTGAAACAATTGCCTCCAAATCTTTTTCTAGACCCAAAGAAAATTTCAGAAATAATATACCTCTATTTAACGTTTAATACCGTATATGCTTATATAACTACGCTGTGAAAAGATTATTTAATCGTCTGCTGGAGGGGGTAATTATTTAAGGATGGGGCAATTATTTAAGAGAGGATGATTATTTGAGATATAGGTAAATTCTTTAACATCCTGAACCTCTTAATAAATTTTTTTTATGAACATTCTTTTAAGATTTTATTATCATTCACAAATAAAATTTTAAAATACTTATAAAATTATTTATAAATTTTAAAAGGTTTATCATGCATTTTCTTTTAAAATTAACACATGTATTGCTTTGAAATATTTTTTTCCAAATTTTGTGAATGAATATACGGAAGAAGTTAATTTTTATAAAGAATTTATGAAACAATCAGGCGAAAATATTCAAAATATTATCCACCAATTTAATCAGTAAATAATTTAAATTAATAAAATATTAAGAGCATGTCCGAGGCGTATTTTTATTTCTCACCGCGTATAAACCGTTACCTGTGCTTTCGGTTATCACCCCTATTTGACCCCCATTTTTGGTCATCTGAGACGGTTATAGTTTTAAAATTTCCCTACCTCTTAAACTTTTTTAAAAAAATAAAAGAAACATTTTATTAAAAAAATTTTACGGCTGTAAAAGCCCTTGTAATTTACTTAAGTTCGAAATATTTTAGCAACGATGAGAAATTGGAAATTGCTATGGAAATTGCCGATATGGATTTAAAAGGATATATTGAAATCAAACGATCAAATGTAAATAAAAAATTAATATTAAATTATTAAAATAAATTGATAAATGAAATAAATAAATTTTAGTATAATGAATCTGAATTCTTGTTCGAGGTTTTCAATCAAACTGCTTATCTACTTTTCGCTATAAGCAACATTCATGAAGGTATTAATTAATCTACATATATTAATAAAGCTTTCAGTGGCAATTAAACACAAAATAAGCAGCTTCTCTTCAATGTAAAAGCGAGAGCATGCTAATCTTTCATCTACAACGTCGCACTGCTATCTATACACCCTAGGATATTCTGAATATAATTTAATAAAGTGAAAACACCTTTGACTTTGAATGGATGCTATATTCAATTCCTTTTTACATCTAAAAGGCATTGACTTTGTGTCTTGATTGCTTGAGTAGAGCTGGAGTAGAATAATAGCTTGACGAACGGAATAAGACTAATACAACAACTACTAAAGTGCTGCGCTAATCGCTAACAAGTCTCTCATCGAACCACTTCCCTAGTATAGTCTTAAGATATTTCAGTGTATACCTGATATTAGACCTTAAATTATGTTTAATAGAGTTCAAAAAATTAAATTTAAAGTTGCTGTTCATATGGATTTGAAGCCACAAAATATAATGATGATCAATGGTATACCTAAAATTGCGGACTTTGGATTTTCAAAAATTAAGAGATGGGTAATTAAAAAATTAAAATTAGTTAAAAATAATCAAAATTTTCAGATAAAAAAAGGCGAAGATTTTCAGTATGGAACATTTCAATTTATGAGCCCAGAATTAGCAAATTTTGATCATGTAAGTTTATTCAATTAATTATTGTACTTATTCGGAGTGTTTTATTAGCATTGTTTTGAATTTTTTGAATAATCAAGCATTGTACAGATATTAATTTTAGTTTTAATTACCTATTATAGATATACGATTTCCTTTCGGTTTTATTACAGTTTATTAGTACAATAGATTTTTTAGGTTCACTGTATTTCTATAATTTTTTGATAAGTTTGATAAATATTGAGGGTTAAATAATCCTCTACATAATATACAATCACCGATGGGATAATCAAAGAGATAAATGAATCTTCACATCCAAGAATACTTACTGTAAGGGCTTATCCATCACTAAACTACATATGTTAGCTCTTTCCTATTAATAAGGTGAGCTAAAGGAACTTAACACAACTTAGAGCTTTTCTAAATTACAAAATTAAAAACTTTTATTGTATTAATTTAGGATATCAAAAATGTCGCTACTAAGCCAGATATATGGGCTCTTGGCGTTGTAATATTTCAAATGCTTTTTGGATTTGATCAATATCCTTATAGCGTTATGGATGGTATGTTGCAACAAATTGTGTATTTAACAAGACACAAACCGGATAAGGTTGATTACACAAATGTATTTGGAAAGCTAGAGCAATATCGTAAAACAAATAAATATTTGGTTGAAAGAATAATGGGTATTATTGAGGTATTTGATTAAATAATACGAATTATTATTCACAAATTTATATAAATTATAGCGATGTCTGAATGCGAATCCATACGAACGTCCAGAAGCTGCAGAACTTTACGAGCAATTAAGTCAATCTTATTGAGTGGCTACATTCCATTATTACTATTAAGGGATTTATTATATATGCATAAGGCCTTTATTCTAGTAACGAATGTCCACCCGTAAAATTTGGCCATTTTAGTTTTTAAAAGGCGCGAAGGAAAATTAAAACCCCAAAAAAGGTGTATTATTTTAGTTAAACCACCACTATGACTCTACAGCAGTAATTTTGCTTTTAATTTCAGGAAGAAAGAGTAACCATGAACTATTAACTTAATTTAGAGAGTCATTCATTCTATTTTCTAATTCCCCCTAAAGGTTTGATTGATAAGATGGAGGTGGCCATTCAAGAAAAGATTTAAAGCGATTTATTTTGAAACGATTTAGGTTTGCTAAGCTTATGTTATAAAAATTCAATTAACACTGCTAATTTATTTGTTTCTTCAATGATAGTCTAAATTTCGGTTAGACTACTTTAGTAATGCGATTTCAGCAAGATATCAGATTAACCTAAAATGAATTGATACTGTGAGCATAGAGATACGTCATGAGTCGATTTACAACAAAAAGCCAAAGGCTAATACAAATCTAAATAAAATTCAACACATATATCTGACATATGTATTTTAGTGTATAACTAAGCTGGTAGTTATTATCTCGACCATCTACTATAGGGAGTAAATCATCAAGGGAGGGCAATTATTCGGTTCCCTATTAGTTTGTCAATGATGAGTTCGTCAATGATTAGTCCGTCAAAATCAGTTCGTCAATGACTTTCGTCAATGATTAGTCCGTCAATAAAATAGCGCCAAATTTAAAATGTTTCAGTTCGTCAATGTTAAATAGAAAGAAATATGAATAAATATTCTTTTCAATGTGAAAGGAATAGGAAGTAAAAACTTTTGTCAATATTCGTATTGTAAAAAATCTGAAAAGATAAAAGAAAAAATTTTTGAAAAGATAATGATCTAAGAAGATGATAAACGTAGATATATAGCAGCCCATTTGGCCCAAAATTCATTAATCTAATAGTAATTTTAATCAGTCTTCCACTGATGGTGAATATTTTTCTAATAATTCTGCTAACAAAATGCAAAACCCTGAACCAGTTCAATTGCTTGAAGTTAAGGCTAAAGTGAGGCTTCTTTGTTGGCTAGAAATGGTTCTTCAAAACCAGAGACAATTTTTTATTGGGATAGGATTGTAACAGATTACAGATACCTGGAAATGGTATAAGCTTAAGAGAAACGCTATATATCTTCGTCGAGATAGTAATCTTCAACAGTTAGTTGCAGAATTTGAAAATCGGCAGTAGTTACAGAGACCCTTCTGTGGTGGTCGCGCATCCCCCACCTTTTGAAGGTATTATTGACAGCCAATAACATAACCCTTTAAATCCTTTTATCTCTTTAATTTCACCACAATTATTTGTTTGCTTAAGGTTAATGGATAAACTTAATCTTTTAATCATTCTCCTAATTGTTCTTCTTGCACATCTGATAATTTAAATTATTAATATACATCTTACAGATCATTAGTTTACCATTATTTTTCATGAAAGGTTTAACAACACAAACCGGTTTCTTATCCATTAAATTATATATTTATCTTAAAAAGATTTATCTTCAAAAAAGTTATATCCTAATTTTCTAAAATAGATAATATTAATAAATAAAAAAGGAATCAATACACTCATAAGTTGAGTGTCATGAATGAAAGTTTGGTT
This sequence comes from Meloidogyne luci, assembly GCA_902706615.1. NCBI lineage: Eukaryota > Metazoa > Nematoda > Chromadorea > Rhabditida > Meloidogynidae > Meloidogyne > Meloidogyne luci. The sequence goes on along the minus strand of CACSLI010000165.1, from coordinate 1,644,887 downwards.
AAAGTTTGACGTTTTAGCAGAGGCAATTTTCCATCCTCAACCATCTTATAGTATTTTTGTCAAAGTAATATTTTTACCTTCAAATTAAGTAGGCTGAGAAATGAACGACTTCAACCTTATTAAAATCAAAGCACTTATTTTAAATAATTTTTGAATAAAATATTAAAACTGTAATTTAATCCGTAAAATTAATTTGGGAGATCGGTGTGTCGGTAACCACAGAAGGGTCTCTGTAACTACTATCGGCATAATGTACAAAATAAAGAAAAATGTGGAAAGGAAAAAAGTAAGGAAAAAAACGATTACCCCCTCATTTGCGTATAGGGTCAAATCTTTTATATTTCCCTATTTTGTCGTAAATACTCAAATAACTAGCTCGGTAATTATTGCCTCAACCTCTCATTAAAACGTATAATTGCTTGTGAGAGGGATGCGTACATTTTACATGCAGTCGAGATAAAGTGGATTAGGTGGAAATATAGAAAGATTTGGGAGGATTAAGAAGATAAGGAGAATTTGATCAATACGAGGATTTGGGAGATTGTGAATGATTAAGATGACTTAAGAGGTTGGGAAATTTTCCAAAATTAATAGGAATCAATCAGTGTATCAAATCTAATTGTTTAAAACCCATCGATATCCTTTCAAATCCTCCTATATCCCTTATAATGCCTCCATACCAAATCCTATGAATTTAATACAACAACGAGATAGGAGTATTTGATAAATTTACCGGGTTTTCTTACTAGGAAACCGAGTTGGGCGTTAATTCTTATTATAGAAAATTGACATTCTAGTTAAATAAGGCGTCGCAGTCGAAAATCTAGAGAATTTTTAGTAGAGAAACCACCAAATTGGTTAAAAATTATAATTATTTTTGGAGAATATGGCAAGAAAATTCCCAATATTTTTCCTATTTTTCAAAAAAAAAAGATTGAAAAATAAAGCCACAGTCTCTATTTGAACCACAGTCTCTAATATAACCACACAAAATTGGAGGGTTGAAAAATAGAACCACTGTGGTTCTATTAGAATAAATACGGTATGCAAGTAGCAGTAGTAACAAGAAGAAAAAATGCAAGAAAAATCTTGAATGACTCAAGAAAAAAGTCTTGGACATCGCTATAAATTATGAATTTCCACAAAATTTAATTTTTATTTAAAATTTTAAATCTTCATTTCTTTATTGAAAAATAAAAGCGAGTAGACAATTTCCTATAAATTTTTTAAAAATCTGTCTCATATTTATGTAAACAATAACAAATATTTTTCCAGACAATATTTTTCTTTATTTTTCGGAGAAAATAAAAAAAATTACGAAATTTATATTTTGACAAGACTTGTATATAAATAATTTAAAATTAAATAAGTACTTTAATTTTTCATTAATTGACCTTTAAATATGTAAGTTAAAATAATAATTATTATAAGATTCCGATTTTCGGAATTAATTTTTTTGAAAAAAAATTTTAAATATAAAATTAATATTTTTGCCAGGGTTTTAGGCGACAAAGATAATGGATTCCCGAATTATTTCCGCGGGGTCCCTCATGATTGATCGTTTGAAACTCAATCACGTTATGTAATGCAGTGAATGAGATTATGACTTTATAGCTAAAAATCCAAGGAACTTAAAGAAAATAATATTTTTATTGTCATTATTTATCATTAAAAGATTTAAATTAACTTTTATTTTACATAAATTTTTTACAAATTCAAATAATTAACATATAAATTTTATCAAATTACAAATTTAGAAAAATTTTAATTTCAATGAAAATAATTATTTTATTAATTTATTTAAATTTTATTAATTTAATATATGGAACTAATAAATTAAAAAATATAAAAAATGAAAATAATACAAATAAAAATAAGATTTTGTATGGAAGCTCTTCTTCATCTAGAGGAAAACAAATAATAGATGAAGATAAGGAAATATTATTAGAGACGAGTTATAATGAGGATGTTAATGGTAAAATTTATAAAAAAATTCTTGAATTTTTTGAAATAGATTTGCAGGCACATTCATATCCATTGCCTTCAAAACAAAAAGAATTGCAAGACGTTAATGAAGGTTATATGATTGTAAAGCATATAGCTATTAATTTCCTAAGGCTGAGCAGTAGGCGGCGTGGTGTAATGGCTAACACATCAGTCCGGTCTACTGAAGATGCTGGTTCGCTCCCAGCCGCCGATTAACCTTTTGCACTAGCTAAAGGAGAGAAATAGCTATAGCCAAGATGCTTTACTTGATTAATTTGTAATTTTTAGATTAGTTTATAGCTTATCCTATTGCTTACATCATGTAAGTTACATGTAAGAAGGGACACTCAGCCATGTGTCGAACTGACAAATATTAGAAATTATACCGCTTCCTACGAGGGGGTTTAGTTTCTAGGTGCTTAGCTTCTAGGTATTAAATGAGAAAATTAAAGCAGCGCTGAGGTAGAGCACCTGTACGTTATGAGCAAAAGCTCCTAGCAATAACTGTCCAAGGGTTGCAGGATCGATGCCTCTCGTGGCTAAACTTTTACACCCTCTTATTATAAAATTAAATTTATTTATTCTATAATTAAAAATTCAGACATAAAAATTGAAGAAATTATATTAAAACTAATCATTGTCAAAAATCAAATAGAAATTGCTGATGATCCTAAAAAGCAGAAAATAATTTCAAAAAATTTTAGTCGTTTAAGAAAAAAAATTAAATATATCGGGACTATCGAAAAACATTTATTTAAAAAAGAGGAAATGAAAAGATTAGCAAAATTAATTAAGAAATTAAACAAAAATGAAAAGGGCAAATTAATTTTAAAAAAATTTTATTTGGAAGAAAAAGAGGAAATTGAAAAAATGTGTGAAGATTTTAGAAAAGGACTGTCAGTAACTGAACATGTAAACTATTAATTATATTAGAAAAGATATCAGATAAAACGATTATTTAATTGGGCAGAGTTAAAATAAGTTAGGATACAAAGTTTAGGATAAATAGAAGAGAATTGAGATTAGATTCAGACTGGAAGTATCGTACTATGTATCTCGATCAACATAACCGAGACATTTTTCGAAATCTCGGTTCGATCCGATATCTAGTGGAGGGGCATCACGTTTAGAAAATTTTTTAATATGCTAATTAACTGTAACATCTATCAGGGATCCTGCCGTCCCGATTCCCGAAAATCAGAAATCCTGATTTTTTTGTGCGGGATCCCGATTTGCCGAAATCGGAAATTTTGATTTTTTGTTGGCAGGACTCCTGCCATTTAAGTAGAATAAATCAAAGAATTTGTTAATAAAAAACTTAAAAAACTTTAAAAAGTTAATAAACTTTACACAAAAAAATTAACAAATCCGCGATTGAAATTTTAACAATAAATTTATATTTAGCAAAAACACATTGAAGAATATGGTGATTATATGCCTGTTAAATATTTCTTGGATTTACTTCAATTTTGTGCCACAATTAAGAGAAATTATAACGAATATAAACAAGTATTAGATAAATATTGTAAAAATGATATATTACCCAAAACTAGGGAAATATTAAATTATGCTGGAACCGAATACAAATTTGGAAAGTTTAAAATAAAAATAAATAAAAATAGACAAGAAGGACATTTTATTAAATTAATTAACAAAATATTTCCATTTCTTAATAAAAAAGAAAAGGTAGATAAGATAGAGGATTGGTTAGAAGAAGAAGAGGATTTGATTGAAGAATCAGTAAAGTTTTATCCATTGAAAAATAAACTTGATACAATTATTGAGGAAGAGAAAGATGATGAAATCGAAGAATTAAATGAATAAAAATAATTTTAATTTAATATTTATAACTAAAATTACTGTGCAACCGAAAATAATTGCACCGTTCCCTTTGCGTACCACCCAACTGTTGCTGGTAGAAAATTTGGGCTCAATTTTCCGAAAAGTTGGAGCACAACTTTCCGGACACCCATAGTTTTGAAAGGTGACAATTTAATGTTTTTTAAAACTGTCAATATTTATGAATTACCATTTTTTATTAGTTGAATGAATTATTATATGGTAATAAGGATTTTGTTAAATAATTTGATGAATTCACTGATTTCAAAACAATAGGGGGTGTGTGTGGCATTAATAGGTAATTGGCAAATTTCAATATTGAATTTTTTGGTATTGTCAAATAATAATTCGATTAGTATTGGATTGAATATGAATTTAGTAAAGTTTGCAGATACAAAACAGCAATTGAATAATTTATTTAAATAATAGTAACTATTTTGATGTAATTTTTGCTCATAATGATTGCTGCTAGTTGTAAAATAATTTTCTTATCGTTGGAGTTACACCCTGAGGTTTTTTAAAATAATTTTAATTAAAATAATTTAAAATAATTAATATTTTAAATATGATTTAAAAAATAACTTTCTAAACAAATAACAATATTTTCAATTGAATTATATAAATATAAAGGAACAGGGTTTTTAAATCCATTTTCCCACTGAAAGAAAAATTTTGACGTTTAATAAGTATTTTTAATTACCTTTTTAAGCTTATTAATGATTTTTCCATTCAATGAACTCTCAAAATCGCCAGCTTTGGGTTTAATTATTTCATGAGGATCTTCTTTGAATTTACAATAATAATCCTTAATAGAAAAATTTTTTGATTTTAATTAAAAATCGCTACAATAGAAATATAATAAGATTCCTCCTGAGTAAGTTCATCTTCAAAATTATTAATAAAATCACGGAAATATAAATTTGTTTGTTTAATTGAAATTAATTCTTCATAACTGAGAAATTTTAAAACATCAAGCTGTATCTCTGTTGGTAAAGAATTAAACATTTTTTGAATAAATAAAGCACTAAAAAATTAGTGGTTGAATAAAGCTCTAAAAAAAGCAGAAAAAAGTGTGTTAAGAATTTGTTTTTAAAAAAAATAAATGTTTAAAAAAATCAAATTATGATAATTAGCAAAATAATCATGTTAAAACTTCTTATTTGCTACATATCAGTTAGTAAAATAAAAAATTTTTGACATATGATTTAAACTAAAAATTATATCTACATACATAACATTTCAATTAAAAATAGAAAAGCCAAAAATAGTTTATGTAAATTTTTGTTGCCCTTTCTCAATTAGGGAGAAAGGTCAAATGTTTAAAACTAAATCAAAAGGAATCTCTTTTCTATGTCCATATTCTAGAAATTAACTAGAAACTGATGAATTTGATAAAAGAGGTCAACGCCCTTTTTTGTTAAAAAATTTATTAAATAAATTGAAATTAATCAAGAAAAATAAAATTTAAAATTTGGAATTGAAAAAAAGTTTAAAAATATCTTTAAAAATAAAATTAAAAAATATATCTCCTTCCCTCTGCAATTTATACTATTCGAGGTAAACGGTAAGGAGGAATTTATCCCCTACTGTTTTACAGTATATGCTGTAAGTATTTGACACTTGTAAGTATTCGTTATACTTGTAAGTTATACTTGTATTTGTTATATTTGTTATACTTGTATTATACTTGTAAGTATTTGACAATGTGTCAGTAACTTTAAAATGACTTGTTATCATTATTAGTAGATTTGTGTTTTGAATTAATTATGGCTTTGAATTTTAAAGTTGAGGGGAAAGTTTTAAATCGACGTCCTTTATTTACATGTCGAATAACCAATGTCCATTCATCTACTGATAATCAACAGATAAGTTTCAATTGAAATTATTTTTGAATTTATTAAAAAAGGTACTTATTGGTTATCCCAAAGTAGTTTTTGCGGACATTTTATGCGGACTCATTTATGTACGAAAAGGTCAAATGTTTTCCCTTCCACGAGTTCACTCAATTTTCTCTGTGGCATTTTTCAATGAGGGCATCAATAAAGAAAAGATTAATTTTAAATACAAATGACCGACTTTTAAATAAGTATACTACACGCAAATGGGTGAGGGGAAGGAAAATGAGGTGAGTCTTCAAAAATATAGTCCAGACAAAACAAGTTTTGCCAATTCGTCCAAACTGGTCAGACAAAACAAAAATTAGTCCGGAAAATTGTTTCAGAAATGGGTCCAGACATAACACAGTTTTCTAAATTATGTTCTATTTTGTCCGTGGGATGTTTCTTTGAAACTATCAGTCTATGTCATGAGTCATCAGCTTCTAAATCAGAACCTGTCAAAGTTGGGTGTGTGTACCAGTATTGATACATATTAACTCTCTTATTTCCAGTAAATTTTCTGGGAGTGTGTTAAGTTAAACTCGATACTTATCGTCAAAGAATAAAATTTTGAATTAGTGAAAATATATAAAAACGAAAATATCGATCCTGTTTTGTGTTGTTTATATTTATTGACATTCAAAAAATTAATCTTTTCTTTATTGATGCCCTCTTTTAAAAATGCCACAGAAAAAATTGAGTGAAATTGAGGAAGGGAGACCTTTGACCTTTTCGTACATAAATGAGTCCGCATAAAATGTCCGCAAAAACTACTTTGGGATAACCAATAAGTACCTTTAAAAAGTATTAAGAAATAAAAAAAACGAAAATAATTGACAGAATATCTCCCAAAACGACAGAGTTGCCTAAATTCTTTTAAAGTTATTTCCCGCTAAAATAAAGTGAAGATCGATAAAAAAGTTTTTTGTCACTAAATTCTTCTCTGTTGAACAAACATATTTTCTTATTTTTCTTTCCCACTAATATTTTTTTCAGGTGTTGGGTTGGAAAATGCCGATTTATTCGTTAATTTTTACTGGTACTATTCATCCACCTCCATCAATGTATTCTGGGAACTTATGCAGTTTTGGTACACGCCCCATTTATTTTCGGAAAATATGTAAAAATGGTCAGTCTGAACAACAATTGTAGAACCCATCGAGCTGTGTCGAACGCACCAAAATCGACAAAATCCGACTTGATTGGACCGAGATACAGACCCTGAAAAGTGAACAATCACAGGGGCAATTTTTAAAATAAAAAAAATTTTTCACAAATGATAGTTCATTCGAAAGAGCTCGTCGAGCTGAGTCGAATGACACCGAAATCAACGTAATCGGACGAGCTTAGACAAAGTTATGACATAAGGTTGCCGACTCCGGTAGGTCTAAATAATGTCATAACTTTGTCTAAGCTCGTCCGATTACGTCTATTTCGGTATCATTCGACTCAGCTCGACGAGCTCTTTCGAATGAGCTATCATTTGTATACTTTTTCGCCATTTTGGTTTTTCGCCCCTGTGCTTGTTCAATTTTCAGGGATCTGTATCTTGGTCCAATCAAGTCGGATTTTGTCGATTTTGATGTCATTCGACACAGCTCGATAGGTTCTTCAATTGTTGTTCAGACTGACCATTTTTACTTATTTTCCGAAAATAAATGGAGTGTGTACCCAAGCTGCATAAGTTCCGTATTCTGTTAACCAACCAATTTCATTCTTTTTTTTTCTTTATCGACACAAATAAAATGTGAAACAATAAAATAAATACTCCTGGATCCATAACGATCACTTATGGAGTTAGTTAAGTTATACAAAGAAAAATTTAAAAATATGGTAATACAGTTTAAAAAAATATATCTGTTATATTTAAAAAAAATGGACTCCACAGAAAAAAAATATAAATAAATGCAAATTAGATTACACAATAAAACGAGTGTCATCAAAAAATATAATAGCTTAAAGAAAATTTTTTTAAATGTCATTCGACACAGCTCGATAGGTACGATTTAATTAAAACTGAACATTTCGGCTAGGATTTATTTTATTAATACATTACGCTCCATTAATCCCTTGCTTATAAATTGGGATCTTCGGTGATTAATATTTTATCTAAAAGTTTTTTAAACTGAGGAATTGTATTGATATTTTCTAATTCATTTTTAGGAAGTTTATTCCATTTATCTATTACTCTATGTGAAAAGAAATGATTATTCTTGGCTTGTTTTTTAAATAATTGATATCTATGTAAGCGCGGCTTATTTCTATTTGGTTTTTTCTATTTGGTTTAATATTGGCCGTGCTACTTATTCTTTACTTGATCTGCATGTCTTCCGATTTCCGACACCTCTGACTGTTCAGACCCATCTCTGGCAGCGATCTGAATTTTTAAGCTAGAAATTTGGAATAGTTACATATTTTATTTAAAAACAAACTAAAAGAGTATTTCAATATTTCACTAATTTTTGGCGTTTTTTGTCAATATTTTGCCAATTTATTTCAATATTTTATGGCCATATTTGGCGATTTTATTTCAATAAAAATCCGGCCTCTAGTAATTAGAGTCCCTTTCCTTTTCATTTCATTTAATTTATTGTTCCTCAGGCATTTTTTTCCTCCTGGTTTATTTTCCTTATGTTAGAAAGAGAATAGGAAAGGGACTCTATTTCGATTTTGAATATTTCGCTACTCCCTAATAAGTAAAAAAAATTAAAAATTCTTTTTGTTATTTTGCAACAATATTTTCACACCATCTTTCTTCTTTTTTATTAAAATTGAACCATAAATATTAAAATATGTAACTGAAAATCTAACTTGTGAATATTGGCAAGTTGGTATTTTGTCGATTTCAGCTCATTACAAATTTTAACATATTTCGCTTTCTGGTTTAATTTGAAATCTTTCTCAGAAATATTATAACTTAATGACAGGCACCATTTCTGAAAAATCTTTTGATGTTGCTAGTAGGGTTGCACAAAACCGTTTAATTTTGAAAAAACCGTATACCGTTTATGCCGTTTATCTGAGACCCGTATACCGTTTCGTTTATTTTTGAAAACCCGTTTAAACGCCCGTTTACCGTTTATTTTTAAAATTTTTTAAAAACAATTCATAATTTAAAAAAATCTATGAAAAATCATTAATTATGCTCATCCCTCTTTATAAAAATTATAATTCAACTATAAATTCATCATAACGATGGATTTTGATGGATAAGGACGGGCTGAAGAGATGTCTTGTGATTAAAAGTGATATCAGTGGTTTTGGAGATAAGGAGGATTTGAATATAAATATATAGGAGGATTGAGGTGAGATCTCAGTAGATAAGGAGTCATTAAAAGGGATCAGACGATTAAGGGATCAGGATTGTATATCTTAGGATTAAGGTGATGTAATGAGATTTAAAAGTATTGAGGGGATTTGAAGGGAGATCAGATGATTAAGGTCGATATAATGTGATTTAGATCGAAGGATTTGAAGGGAAATTAGGGATTTGAAAGGATAATAATTTTGAGGTCCTTAAGTCAAATTTCTTCCTTTTTTAGCGCCGCAGGCGAAAATTTTTAAAATTTATGAAGATCCATAAGCCAAAAAACTTCTTTTTTTGCGCCGCAGGCGAAAATTTTGAGAAATTTGGAAAGCCAATAAGCAAAACGTAATTCGAGCGAAGTTTGCCAGCCGCGGGGGAGTGCGTGGGAGAAGGAAGGGGGAAAGAAGGGAGAGAGGGAATTCTGGGCGGCATGGGAACCGGAATGAGCTTTTTCTTATTTTTTACTCCACTTCCTTTAAGTTTCTTCCGTCTTTTCGTTTCCCTTGGGGAAACAAATTTTTGGTAAAAATCAAGTTTGGACAAAGCTTTTTGGTGTTTATGATTAGTTTTTATGCTAGTTTATAATGTTGTTTATTTATTTTAAAAAATAAAAAGAAGAATTGAATTTTCTGTATTTTTAGTTTTTAGTTTAGATAATTATTAATTTTGAAATAATTCTAGGTAAAAATAAAATTTTAAGAGGAGAAAAATTTAATTTTGAATTTTCGAGGCATAATTTAAAATATTTTTCTGTTTTTTTAGTTTAATTTCTGGTTTTCAGTTTGAAATAGGTTAGAAACCCGACCCCTTTGAATAGTCTCTCGATTTTATGTACTAAAAAATAAATGAGAAGGAGGACAAAAATGTTTTTGTTAATTAAAATTTTCTTGATTTTGCTTTTGGATTTAAAAGGAAATGGAATTAATAATGCACAGCAGACTAGCGCAGGCAAAAGAGGGAAATAGCGGAATTGAAATGTTGGCTAAGTGGATAAGAGCGGTGACTACAATATCGTTTAAAAATAGGTCGCGGGTTCGAACCTTTTCATGGTTAATTAATATTTTCTTATTAGATAATAGAGTTGCACAAAACCGTTTAATTTTGAAAAAACCGTATACCGTTTATGCCGTTTATCTGAGACCCGTATACCGTTTCGTTTATTTTTGAAAACCCGTTTAAACGCCCGTTTACCGTTTATTTTTAAAATTTTTTAAAAACAATTCATAATTTAAAAAAATCTATGAAAAATCATTAATTATGCTCATCCCTCTTTATAAAAATTATAATTCAACTATAAATTCATCATAACGATGGATTTTGATGGATAAGGACGGGCTGAAGAGATGTCTTGTGATTAAAAGTGATATCAGTGGTTTTGGAGATAAGGAGGATTTAATATAAATATATAGGAGGATTGAGGTGAGATCTCAGTAGATAAGGAGTCATTAAAGGGGATCAGACGATTAAGGAGATCAGGATTCTATATCTTAGGATTAAGGTGATGTAATGAGATTTAAAAGGATTGAGGGGATTTGAAGGGAAATCAGATGATTAAGGTCGATATAATGTGATTTAGAGCGATTGAGAGATTTGAAGGGAAATTAGGGATTTGAAAGGATAATAAGGATCCTCCGTTTTCAGCGCCGCAGGCGAAAATTTTGAGAATTTTGAGGTCCTTAAGTCAGATTTCCTTTTTTAGCGCCGCAGGCGAAAATTTTGAAAATTTATGAAGATCCTTAAGCCAAAAATCTTCCATTTTTGGCGCCGCAGGCGAAAATTTTGAGAAATTTGGAAAGCCAATAAGCCAGAATTCTTCTTTTCCAGCGCCGCAGGCGAAAATTTTTATAATTGTGGAAGGCTTCAAGCTAGATTTCTTCCTAAATTTTGCGCCGCAGGCGAAAATTTTCTGATTTTAGTGTGTCAGAAGGAAAAAATTCACGTTTTAAGCCACTAACTCTAGGAAAAAATTAAACGAATTAAACGCCGTTTAGAAGGACCGTTTACCGTTTATGCCGTTTATCTGGGACCCGTTTACCGTTTCGTTTAATTTGAGCAAAAAACCCGTTTATCGTATACCGTTTTTTATATACGATATCACTTTTTTTCAAAAATTTTGAGAATTTTGTGTCCTTAAGTTAGATTTCTTCTATTTTTTGCGCCGCAGGCGAAAATTTTGAAAAATTTTGAAGGCCATGAAGCCAGATTTCTTCCATTTCTGACCGCCGGAGGCGAAAATTTTAGAATTTGAAAGCCAATATTTCAACTTTTTTTATTTTTTCAGCGCCGCAGGCAAAAATTTTGAAAATTTTGGAAGGCCGTAGGAGAAAAAACTCACTTTTTAGTGGTACAATAAAAAATTTTAAGATTTTAGAGGGCCAAAAACCCATAATTTCTCCATGTAAAAATAGAAAAATTTTTAAAACAAAAATAAACTTATAAAATAAGTTATTTATGGAAAGAAAAATATGAAAAATCCTTGTCCTTTGAATAGGCATCGAACCCAACTCTAAGTCATTAACGTCTTTGGTGAAGCATAACACCTTAACCACTCGGCCACTCGCTCACTTAATGACTATATAAAAAATTAAACATATTTTTTTCGATTTTCCTATTAATACCAAGTACGAGAAGTACGAGCTCGTACTTAGGCCTCGTACCTCGTACTTTTCACTTTTTTTGGCCTCGTACTCGTACTCGTACTTCGTACCTGCCCCATTTTTTTGCTCGTACTCCTACACGTACTTCGTACCAGGTACGAGTACTTCGTACTTTACTTCGTACTTCGTACCAGGTACGAGTACGAGTACGAGGTACGAGTACGAATTTTGGTACGAGCTTCGAAGCACTGGTTACCTTATTTTAAGTCACTTGTGTTTAAATGTCCGCAATTTGCTCAATTTTATGCTAATTCGGATACGATTTTTTGAGCACTTTTAATAAAGAAATTTTTTTAAAAATCCGGGTCGGATCCGGCATTTTTTAAATAACGAACTTAAATTGATTAGACATTGGACAATATATTGGACAATATACAGATATTTTATTCAAATTATGAAATACATTTCCCTTTGATAAATCATGTTGTAAATTTTACGGATCTTTTGAGATCCTTAATAATATTACATTTGAAACATGAATAATCAGAAATAAAATAGAATTTTAATGGAAATTTGGAATCTCGTATGAACTGGGTATGGAATATTAAAGATTTTCATTGATCTGAAACACATTTACTCCAATTTCACGTTGATTTTCGAAATTTTGGATCTTGATGAAAAATCATTTTCGGACTTTGTTCTTTTTATATTTCTTCTCAATATGGATAGAAATGCTCGTAGAAATTTTTATAAAAATGCATATTTGACAGAAATTAAGAAGTTAAAATTAATCTTATTTAAACCGAAAATCTCGAACAAAATTTTCTAATGTATTTTTAACTTATTTTTTTTAGTTTTTTAGTTAATATTTAATCTTCTCAAAAAGATTTCATAATAAAAAATAATAATATTCACGTAAAATTACTAAAATTTAAAAACATTCTTTAATAAAAATTTCGTACTTTTATTAAAACAAAAATTATCGCCAAAATTAATAAAAAACAATAAATATAACAAAACTTGTTCAATTTAAAAGATTGAGAGAGCAATTTGAGAATAAAACGAGGGGGTTTACAATTAAAGTACAACTTCCCTCAAAACACTTATTTTACTTTTTGGCCATTTTGAATGTTAAGAAGAATAAGAAAAATTTTTTTTATTTCCTCAAAACTAGTTATATTTGTAAATTAAAAAATAAAACATTTCTCGACTTGTGTTATTACAAAATTTAATTTAAAAAATTTATAATCATCATCAACTGTTGATATAATAAATATTGAGGGCCAAAGAATTTTTGTATGAGGGTTTCATTTAACAATACCAAGAATTTTATCTTGGTTGTTCAGAATACATAAAAAATTTTTAATTTATGTTCATCAATGATTGATTTTTAGCTTTTCTGACTTAATAACTAAATTGAAAACATGAGATCTTGAAAATCTAAGGCTTCCTGTCATTCCAACAATATACTATTTCAACGAAATAAATGAAAATAAAAAGTCGGAATAAAATGAATTTTCTATTTGGGTTTCCATATTTTGATTGTGTTTCTAAGCATTTTTTGTCTTCAGGGCAATTTCTAGTTGAACATTAGTAGTTCATTCACGTAAATATGCTCAGTTTTTTTAAATTTTAGGGCATCGGAAAAGCTTAAAATTTATAATGATTCCAGATTCAAGGATGTATTACAGCAATTAAAAATTTTGTGATTCCACCTTCAGTCTTGAATACCAAAGAATCCTTGATTAAATTATCATTAATTAATTATTTAATTAATTATCAATAAATGATTATTATAATATTAATTATTATCTATACATTATCATATCATTATTTTATAAATTTTTCGCGCCGTTTCTTTAAATTTCAACTTTCTATTAAATTTTTAAAAACTGGTTGTTCGCGATAAAATTAAATTTTTGTTTTCTTTTTTTTGCAAGAGAGAACAAAGAAGATAAACTTATTTTTAGTAAAATTTATTTTCATTCTGACTAATTTATTCGCCTAACAATTGATAAATTAACTTTTAAGTTTATAGTAAATTAATTTTCTAAAGGCTTTTTAAAATTATTTTTTTTAATAGATTTGTTTTTTTCAATATTAACTGGACTTTTATTTTACTTTACTTTTACTTTTAAAATATAAATTTCTATCAGAAATCGGTTACTATAGCAATTATATTTAAATATTGTTTTATAATTTAAAATATAATTCATTTAGTGGATAATTATTGTGGTTAGACACGACCAAGTTTACAACCGGAAATTTTGCTTTTTCTTGATTAATTAATAATTTTTCAATTTCCTTTAAAAATTAATTACATAAAATTATTTTATCACACAATGTACCTAATTGTAAAAAAAATAAATAAATAATTTATTTTTCAAGATTATTAATGAGTTTATCATCCTTATTTCGATTAATTGGTTTTATAGTTGGCAAAAGCCCCAAAACTATTTTCTTAACAAATTTATTTTTATTTCTTCCATCATTATCTTATTATTTAATTAATGATATTAAAGTAGAAACTGATGTAAGGAGAGGGTTTTCCCCTAAAAATGGAAGGGCAACTAGTGAATCGAAGGTATGTACTAGAATTATAATTTGTAAATATTTTTCTCAACTTCCTCTACGACTTTATTTGAAGTAGACCTTTACCATCTTCTAGGTTTGGCGGTTCTGGGTTTGCGAAACAAAAAAGTCTGGCTTGATTATGGGAACTCTGGCGGATATTCTGAGGTCACTTTCTAGAACTCGTCCCCCCTTCTAGTTTGAATCTCAGTTATCTTTCATTGGGTCGATCTTCACATTGTTCTGAAAAATTTAAAAATAAATTGCTTTCAGAAGAAAATTAGAAAATAAATTTTCTAATATGCAGGCATTTGCTGAATTTTATAATGTCTCTATTCATGGAGTAGATCTTGTCTTGATCTTTTTGGAACCAAAAACTTCAGACAATCGCCTAATTATGAATGATAAATTGCTTTCAGATGTGGAGATTTTAGATCATTATATAAAAGAACTTTCTTTGGAAATTAATTCCGAGGGGCTTCCTGAAAGAAAAAATGATACTCAAAGAGTTGTTTGTTTAAAGGATTTTGAGGTTTTTTGAGTAACGTATACGCTCGAATAAATACCCTCTCCAAACAGAGGACGAAAAATAATTACCCCATTAAAAATAGGTAGTTATAGCAGAGGTGCACACGGATACGTATATATCCGCGGATACCACCAAACACTAATTCCCCGTGGTATTTATTCGAACATATGAAACAAAGTAATTTACTTAATTATTAGACCAGCAAAGGTGATATGAATTACCTTTTTCACGCATTTAAATGGGCCTATCAATTACAAAGTACAACACTTTTATTAACCTCAACATTAAATACACAAATTAATTTGGACTTTCCAACATCTCAAATTTATGGTTTTGAAGTTCTTTTGGATTCTCATTTTTTTGGTGTTAAATTAAGACAAGGAAATAATTCTGAAAAGTTTCCTTCAAAAATTGAATCTGTGGAAACCATTGGAATTTTGTAAAAAAATTTAAATAAAATTTTTTAATTAATTAATTTAAAGTTATTTACTTGATGGAAAAAATAAAAATAAAAATCAAATGGAAATATTAAATAATTTGGAATTAAAATTGTTTAATAATATAAATAATGGAGAGTTAAAGAATTTAACATTCAAAGTTTTAATTTATACTGATCAATTAGCTAATTACGAAATGATGAGGGGTGCTAAGAAAATTACAAGTTTATTAGGTATTGGGGTGGTTGCAATGATTTTATTTTTGGTTGTGGCTTTTTGGCATTTTAATTGGAAATCTCAGGCAATTTTTTAATAAAACAATTAAACAAGGAATATATACCCAGGGAACGAGCCGTCCCGTTTCCAGAAATTTTTTTTGCAAAATCGGAAATTTTTAGCACAATATCTGATGACCTGAGTATATCGGCGGATTTGCAAAGATTAAGATGGATTGGAGTATATTTTAAGTGATTAAAAGGGATATGGAGGGATTTGGGCATGATAAGATGGATCAAAAGATGTCCCAGACGCCGATTAAGCAGCTCCTATCCTGAGACGGAGTTAGGGTATAAAAAATTCATTTTTTAAGTTTATTTTAATTACTTCTTCATTACTTTCACCTCTTTTATCAATTTCTGTCGCTTTTTCAATTATTGGATGGATTGGAATTAAATTTAATTCAATAATGCCTATAATGCCATTTCTCGTTTTTGGTATTGGAGTGGATAATGCTTTTCTATTAATACATTCTTGGAGAAAATGGGCTTTGATTGAACAAAAGGAATTAAATGAGAATAAAGAAAATAATCAAAAAATAGGTAAAACTTTAATGGTATTTAGTAAAAAGCAAGTCGGCCATACTAAATATAAAAGGGCTGGCTTGGTAGCAGAAACACAAAACCGGACCCTAAATTTCACCTTTTTTCGATCCAGAAGTATTTAATACAACTCTCGAAGATAATGCCCCTTCTAATAGAATGCCTCTTTGAACGATGATTCCAACGTGGCATTCTATAATACAATGCCTCCCCCCTCAATGAAATGCTACCAATGCACCCACTTATAATCGAATGCCAATGTTGTAAGATTGAAAATAGAATGTCCAGGTATTCAACAGAGTATATAATTCATTGAGCATTACTTTTAGCTTTCTTTATTCCTTAATTAAAAATCAAAACATTTAATTAATACTGAAAATATAATTGTTTTAAAAAGATACATTTGCTCAAAGAATGGCAAATGTTTTTGGAGAGATGGGTTCTTCTATAGCAATAACTTCATTAACTAATGGAATTGCTTTTGGAGTTGGTATTTTCTCTCCATCATCTTTAATGTCCAATTTTTGTTTGTGTACTTCAATTGCTATATTTTTGGATTTTTTATTTGAATTTTTAATTTTTGCCCCTTGTCTCCCTTTCATTAAATGGAAAATTGAAGAAAACGTGAATACATTAAAAAGAGAAAATTGGCCTCTTTTTGGAATAATAAAATTAAAAAAGGAAAGGTAAAAAGAATTTTTTACTTTAATTTAAACGAAATGATACTGGTATCTGCTTTAATTTTATCATAAAATTGTCATCATCAAGACAATTCCTGAATTTATCATAGGGATTTAGAGAAAGCATAATAAAAGGACGGCGAGGTTTCCTTCCCGTCTAGCAAATAAATCAAAAATATAATGAAGGGAATGTTGAGAGCTAAAAAATTGCATCGGAGAGTTCTCAGGATCGATCCCCAACTAGCCAACTCCCAATATACCCAACCATGTCTCATCCAACCAACTAAAAGGGGTGATTGAACTTTTCGATAAATTCGAATCACTCCATAGAAAAATTTTTTGCAGGTGATTTGCGTCGCAGTGTAACATACATAGCTTAGTTAACACATTTGACTTTTAGAATTTGAGTGCCAAAAAGTTTAAAAATATAATCTGAGTTAAAAAAAGATAAAAAATGTCTAATAATTATTATTATTAATCTTCAGATCATCTTCATTTTCTTCATCATTTCTACGTTTCTACTCAAAATTTCTCGTTTCTTTTCGAGCTAAAATATCTATTTTTGTACTCCTCTTCGTCTCATATATTTTAGCTTATTTTGGAATTAATCAGATGGAGACAATTTTTGTACCAGAAAGAACATTTTCTGCCGATTCTCCACTTCAGGATACCATCAAAATATTTAACAGAATTATGAAATATGTAAAAATATAATTTTCGAAAATAAACTTTTAAAATTTCTTTAGCATTCTCCAATTTCTTTTTTTGTCTTTCACCCTCTAAATATTTCTGATCCTGTAGAATTAAAGAATTTCAACAAAATGATTAATATTATACAGAATTTGCCGAATACTTTGCATGTTCAAATATGGCTTGATGGCTATTTGGAAGTAAGTGAGCGATAAGAAAGGAGATAAGGAGGTAGAGAGGCATTTAATTAAAGATGGTGTGATGGAGAGACGTGAAGAGGGAGTGTGAGAAAGATACGGAGGTAGCAAGTGTGGAAGCAGTGAGGGAGAGGAAGGGGGGATGAAAGAGAGGAAGGGAGGAGTAAAGAAGCAGGAGAGAGAGAGAAGTGTGGAAGGATCAAAGGAGGTTGGATGGGAAACAAACAGGAGGGTGAAAGAGAGAGAGGGCGGGATTTTATTATTTTTAGAAGGAATTTAACGAAGTATTGTTAAATTTTTATTTGGGACATTTAATATTTATCCTTTTAAGAAAAATTTATTTTTAGTATCACAAAAATAAAATAAATTTAAACAATTCAATTAATTACCAACCAAACTATTCTCTGGTTCCGCAATTTTTAAAAGAGAGAAGAATGGATGATAAAAAAATTGTACAATTTAGAGATTTTGGATTGTTAGTTTAATCTTATTTCTTATCAAAAAAATTTTATTTAAAGAGGAAATATATCCGTTGATAGTTTTGTTTTTGGAATTTCTCGTGGGGGTTAGTAAAATTATTTTTTAATTTCAGCTTTTTTGATTAATTAAAGGAGATTTGAATTGGCTTGAAAGAGCATTTTTTGTTGATAAAATAAGAAATATCGTTGATCAATTTCCAAAATTTAATGTTACGGTCTTTGATTATGATTCGACTATTTATGATTTAATTTTGGGAGTTAAGGTAATTATTAAATTTTTGAGCTATAATTTGAAAAATAAAACAGTATTATCTTAATTGACTAACTAATGTTATTCGAGTTTTAATATTTGAACATAGATACCACTAAATATATTCAAGGATGTACATAGTACTGTAAATCTGACGAGATTTTTATCAAAATTAAAAATCCGTAAGCTAAAAAAATATGGATACAGAATATCAATTAAAGCGGACGAACCATCTAGATCTCAATGATTGAGATTATTATTCAAGATCTCAGCTCTGTCCATTCGCTAATCCTACCCCTTATAGTTGGAAATAATCTAATAATTATTTCTCATTCTAATTTCAAAATTTAGACCGAAATGCTCAAAGCAGTTTTTGTAACTTTAACATGTATGGCTTTAATCTGTTTTTTCGTCATTCCCACATTACTATGTACAGGAATTGCTACTTTTTCCGTCCTTTCAATTTCTTATAGTAAATAATTTTATAAAAATTTAAAAATATATTTAAAATTTGAAGCATTGCTGGGCACACTCGGTTGGTGCGGTCAAGACATAGACCCCGTAAATATTTAATTTTTATATAGATAAATATTTTAGTTATGAAGATATATTTATTTTAAGTTATATTTGACACAGGGCCGAAGCCAGAAAAAGGCTTTCCGGACCACTATGCCGGATCCATTTTTCGGGACTCCGGGCCGTTCCCAAGGCAGGATTCCGGTGTGTTGTAGATCTATGCTTGATAGCCCACGAATCGGGTTTTTTAAGAAATAAGGCCTTTTGAGATTTGCGAGTATTATGGATCAGTATGAAAAAAAGCTTGTTACCGGGCTCAGGCGATTTGAAAATGCCAAACTAGTAATTTCTCAAATAAAATTTTTAAAAAATTAAAGGTTACAATGATTAATTTATTAATGGCTATCGGTCTTTCTGTTGATTTCTCAGCTCATATCTGTTATCATTTTGATATTTTGCAAGAAAAACAAAAAGAAATTCAAACAGAATCTCCAATAAAAAATATTAAGATTTTTGAACAAAAAGAAATTGAAAAAAGAATAGAACATATACTTGAGGTTGTTGGTAGGCCTATGCTTGAGGTATAAATTTTAACTTTAAAAAATAATTTTAATTAAAGGCTGTTATCTCAACAATAATTTGTATTTTCCCGCTTTTCTTTATCTCAATTGAAATTATTGCTTCATTTGCTAGAACTGTTTTATTTTTAGGGTAATTTGATTTTATATAAAAGGTTCAGCCTTAAAGACCAACCCTAAGGACCTACAGTTTTTCAACCCTAATGACTGGTTCAAGACCTACAAATTTTGTCAACACTATTTATTCCATTTTATTTCCTTACTAGCTTAATCGGGGGATCAAAATGGATTAAAGGCGATGAGGGAATAGACGGGAATAAGAGGAGTATCGGTGAATTTGAAGCTGATTAAAGGGATATCGTAGATTAAGGGAGATATTTTGAAATCGGGAGATTTGGAGGACTATCAGGATGTCCGGAGATTTGGGTGTACCCTTTATGAGTTACTACTCTAAATATGTTTTTACCAACAAATAGGCTTGGCAAATCTATGATTCCCGGACCTAATCAAAAAATCCTTTGTTCAACCCCTAGTTAAGAATTTCTAAAGTAAAAATCAATTTTTAATTTACTAGAATTATTGGCACAATTCATGGTCTATTTATTGTACCAGTTTTACTAACAATACAAATAAGTTTGTTGAAAAGGAAAAAGGCTGCTGGATTATCTGAGGGGAATTTATAAGATATTCAAAATATATGCATAGATTTTTTTTATCTTATTTTTTGACCTTTTCTTTATAAATATTTTAATTGCACATTTTAAAAATAAAAAGTTCAATAATGATTATCTTTTGTAATAATCATCCCCGATTTCTTTAAATTGTAGCAGAAAGCAATGTTTGTTGGGAATCAAATGTTGTTGGGATTGGTTGTTGGGGAAAAAATTCAATTTTAGTCCAAATTAAATTTGGCCAGCCAAATTCAGATGCTTCAGAAAGTTTCGAGGGCCTTTGCCCGAGCGTTTCGATGCTTTTAGCAACGGGAAATGAAAAATTAATTAACAAATCTCTCAACAAAATTAACTTTATTCAAAAAAGTTATTTTGAATTAAAAACAACGAATCAATTAAGTATTTTTAGGAAAAATAGCATCTAAATTTTCCGAAACAATTTTTTTAATTCCTCCTTTTGCCATTAATATTTGTTCAATTCCTTCCTTAGCAATCAATGGAAACATTTCAATTAACTCATTCAAATCTTTTTCTTAAAAATTAAATTTAGTAAAAATTCATTGTTCTTTATTTTGAATCAAGAAAAATGACTAGTACATGGTCTTTTAAAGAATGATGATTAAAGAATGTCCTATGATATCCCACTCCCCAACCACTGCTTATTTTACATTGAGGCACAGACCGACCCTTATGCCTCGAGGCATATGATATCTATTTTTGACCCTGATTTGCTCGATTAATAACTAGTGGAAAATATGCAAAATCAAGCTTTCTAATTGAAATTTTTACGAGTAATCTGATGAGGATTTGCCCCATAACTATGATTAAATTTTAATATTTAATTATAAAATACCGTAATCAGAATATTTATGAAATATATGTTTTGATAAGTCATAAACAAAAGGATTAGCTTTCAAATCCTTCCCAAAATTCGTTTCTACAGAACAAGACTTTAGCTGAATAAATGGTTTATAACCATCGCAATTTTCATTCAACAATATTGGGTTGCCTTTAAAAATTTAATTAAAAAAATATTTTTTAGATTCTGGTACTTTTTTTAATATTCACGCAAATTATTTTTTTTTCCTTCATTCAAGACCGTTTGTGTGAGACCCCCGATTGTTTTCTGATTTCTTATGATTTTTAGTATCCTATTTTGGGTGAGGGCAAAAACAGGAATTCAAAAATAAGGAACATTCAAGAGACTGAAGGATTAAAACGTGGTACAGAGAAATAATAATTCTTGTAAAGTTTAAAAATATTCCGTGTTTTTGTCGCCCTGTGTTTTGTAAATTTAAAAATAGGTAATTTGCGTGAATGTAAAAGAAATTATCAAAATTTTTAATACCAATTTGTTTCCCATTATGTGTAAAGAAAATATAAGTAAAGTCATTAGTATTAGATGGTGGATAAACTATTCCACACCCAAGAATATCATTGTTATTCCAAAGAATATTTTGAAGATAAAGGTGACCAGTTTGACCTTTTCTATCTTGAACTTTAAAATGGATTTGTTTGCCACCGTATACACCGAAATTCAAGCTAGCATAGCTTTTGCTTGAATTTTCAAGGCCGACATGAATGCTTCTATGATTAATTCGCTCTTCATTACTTTTACTTATATATTTAACTTCAAAATAAAATAAAGAATAGTTGGAACTATTCTTAGCCTTTTCAAATGAATTTTCAGCATAAATAGTAGCTGACTTATCATGCCCTTTATTAAAATTTAAAAATTAATTTAAATATTAATGGAGGTAAAGGTATAGTTTACAGGTCGCGAGAAAAATGAGGAAGTAATGCTCTTTCGTAGAGCTGTGCGAGACTCTTGGTCTTGGTCTTGGAACCAAGATTTTTCTTGGTTTTTTTTCGGTCTTGGTCTTGGTCTTGGTCTTGGGGTGTTTGTCTTGGTCTTGTCTTGGTTTTATTTTTTGGTCTTGGATTTTTTAGTCTGAAAATTGGAAGAAATCTGGCTTGCCGAGACCCAAAATTTTCAAAAATTTTCGCCTGCGGCGCTGAAAAGGGAAGAAATCTGGCACCTTGGCCATCCAAAATCCTCAAAATTTTCGCCTGCGGCGCTGAAAAGGGAAGAAATCTGGCACCTTGGCCATCCAAAATCCTCAAAATTTTCGCCTGCGGCGCTGAAAAACCCAGGTCCCCCAACTTCATAATATTCCTTTTGATCCTTCTTAATCCACTTAAATTCCCCTTTAAACCTCAATATCCTCCTTAATCCAAGGGCGTAGCCAGGGGGTCGATCTCGATCACCAATATCCCCTTAATCCACCCTAATCCTCTGAAATATATCTCATTGATTTTCCACCCGGATAAATTCCCTAAAATTCTTTGAATTTCGCATAGATTTTTCGAAATTATAGGTGATTGTGCTGAAGTTGACTGTGATCGTGTCAAAATAACAAAAAATAAACCAAAAATTTGACCTATGGGACCTAAAAATTGTCTCGAGTTTTGTATTATTTTTGGTCTTGAGTCTTGGAGTTTTGGTCTTGGTCTTGAGTCTTGATCTTGGAAAAAATTTTGTCTTGGGTCTTGAGTCTTGAGTCTTGGAAAAATTTCGGTCTCGCACAGCTCTACTCTTTCGGTATTTTTGAGTTTGTCAGTAGCCTAATTATAATTCAACTTTTAGAGTGAAATTCAAGTTCGCCCCCTCCCACACACACTCATATTTTTCCTCAGAGTATAAAAATGGTCGGACTTAGACCAAATGGTCGGACTTAGACCAAATGGTCGGACTTAGACCTACAGAAAACCTCAAAAATATCGATAAAGCATATCTTCGTCAATCTTTTCTCGGGTCTAGCAAAGTATACCTTTACTAACTACTATATTTACCTAAAGGATAACCATAACGCTCATCATTCTTAGGTTCAATATATGTAATATTTTCATCATCAATCAAATTAACAAATCCATTTCCCTTAACACAATTGCCAACAGGGTTTTCTGTATTTATACATTTAGCTTCACAACAATCTTCCGTAAACCAAGGAGCTTCATTACTCTTTTCCTTAATCTCTTTCCATTTATTTGCAAGTTGAACAAAACACAATTGTTTATTGTTTAAATTTATTTGTTCCAATTCTTCAGTCAATTTACCAACATTTTTGTCAGTTGATTCTTCCATCTTTTATAAATTTACTATATTAAACTGCTTGAATGTTAGTGATATCAAGATAAACACTCCAAATCAAAATAAACACACACCTTTTCGTACATAAATGAGTCCGCAAAAATATGTCCGCAAAAACTGGTTTGGGATAACCCACAAGTACCAAAAAATCTCTCTTTATCTCCTCATTTAACTTATAAAGGATTAAGAAGTAAAAATTTATGCTCATCATGTTTTTCGGGCTTCATGTACCGAACTGTGGATTGCTGCTGCGGATTTTAAATTAGAATGGATTACGGCTTCGGAAAACTTTTTTACTTGTGAAAGTCCTGTTCACGCACCATTATGGTCTTTTTTGATAATAATCCAAAAATCTTGCTGATCAAAATTCCGTACAACTATTTTTGAAAGTAATTTCAGGAAATTTTTGTCCAATTTATAACAAATTTTATCAGCTGCTACGTCTCGGATCTAAAACCTGTACCCGAAAAACACACCCCCGAGCTCGACAGAATCTAGCAAAAACTTCTAAAATCACCTGTTTAACTTTATTTTCCAAACAAGCTATTTTTTCATTTTTCTGCTCAATTATTTCTTTTAAAACAGAATTCTGTTTAACATTTTCAATTTTAATTTCATCAATCATTTGTTGAAAAGTTTGTTTTAATTCTTCAACATTTATTTGATTTTCTGGCTTGAATTTTATCAAAAAATTAATTTTTAACAAAGAAGTTACGGCTCTTGACCAGATTACGCGTTCAATATTACCTTTACGTTCCAATGAAAGTTTAGGCGTCCAAAGAAATGTTTTCATAAGCTTTTAAATCTTAGCCGGCTCTAACCATAAAATATAGGAATAGAAAGCTCTCTCCGCCAGAGTTATTAAACGCACAAACTGACAATAAGTTTTAATACAGAACCGGGTCTTTGAAGAACCGGGTCTTCTTTGAACGCTTAAACTTTTCATTGGACGCGTAAAGGTGCGGGTTGACGCGTAATCTTGACAAGAGCCAAAATATTACCATTACCAAAACATTTTTATTCTCTATTTCATTCCCTTCTTTTAATTTGCTATTAGTTTGCTTAAAATTTTAAAAATTTATTTGAATAAATTTAATTTTTATTTTACAATTAATTCATAATCAGAATCGGAAGATATATCTTCTTTCATTATTTAGTTAAGTAAAGTTTACTTTAAAAAGAATCTAGAAAAATTATATCAGAAATTAAATTGAGTTCTAGTATAAAACTTGAATAATTTCCTGAAATTATTTTAAATTAAAACTTCATTGAAAAAATTTATTTAGATGAGTAAACTAAATGTTTATTCAAATGAATAAGACTATAAATAAGATTCCTCTTAAATAATTTTTTGTGCTAAATAAACACGCCTCGTTTACAGTAGCAAAAAATTTTTTTTTGAATTTTTTTATATTTTCCCAGATAAGTATTTGCTTTTAGCCTGAGTTTTTAATAAAAGAAAAAACCCAGACAGGATGGACTAGTTGTTACCTACATATTTTTTATTGCCCCTAAACTAAAACTACATACTTTTCCATAAATATAATAATTAAACTTCTTTTTCCTTAAGCAATTTCCCAGTCAAATAAAAAGTTTTCCATGGACAAATTTTTTACTATATGTATAATAGAGCTACAAAAATATACAAAGCTCAAAAGACTGAAGAAAATTTTTTTGATTTATAAAACATGAAAAGAAAATTTTCCCAAAGTTAAATGCCGACAATTTATGTAAAATGCCGACTAAACAGTGAAATGTCATGTTTGAGAGAATTATATTCAAATTTGGTACTT
This sequence comes from Meloidogyne luci, assembly GCA_902706615.1. Classification (NCBI taxonomy): domain Eukaryota; kingdom Metazoa; phylum Nematoda; class Chromadorea; order Rhabditida; family Meloidogynidae; genus Meloidogyne; species Meloidogyne luci. The sequence continues at coordinate 1,619,921 of CACSLI010000165.1, read as the reverse complement.
TTCCGTTATGCAATGTTGAGTCCCCCGTGTATTGAGTCCCCCTACCTTAATTGAGCCACCGTTTATTTAATAAGATTAAAAAGGATTAAAATTGTGATATAGAGGGATTTGGAGGAATACGAGGGATATGTATAAGTGAATTTTGAGCGATTAAAGCGGATATAGATGGATATTAAGAAATTTAGAGGGAGTAAGACGGATATTGTGGATTTGAGGGATTCGAAGGGATATCAAGGATTTGGGGGATTAAGAGGGATATCCATCCAAATTCTCGGATATCTTCGATAACCCTATGAGCAGAAAAATAAAATTAACAAAAACAATTTAAATCGGTAATCTTCCGCTTTACTGGTCCCTAGAAAAAAATGAGGAAAAAGTGCTAGTTCGACATTTTTGAGGCGTGCCAGTATGTAATCGAGCTTGCTGAGTAGGATTCTAAGCTTAGAATTTGTTTTATTTCGAATCCTGAACCCGAATTCGACCAAGTCGAACACGGGGTAAAAATTCAAAATTTCAAATTTTATGTCTAATCGGACTCGTCTCTTCAAGCTGAGTCGAATGGTATCAAAATTATTACGTTTCGACATCCTTAGACTAAGTTATGGTGTCTGATTTATATACGGAAGTCTAACCAAGCGTTATTTAATTGATCATAACTCAGTCTAAAGTTGTCGAAACACAATAATTTTGATATCATTCGACTCAGCTTGAAGAGATGCGTCAGAGTAGTGATAGCCTAATACTTTCGAATTTTTACTCCGAATTCGACTAGGTCGAATCCGGGTTCGGGGTTCGAAATAAACAAATTCTTAGCCCATATTCGGACTCAGCACACTCGATTACCTACTGGCAGACCTCAAAAATATCGAAAAAGTACTTCTTGCACATTTTTTTCTAGGGACCAGTAAAGCGGAAGATTACCTTTAAATCGTTTTCGCTCTCAAATTTTAAAAATCCGCAATTGATCGAAAAAATCCGAATTTTATATCTAAAATCCGCAAAAAATTATCTAACACAAAAATTGAATTAAAATCACATTATGCTTTATATTTTTTGACACCAACAATTGAATTAAGCAATTTTTTCACTACTAATGACCATCTTATGAAAATCCTAAAATTAGATGAAGTATTACACTCGACATGAACCATGTTTTCGCCGTCCCTAGTTGTAGTGAATTTTTTAGCCGAGACGAGCTCAAAAAATTCTAGACCAAGGCTTAACCCCAAGACCAAGACCGAAAAAACCGAGAAATTTCTAGGAATCAAGACTCAAGACCAAGAGTTTCGGACGTCTCTACAAAATATGTTAGCGCCTACATCAAAAACGGTAATTTCAAAAGTCTTTTTATTTTTATGTTTTGGTCTCTTCCTTTTAAATAAAAAAATTCGTTCGGCATTCTTTTTTATTTTATAAATGCTGCACTTTAACGTAAATAATAAGGTAAATATTTTTAAATTGTCTAAAATTGATTTTACATCATTCAAATGCACTATTTCTTATTTAAAGTTTATCCTAATTCAAAGGCTTTCCCCTATCCCATTTTATTTTTAAATTACTATCGCTAATAAATAATTAAAAACTCCTAAAGAAAAATAATAAATTGTATAAATTTCAATTTATAATATGTTTGGTAGTGATCAGAATTTATCAGAATTCAGTAGTGATTAGAATTTTGTATCTTAACGTATTCCGTACCTATGGACGAAGATACATATATGTCCATGAAAATCGAAATACCATAGGGGGAGTAAGGAATCGAATGTTATGTGTTTTGAAGATTGAATGGTATGTGTTTTGTATCGAAATTTAGCCTCCGCTATACATAATCTACTACAGATATACGTTTTCATAATTCTGTTCGTTACTGGATAATATTTTTTCTGGGACTTAGGAATTTATTTCGTGTATAACATTATAACTAATTTTAAATATAGCTTGTTAAAAAAAGATTGAATATGAAGAAAAGTTTATCAATTTCATTATTTTATTTTCTCCAATTTGCTTCTAACGTATTAGGTAAAAATTCTATTGAGAGTTCATTACATGAATCTATTGATGCTAATGAAGCTCAAGTTGAAAATGACAGTGAAGGTGATGAAGAAAAATATTTTTCGGTATTTCTATTTTATAATAATCGTTTTTTAAATATTTTAAATTTAAACTGAAGTTAAATCTTCTGGATAATAAACATTTTGATTTTGCTAGTGGACTTGAACCTCTTTCGGAAATAATACTTGATGTTTCTGGAAAGTTGGTTTAATAATTAATAAAATATTTAAGATACGATATTATTCTTGATTGGTACCGAATGTTAACAGCTATGAGTACCGAAGAAAACTTCTTTCGAGTGTACACCTCGTTTCATTCTTGGATAAGTTCAGTCTGGCGCCCTATAACTTCTGAAGAGGCTGATAATTTTTAATGTTCTTGGTTCGATTTGATAGCACATTAAATAAGCTACAATATACCAGAAAATCAAAATTCTTGACTAACTGTTAAAAAAGTTATGTTCGAAAAAGTTCTTTCGGAAATACTTCTTTCAATTTCGTTAACGTAGTATTTTTGTACACAAAAGAAAATGACATAATTTTTAAAGTTATCTTATTTGGGGAAATTAATAATGATATCAGGGGTTTAAATTGATGTATATGGGAGATATCGAGCGATTTGAGAGGATAAAGATATTTCAGAGTGAATACGAGATTTTTTCCCCAAATCCCGTTATCTACTATAAATCCTCTTAATGCCCATATATCTTACCTATATTTAATGAGTAAATATTAAATTATTTTAGTTAAAAACAAAATCCCGCTTTTGGAAAATAACAATTTATTAAAACAATACGAGAATTTGAAGCTATCTCTTTTATATTATAGAGGAGAATTAGCTGATATTTTAGAGATGATTAATGATCAGTTAAATTTAAAAATTAAATTACAGGTTAAAATTTTATTTTTAAATTTAGAAAATTTTTAATTATGGGAATTGAAATTGCTTACAGATATCGGTTCTCAACCAAAAACTATATACAATAAATAATTTAAATCTGTTAGTTATGTGTTCACAAGAACAGCTGTCGATTCTTGAAAATCTACGAATATCCGGAACCGAAACGTTAACATCTCAAAAGGGCGCGCAAGATAGGGTGCGGCACAAAACGGCATATATTGGGAGCCAATGGCTCCTCTTTCTGATCCAATTGTTACTTATTCCCAATACCCTTCTTCCGTAATGATATGGGCCGGTATTTCTAAGTAAAGTCTTCAGTCAGTCAAGCATATTTTTGCTTCACCTTCATTTTTTACTCTTTTTAACGCAACAATTAAATAACAATATCCATTCAACTTTATGTGTAATTTATTGTCCTACTTATATTTAATTTTTTTATGTATTTATAGCGACATAGAACAAATATATATTCGAAAATCATAAAAAATCCTGATAACGTTCCGGATGATCATATTGAAAAAGTAAATTTATAAATAATAATTCAAGTTATTATTATAATTAATTGTAGATAAATGAATATCAGAAAAAAATTAAATCGAAAAATAAACAAATTAAAAGATATGAGGCAAAAAAACAAAAGAATTTGAGCAAACAAAAGGAAATTGGGGATAATCTTCGTAAAATTTATATTCTTGTTAAAGAAGCTTATATTTCAGTACAAAATGGAACAAATATTAACGAAATAACTAAGTCTGGTAAAAGGTCTAAACGCAAACGTCAAAACTATAGGTATATTTAACTAAGAAGCAACGGTAATTTTGATTTAAAAAATAACAGACAAATTTGTTTTAAACCACGAACATTTTATTTTAGAATTTAATCTGATTTACTTGGGATATAAACTTGAGATATAAACTTGGGGTGTAAACTTGACAGTATTATGTAAGCATTAAATTTTATCCGTGCTTACCACGATGTCTATACAGAAGATTTTCTGTTCGGTTCTTTGGATATTTTTGGTTTACGGAAGAATTTTGTTAAAGTTATAACTCTATGTAGTTTTATTATAAGTAATAAAAGTTGATTGTGGTTATGTAGGAAAATGATATTTGGTTATTTCTTGTATGCGCTAGACTAGATAGTTAAAAATTTTGAACATCTTTAAAATTTCCTTTAAATCATTGTCAGACCCCTTGCGGATTTTCAGAATTTATAACAAAATATAGTTTATGTAACTTCAAAAATGAGGCATTTTTAAGAATAACCTAACTTATTTTAAGTTTATATACATAATTAATTAGATAATTAATTCTTTAATTTATATATTTATAAAATTTTTATTTTTAATTTATAAAGTCCAACGGAATCTAAGACAAAAGAAACTACTGCTGAAAATAAAAATTTAGAATTAAAAGAAAAACAAAAGCGTCATAATTATATGCTTCGATCAGGATATAATGTGTAGATATTTTAATTAATTTCTTTATGGAATATTTTTTCTAAATGTTTTCCTGAATTTTTATTTTTTTATTCTATAGAATTATTGAGAAATTATGTTTTTATCTATTTTCGTTTAACTGGGGAATTTTTAAAAGGAATTTGCCACTCTATATGACAATTACATCAATATATATGACAATTAAAAAACTTGTAAAGTCTATTATTTAGGGATATTTTTCTTCAAATAATGATAATTTTTTCAAATAATGAAATTAAATTTTGTTAGAAATATTTATTTTTTAAATTTTAAACTTGGTTTTTGAACAATCTTTACTAATTTACATGCATTTTATATTTATTTACATCGCAACTATTTTATTATCACAAGTAAAATTGAAATAAAATTTTTAGATCTTTGTTAAATATTTTTTTAAATACCTGAATAATGCTTTTTAATTATATACATATTATATTATTACAAATTATTGTAATCAAAGAAATCCCCATCAAGATTATCATACCTATTTCTAACCCTATTTCTAAACCTCAATTTAATCCCGTTTAGACCTCTTAATCTCCTAATTCTTTCAAATTACATCTAATTAATTCCTTCTAATTAATACGCCCATTAATCCCTAATACCCCATTAATCCCTTCTAACTCCCTTAAGTCAAACCAAATACTATAATCCTTCAAATCTTTTAAATCACAATTAATAACTTCTTTTAAATCCCTCCAGATTTGAAAGACCTTTTATCTCTACAAAGTAAGTAAATTGGATATCTGAAGGTTAGAATATAAATTTTAAAACTTCTAGAGTTCAAAGGGGTCTTAAGCATAGTCCACATCTAAATTGTTATGGCTAGTGTTAGGCAAACGCGATTTTTCGGTATCGGTAATCGGTATTTCGGTAAAATACCGATACCGCACAATACCGCGGTATTCTTGATTGAGTCGGTATCGGTATCGGTATTTCGGTAAAATACCGATACCGAAAAATACCGACGAAAAATAGTCGGTATTAGTGTTATTCACGAGACGATATATCGACGATATTTTTCGAGATATCGCGAGATTTTTTTCGAGATTATCGATCTCGATCTCGTCTCGATCAATTTTTGAAAAAATCGAGATTTTTCGATATCGAGATTTTTCGAGACTGGTGGGAATACAACTGGTTTAATCATCATTTGAAACAACATCCAGCGTATTTACATTAAGGTTGTCGGATCCGGATATCCGGATCCGAAAAAGGCCGGATATCCGGAGATTTTCGGCTCGGATACCGGATCCGGATATCCGAAATTTTCGGTTCGGATACCGGATCCGGATATCCGAAATTTTCGGTTCGGATACCGGATCCGGATATTCGAAGATTTCTAACTATCCGACAACCTTAATTTACATTTAGATCATAATTATATTGATTGTAATAAATTTTTATTCAATTCTAAGGGATTATAAAAAATATCGAAATATCGCGATAATCTCGAAAATTTTGGACCGAGATTTTTCGATATCGAGATTTTTCGAGATTATCGATCTCGATCTCGTCTCGATCAATTTTTGGAAAAATCGAGATTTTTTCGATATCGAGATTTTTCGATAATCTCGATCTCGATCTCGAAAAATCGCAAATGAATAACACTAGTCGGTATTACCGCGGTATTTCGGTATTTTTTGAAAATTGCAAATTTAATACAATAAATGTAAAATAAATTTATAAATAGTGAATAAATAGTGAATCTAGTATTTGTAATGAATCAATGGAAATGTTTGGTTCAGAAAAATTAACATTTCTGCATTTACTCTACTCAAAAGTGATCGCCTGTAGTCAAAGATCATATGAACTTTCGCGCCACTTGTGCTGCCTCCAGTGATGTCAAAGTTCCAAAATTTCTCTGGAATCCATTTCCAGAACTAGGCTTTTAATTTTTGTAGTTCTAGTTCCAGTTCCAGAACAGATTTTTAATTTTTGTAGTTCCAGTTCCGGAACTCCATTTTTGAAATTCCTTAGTTCCAGTTTCAGTTCTGGAACTAGTTCCAAGTTACTTACCCCTTGATGCCCGTGATATCCCGTCCACCTATATCACTCTTATTAGTGTAAGGTTAATGGAGCCAAAAACTTCTATTTTTAGCGCCGCAGGCGAAAAGTTAGAGAATTTTGGAAGATCCTTAAGCCAAAAACTTCTATTTTTAGCGCCGCAGGCGAAAATTTTGACAATTTTGGAAGATCCTTAAGCCAAAAACTTCCATTTTTAGCGCCGCTGGAAAATACCGAAATACCGAAAAATACCGCGGTATTTTGATTGAGGCGGTATCGGTATCGGTATCGGTATTTCGGTAAAATACCGATACCGAAAAAATACCGATTTTTTAAAAACTGTGCGGTACCGTATTCGGTATAGGTATTTCGGTAAAAATACCGCGGTATTACCGAAAAATACCGCGGTAATACGGTACCGTGACCAACTCTAGTTATGGCCGACGGCTTAGTATTTTAACTTTTATTATCCTAGTCTCTCGAATATGAGGATTTAATCTAACTTATTTATTTAAAATACTAGCAAGATTTATTTAAAGTTTAATAAAAAATTTGTTTACAATTTGATATAGGTAGTTTAGTTTTAGATTATTTCAATTGAAGGTGGATTAATAAAGAAATATTTAAAGTTTTACATATAGAATAAGGAACATTTAAAATAAATTGATAAGGAATATTTAAATTGTTTTTACGGGAAGAGGAAAAATAAAATTATTTAAAAATAAAAATAGTTGATTACCACAGGGGCTAATAGAGATAAAATTTTCAAAAATTTAAAATTTGAAAATTTTTAAATAAAAATTAATTTGTAAATTATTCTTTGAATTTTTAAATTGATTTTTTTATTTATAAATGTTTCAAAATGTTAAAATTTTTGAAAAATTTTATCTTTATTTGCCACCGTATTAACATTTTTCACATATGTATATGAAGTAAGGTTGCACTCCGAACGCTCAGGGGCGGGTGTGTTTTTCGAATTATTCTCCGAACGCTCAGGGGCGTCTGTGGTTTTCGAATTATTTTGGAGCGGAGTTCGGGTCGGGTGAGCAAAATAAATATTGTCGAGGTAAGGGGTTTTAATTTTAAATAAATTTTAAGAAAAAATAATCAAAAATACCACGAAAACCAGAAGCTTTTTTGGTTCGGGGGTTGGGAATTCACTTTTTTCGGGGCGAGGTTCAAATCGTGGAAATTCTGAAAAAATCTTTAGGGAACGGGGTCGGAGTGCATCGCTAATATGAATCCAACATTAATTAAAATAAATTGAAGGAATTAAATAAAACAATAGTTTAAAATTATATATATTTTAAAAATTATGTAGAATAGCTCGGATTAAAACAAGAATGTCATGATAGATTTTTTATTCAATTATCGTGGAGTATTCTTAAACTATTAAAAAAAGCTTTTCGATATGGTGTGTTTGTTAAAATACAAATAATTGGGTTAAACACAGGTGTTAAATGGAAAGAAATACCAAATAATACTCGAAACATATTCGTTGTATTGTTGTTTGTCTTTGAAATACTTAAAATAAATATGATTCCTGCTTGGTTGATAAATGGTACGACAACCTAAAAAATTAATTTCAAAATAATATTAACAATTTTAACTGAAATTGTTTTCTTAAATTGATATGGAGATATTAGTGAAATCAAGCAAACTTGCGTAATATTTTATTTCGTTGCATTACACCAAATTCACTTCATTACTTGTTGCATACAGATTCAGGTACCTTGTTCATATATCCCCCCTCCCCACCCCACCGCTATAAGATTCTAGGATTAATTTTTCTTTTATTCTTTTTTGCCTAGGAATGGTCAAATTTTAGCCCCTGTTACAGATAGAATTAGTTGTACAAATACCCATCGTTGGCAATAGTTTTTGATTGCAGAAGTTGGTGTTTCGTGATATAGATTGACTCAGTTGGGTTGAGGAATAAGTTTATAACAGGGTTCTCATTTGTTAGTATCGGACACACCGCAGGTCGATACATAACATACATAATTAATTCGACACCTGGGTCGACCGGCGCCGTCTGTCCTTCGTCATTCTTGCCTTTTGCAGTGGCGCGGTCGAACAGTTAAACTCTTAATTGAGTAGTCTAAATTGAGTAGTACTTATTTTGGAAGTACAGTACTTTGTATTTTTGTAGCGTACTTATAAATTGAAAATTCTCCCGCTATGTACTTATAAATTGAGCTTTTTGTACTTTAACTTAACGTTTTTCCGATGAGAACCCTGGTTTATAATAATTGTCTGTCATTGAATATGCCACAAGGAAATAAAATGAAATTAGCGGAGGTAGGTCTGTCTGCCTATTATTTGCATTCTACAGGAAAAAACGCCTAAAAACTCACCATAATAAGCATAACTTTTGTTATAAGTTTATTCAGTTTTTTTACATTTCCATTAAAAGTTGAGTTTAAATTGACAAATCTAATCATTTTGAATGCACAAACAAGTGCTATTAAATAAGGTAGTATTTGAAAAATATCAACAGGCAAACTTGTCAAAAGTGTTATCTATTTTATTGAATATAATTTCTTAGAAATATTTCAAATAGAAATTACCTTTTCCATTTTATATTGAATAAACGGCCATGTCATGTTAAAATTATCAAAATCTTTAATACCTCCCTTTGAATATGGCATAAAAAACAAAATCTCATCAATAATATATAATAACGCCACAATTAATGTAACCAATACCATGAATAAATAACGACGGAAATTAATTTTCATATTCCTATTAATATGTATTTGAGACGAAAAGGTAATAGTGCGTTTATTACCCCTTTTTCTGAAACCCTTTGTCGCATCTGTTCTTTTTTATTGCGAATTATATTTGTATTTGAAAGAACTCTTCGAGCTAAGTTGAAAAAAACTCTTCGAGCAAAGTTTTTTCACACAAACTCAATGAAATATGTGTAACTTACCGTATTTATTCTAATATAACGACGTTTTATTTTTCAACCCTCTTCTAGGGTGTCGTTATAATAGAGACTGTCGTTATAATAGAAACTGTCGTTTTATTTTTAACCCTTTTTTATAAAATATTTCAAAATTCACAAAAAATTTGACTATAATTCAATGGATATACCACTTATCAATCCCAGTTTTCTTATTTTCTCCAAAATCAATTCTTCTAAGATTTCTCCCCTCCACCCCGAGTTGATCAATATCTATACAGACTAATGCTCGACAAATGGATTTTTACCGGTACCGGGAGTTATGAACATGATTCGAGCAAGGAATCAGCTTCATAATTTTGTCTAGAATCGTTAAATCTAAACAATTATGGTATCATTGAAAGAGCTCGAAGAGCTCTTTCAAATGATATATGCTGCAAAATAAAAAAGTGCAAAATAATCAGGGATTTAGTAAAAATGTGGAATAAACGATACAATTACCGAAGTAAATATATTTTTTTATTTTTTAAATTTACCTATTCAAAATTAAATATCTATAAATAAATTGCAAACACAATCCATGTAAATTTAATAAACCAATATATTTCCACAATGTAGTAAAAATATAAGATATAAATGGATTAAAATTTTCCTTCATCAAACTAAGCAAAATTCCAATAGGGAACACAGCAATTGTATTTCCTTCTGTATCAGGCAAATAAAACTATAATATATTAAATTAATTAGGTTATCAACTAAGTTTTGAGCCACGTCATATTACTATGTAGGTTTAAAAATTTATACTCAATTTCTGATCTCAAATTTACTTAATATTTTTGAAATACATTCTCAATAATGTTTTATTGATTTTCTGAAAGTTTAAAAAAATTTTCCTTATTTAAAATTTATAAAGAAATTTTAAAAGTTTAATGGAAAATATGATATTCGTGTCGAACAAATACGAGTGTGATCTTAGACATGATCCTGAACATTCGGCAAAGGAATCATGGCATAATACTATAAACACTGCAAATGGAGTGGATATTTCTTGTCTAATTGAAATTGTTTAATTTAAATTATTCTTGAATTATTTATTTTCTGATTTTATTTTTTTAATAAATAATTCAAAGTTATGTATATTTCAATTAATTTTTACCACTAAAATAAACATTTGAACAGTTAACATCAAAATATCTATAACACAATTTTGTATCAGAATTTGACTGTGTGTTTTCATTTCTTTTGGTGTTTTAAAAATAATTAAAACAATCAGAATAATATTTAAAGGAAAACCAATTAATAAACAAGCAAAATAATCGAATTTAAATAAAATATCAAGTAGATCTGGGGACATTTTTTAGAGTTTACTTCCTTTAATTATAAGTAATTCTTTAATAAGTTAACAACGAATTTAAATAGTCTCATTAAAAAATTTCACACTAATAATTTGTATATTTTTAAAATATTTTTGAGAAAAATATTTTTATGAAAACTTTGTTTATATTTAATATTTTTTTAATTGCTTTGTTAAGTTTTGTTGAGAAAATTACTTTGGAAAGTACAAAAATGCCATAATTTAATTCTACCTGTTTTATGTCTTTCAACGTGAAAAGTTATAATATTAAATAATAAGTATATAATTATTAATATATATTATTAAATTATATACGTATTATTTAAATTATAGCCCTTTAAATTGTTTCATGTCTTAACATCTAAAGTAGAGGTGAATCGGAAATGACGAAGGTGCCGGAAATCGGAACTTTCGCAAATCGGAAATGGCGCAAAGTCGGAAGTAGGGAATCAGCCTAAATTTTTGGAAATCGAAAGTTGAAAATCGTGAATGCCAGATGACGAAATTCCACATGAAAAATGTCAACAAGAAACTTTTTACCAAATTTGCAAAGAAAATTGAAAAGGAAAGTAATCTGCATGATTGAATTCGGGATGATATTGAAAGTGGCAAATTTGAAGTGATTAAAAGAGATATGTATTGTGATAATTTAGAGGTTCAAATATTTATTTAATTGAAATTATAAAGGTTAATATTGAATTGCAACCAGAGCTGGTTCAAACAAAAATCTTCGAAATCGAAAATTCCTCCTCTTCACCGTATAGCGAAACTTCTTGAATGTTTGAAAGCAAGATAATCCACTAATATCCGTTCAATTCCCGTCTAATTCCCATGATCCGACTATATCCCCTGAAATCAATCGGCCAGTTTTTTATGCCAAAAATCTTCCCTTTTCAGCCCCAAAAGCAAAAATTTTGTTAATTTTGGAAGGCAAATTCACCATATTTCTTCCTTTCTTTCGCAAATTTGGTTAAAATTTTGTCAATTCTTTTTCGAATCGAAGCTTATTCTTTCGAGTCATTTGTTTAAAGCCTCATTTTTATCGAACTAGCCCGGCCAAGTCTTTTTAAGGCCGTAATTTGATGCTCGATCAACTTTCGAAACTAACCGAACAGGGCCGGAGTTCGTAATTAGATCAAATGAGATTTTATATATAAAATTAAATAAAAAATTTATTCTGAGCATAATATTACTATAATAAAAATTTTCTTAATTTTAATGAAAGGAAATAAATATCTAAAAAACAACATCTAAAAAATATTTTTATTTTCTAAGTCTACTATCTTTTTAATTATTTTTTTTTCAATTTTATCCCATTATATACAAAATAAAAAATACATAACAGACTTTTAATGCTTGAAATGTGTAAGCAATTATTTCACATGGTTGATTGGAATAATGGAAAATAAAAATGTAAACTTGAGCTAAAAGCTTTTTGCTTTGTAAAGACCATGTTTAGTTCAAATTAAAACCAACTAATGAGTAAATTCATTGTAAAGTACGGTAGTTTCATAATCTTGCCATTCTAGCAAAAATGCACTTTAGTTAAAAATAATTGTCATCTCGAACAGTGTTGCGTCGTAATTACAATTTACGGCATGTTTTGAGTTACGAATTACGATTAAGAAAAAAATTTTTGATTACGATGCAACTCTGATATTAACCCATAATCCTTCGTATAATTTTAATTTTATTTTTTCTTTTAATTTTATCGATATTCTTTTTTATAATGTTAATAAATTACCAAATAATAATTGTAGTTTATGATCGTTTTTAAATAATTATTTTAAATTAATATTACAAACCATCATTGGTTTGTAATATTTCTCCCGCTTATTATCTTTAGCGGGAGAAATATTCCCGCTTATTATCTTTCAATATCGGTTTTAAGGTGTGTATAAATATTTTGCCTTCGCCAAAAAATCGAACTGCGAAAGGAAGAAGTCTAAAAAGGCGAAAATCGGCGAAACGAGAAGGACCGCAAAGACAAGACGTTTAACTTTAATATTAATGATAAAATATTAAATTGAATTAAACAAACTACAAAATACTTTTTTAAGAATGTGAGATAAATTTAAACAATACATAAAACAAACAATAAACTAGCAAATTTGTTATACATATAATAGTCAAAAATTGATTGTTATATTTATTTCTTATTTTAATAATTTTATTATTAATTCTTATATACTTACCTACTGAATATTAAAAGAATTTAAGATAAATATTAATATATGTATTTCAAGCAGGGGTTTCCGCAATTGTGGGCTGCGGATTGTGTAAACTGCGTGGTTTTTTTTGACTTGCGGACAGCGAATTGCGGCTGCGGCTTTAAAATAAAAATTGTGGACTGTGGCTGCTAGAATTTTTTTCATTTGCTGACACCCCTGATCTCAGGATAAATTTATATTTTTCTCTCCTAATTTTACATAAATATACATATTTTATTTTTAATAAGATAAAATGTTTTTATTAATATTATTATTAACAACAATATCTTCTCTATTATTATTTTGGACTGCAAAAAGGAAAAGTAATTATTGGAAAAATAGAGGAATTCCAGGACCAGAACCTCTTCCAATAAAGGGGAATATAGATCTAATTTTTGGAAAGAATCCTCTTTCATTGCAATTATTTAATTGGAGTAAAAAATATGGAAGAATTTACGGAATTAAACATGGATGGAATAATGTTTTAGTTGTTAGTGAACCAAAATTGGTTAAAGAATTGCTTTTTGAAAAATTTGAATATTTTCATGGAAGATTTGTAAATTTTTAAAAATTTTAACTTAAAAAATTATATAAATTTGGGCTTATTCTCTCTAATCTTATTGGAGCCTGGATTTTTTAGGGCCCGGATTTTTGAGTGTCAATAATGCTCTAACTGAACCTGAATGACTTAAACATTACTGACTTTCTCATTTTTCACTTTTTCAACCACACAGAATTTATGAAGTAAAACTACTGACTTAATCAGACTTGGTATTGGATAAGGATATGGATACAGAGAATCCGGATACGGTCCCCAAAATTCATGTCCATTACCAAGTCTGGCCTTAAGGCAAACATATGTCAACCCATTCAGTCATGTGAGTTTAACATGATATGAAATTTTCGAGTACAGAACGTCCATCATAATTAGAGTCCTGGGACGCCTTCTGGGAATTATAAATAAAAAATTTATTGAAAATAAAAAATAGTTTTAAATATAATAATTTTTTAAAGCTTTGCCCTATTATTGGTGATGTAGATACAAATAAATTTATTCATCTATTTTTCGCAAAAGGAAAGCGATGGAAACGACTTCGTTCAATTGCTAATCCAGCATTTTCAATTTCTAATTTAAAAAAGATAATGCCAATAATCGAGGATTCCATTAAAATAAATATTAATTTATTAAAAGAAGCAGAATCATCTGGAAAATATGTTGATCTACATGAGTGAGTATTTAACGAATAATAGAGTGTATAAGGGCCAATGGTACGGTAGTGTCCTTCTGTATCACTATTTAATTTGCAATAGGTACACCGTATCCCATAAATGGAATAAAAAGTTTTATTCGCCCAGAACGACGGTAGGACCACTTTAAAATCAAAAGGTATTTATTGTCTGAATTTATTCCATTGTCTGAATTTATTCTTTTTCTTAAAATAGAATATGATGGAAGCAAAAAAAAAGAAAATAGGGAAGGAGGGGGAGGAGGGGGGATTTTTGGATATGCTAAAAATTAAAAGTCAGAGTTAAATAAAATTTATTTTTCAGATATTTCGTAGAACTTGCTTTCGATATAATCGCTCGTATCGCAATGGGACAAAGAGACTCTAAACAATTTAAATCAGAATATTGTCAAATAGCTGTAGATACTTTTGCTTATGTTAACAATAATATTTTTGATTATATTGCTTTTATATTCCCTTGGATTGGAGAAAATATACTTGAACCTTTCGTTAGAGCCACAGGAAAAATCAGAGGAGATCCAAATATGATTTTGATAGATAAGCTTAATAAAGCTGTTAAACAAAGAAAAGAAGAGAGAATGAAGAAAATTGAAAGGAGAGAAGAAGAAAATGAAGAAAATTTAAATAATAAAAAATGGGTTGATTTTATTGACCTCTTTTTGGAGTCAGAGGCCGAAAATAATGAAATTGAATTTAAAATAAGTAATGGGACTTATAACAAAAAAGAAAAGGTACAAAATTTGTTATTAAAAAAATAACTTGAATCTTTTTTTCGAAAAATATTCAACTCTAGTCAATTTCGGGAGACCAAGTGAGAAATGCCAAGTTTTGGAAGGACAAAACCCCAGATATACAATTGAGAATAATGTAACAGCAAACCGGGTGGATATTGAAAGGCCAACCCATATTTTTAAAAGAAACATATCCTTACTTGTGTAAAAAAGTCCCGGTTTGCCTGGAACCGATTTGTAAGCCGGAACCGGATCCAATTTGAGTTCCGGTTCCTGGAACTGGAACCAAAGAACACCGGAACTTTCCGGAACCTGAACTTCCGGTGAAACTCGATAAATTTAAAAAAAATTTTATATTGAGAAAAATTGTTAGAAAAATTTAAAATTTTTATTTTAATTAATAATTTCAAAATTTTTTTATCTTCAGTTTGAACGTTGTAATACTTTAGAAGAAATGGTACTTAATTGTGTTCTCTTCCTTCAGGCTGGATTTGATACAACAGCAAATACATTAAGCTTAATATCACACAATTTGGTTTTTAACCCGCAAGTTCAAAAACGTTTATTTGAAGAAATTGAAGAAATTTGTGGATTAGAAGAAGGGGAGATGATTGATTATGAACAACTGTCTAAATTAAAATATATGGATGCTGTATTAAAAGAGACTTTAAGATTATGTCCAATTGCGAATGAGTTGGTTAATTATTTTTAATAAAATTTTGGAAATTAGATGAATATACAGAATAGTAAGAAAGCGGTATCATAAAATATTCCCCTTGTTCCAGTAAAGGGAACAATACAATAGAGAGACGAACATGTTTCTGTCGTTCCATGAACGGGAACAAGAGGAAATTTTGGGATTCCATCTCCCAATTGAAAAGTAATATTTTATAAAAATTTCGGTTATACCCCGGAAGGCGTGTGTGTCTTCAATTTTTTGGGGCGGGTTCGGGTCTTGGATAATGGAAATGGTCTTGGATAATTGTGAAAAAATCGTATTAATCAAAAATTTCTAATAAAAATCAAAAATTTTAAGTGTGGTCAATAGAAGATGTGAAGAGACTACAACTCTTGGGGAGATAACAATAGAGAAAGGAACATATGTTTCTGCCGATTTATTCACTTTACATAGAGATAAAAAAGTTTGGGGAGAAGATGCTGAAGAATTTAAACCGGAAAGATGGTTATTAAATGATAATATAAATACACAAACAGAATATTATTATCCATTTGGAGGAGGACCTAGAATTTGTATTGGAATGCGTTTAGCAATGGTGGACATTAAAATGGTTTTAGTTCATTTACTACGTTCATTTGAATTGGAGAGATGTTCTGAGACATTTGTGAGAAAATTGAAAAATATAAAAAAATAATTAAAAATTATTTTAGATAAAACCTAATTTGACAGGCCAAGGTGTTTTAAATTCAGGAAAGATTTTTGTAAAACTAAACCTGAAGAAATAAAGTCGAAGAATTATTTAAGAAATTTGTACAATTTGACTCGTCTTAAAATAAATTTTTGTCATTAAAATTTAAATAAACTCTATTATTTTAAAATTAAAAAAACATCTGGGTGATGGGAGAAAACATCTGGATGATGGAGACCCTTTAAAATAGACACTCCCACCACCTTTGACACTCCACCACCCAAAATCTTTTTTTTTTCTATCTATATATTTAAATTATTGGCCTTTTTCGTTAGATTGGGAAATCGGATTGAATGATTTTGAAAAAAATTTATGAATAAATAATTGACATAAAAATGTTTTTAAATTTTCCAGAAGTTCGGATTCGTTTTTCTTTGAAAATATTGAACCAAATTTTCTGTATTTGTACCAATAATCTTCCCAAAGTGTCATGAATCCAGAAAAAAAGAATATCAATTTCCGTTAAGAATGACAAAAGTTATAACCTAAACAAAGGCGGCCGCTAATTTGCCGCACCCTACACAGATATTAAAATATCATTTCAACACTCCCATCACCCAGATGTTTTTTTAATTTTAAAATAATAGAGTTTATTTAAATTTTAATGACAAAAATTTATTTTAAGACGAGTCAAATTGTACAAATTTCTTAAATAATTCCTCGACTTTATTTCTTCAGGTTTAGTTTTACAAAAATCTTTCCTGAATTTAAAACACCTTGGCCTGTCAAATCAGGTTTTATCTAAAATAATTTTTAATTATTTTTTTATATTTTTCAATTTTCTCACAAATGTCTCAGAACATCTCTCCAATTCAAATGAACGTAGTAAATGAACTAAAACCATTTTAATGTCCACCATTGCTAAACGCATTCCAATACAAATTCTAGGTCCTCCTCCAAATGGATAATAATATTCTGTTTGTGTATTTATATTATCATTTAATAACCATCTTTCCGGTTTAAATTCTTCAGCATCTTCTCCCCAAACTTTTTTATCTCTATGTAAAGTGAATAAATCGGCAGAAACATATGTTCCTTTCTCTATTGTTATATCTCCAAGAGTTGTAGTCTCTTCACATCTTCTATTGACCACACTTAAAATTTTTGATTTTTATTTGAAATTTTTGATTAATACGATTTTTTCCAAGACCAAGACCTTTTACACTATCCAAGAACCGAAACCCGCCCCAGAAAATTGAAAACAGACGCGCCTTTTGGATTACAACAAAAATTATTAAAATATTACTTTTCAATTGGGAGATGGAACCCCAACTTTTCCTCTTGTTTACGTTCCTGGAACAAGAAGAATATTGTATGATACACCTTCTTACTAATTTGAATATTTATTGGTACTTTATTAATATCACCCCGCCCCTCTATCTGAGTCTCAGATTAATTTTCCTTCTTTATAAATGTTAAATTTTGCCGTTTATTTAAGCTCCAACATTTTATTAAAAATAATTAACCAAGCCCTATTATAAGCCCACCGATAGGAGGTATTGAAAAATATAAGCCCAGGGCTTATATTAGGATATTTACGGTATTTATTTAATTTCCAAAATTTTATTAAAAATAATTAACCAACTCATTCGCAATTGGACATAATCTTAAAGTCTCTTTTAATACAGCATCCATATATTTTAATTTAGACAGTTGTTCATAATCAATCATCTCCCCTTCTTCTAATCCACAAATTTCTTCAATTTCTTCAAATAAACGTTTTTGAACTTGCGGGTTAAAAACCAAATTGTGCGCTATTAAGCTTAATGTATTTGCTGTTGTATCAAATCCAGCCATAAGGAAGAGAACACAATTAAGTACCATTTCTTCTAATGTATTACAACGTTCAAACTGAAGACAAAAAAAATTTTGAAATTATTAATTAAAATAAAAATTTTAAATTTTTCTAACAATTTTTCTCAATATAAAATTTTTTTTTAAATTTATCGAGTTTCACCGGAAGTTCAGGTTCCGGAAAGTTCCGGTGTTTTTTGCTTCCAGTTCCGGGAACCGGAACTCAAATTGGATCCGGTTCCGGCTTACAAATCGGTTACAGGCAAACCGGGACTTTTTTATTCCTGTAAGGATATGTTTTTTTAAAAATATGGGTTGGCCTTTCAATATCCACCCGGTTGGCTCTTACATTATTTTCAATTGTAAGCTGCGGATTTGTCCTTCCAAAACTTGGCATTTCTCACTTGGCCTCCCGAAATTGACTAGAAAGGAAACTGTGTCGAATACCATTTTTTAATATTTTAGAAAGGAAAAAGGAGGGGGGACTAAGTTGAATTTTACGAGATTTTGTACTATTTTTACATGGGGGCCGTACTAATAAAGGGAGCCGTACTAATGAAGGGGGCCGTACTATTTTTGAACCCTCTCGAAAGGGCCGTAGTAATAGAGGGGGCCGTTCTAATAAAGGGGACCGTACTATTTCAGTAAATCGGTATGTACCTTTTCTTTTTTGTTATAAGTCCCATTACTTATTTTAAAATCAATTTCATTATTTTCGGCCTCTGATTCCAAAAAGAGGTCAATAAAATCAACAAATTTTTTATTATTTAAATTTTCTTCATTTTCCTCTTCTTGCCTTTCAATTTTCTTCATTCTCTCTTCTTTTCTTTGTTTAACAGCTTTAGTAAGCTTATCTATCAAAATCATATTTGGATCTCCTCTGATTTTTCCTGTGGCTCTAACGAAGGGCTCAAGTATATTTTCTCCTATCCAAGGGAATATAAAAGCAATATAATCAAAAATATTATTGTTAACATAAGCAAAAGTATCTACTGCTATTTGACAATATTCTGATTTAAATTGTTTAGAGTCTCCTTGACCCATTGCAATACGAGCGATTATATCGAAAGCAAGTTCTACAAAATATCTGAAAATAAAATTTTTTATTAAATTCGACTGCATATCCAATTATCCCACCCCGCACCCCACCACTCCCCATTTTGATTTTTTCTGTTTAAGTACTTCATTTTCTACTTTTAAAAAAATAAAGGCAAATAATGGCCAAAGAAATCTATGGTCTATGGTTTGATTTTAAAATTATGGGAATACAGTGTACCTATTGCAAATTGAGTAGCGCACACAAGCACACTACCGTACCATATGTTATAAAAGCAGAGCCAGGTATAAGTGAAACATCTCTTGATCGCACTTATCACGCCAAATCCCTTGATATCCCTTTTAGTCCCTTCAATTATAACTCCAATCCATCTTAATCAATTCAAATCCTCCGATATACTCCATATTTCTTAATTTTGAAAACTTTTGATATTTTTGAAAATTTTGGTAGGCCAAGTCACCAGATATTCTGATAAAAATTGCAGATTTTTCAAATGAATTTCGTAAACGGGAATTCCCGATTTTTGGAAATCACGACCTAGAGCTGTAACATTCCAGCTATATACCTAGAGCTGGAATTATTCCTTAAATAACTCACTCATGTAGATCAGCACATTTTCCAGACGATTCTGCTTCTTTTAATAAATTAATATTTATTTTAATAGAATCCTCGACTATTGGCATTATCTTAAAATTAATTATTTTTAATTAGAAAATAGTCTTTTTTTTTACTCTTTTTAAATTAGAAATTGAAAATGCTGGATTAGCAATTGAACGAAGTCGTTTCCATCGCTTTCCTTTTGCGAAAAATAGATGAATAAATTTATTTGTATCTACATCACCAACAATAGGGCAAAGCTTTAAAAAATTATTATATTTAAAACTTTTTTATTTTCAATAAATTTTTTGTTTATAATTCACAGAAGGCGTTCCAGGACGAGCTAAATCTTATTATAATAAACGTCCAGTACTCGAAAATTTCATATCATGTTAAACTCACAGACTGAATGGGTTAACATATGTTTGTCTTAAGGCCAGACTTGGTAATGGACATGGATTTTGGGGACCGTATAAGGATATTACGGCGAATATAGGCGGATATCCGCAGGCATCTTGATATTCCCTGTATCCACTTCCTTATCCATTACCAAGTCTGATTAAGGTAATAGTTTTACTTCATCAATTTTGTGTGGCTGAAAATGTGAAAAATGAGAAAGTTAGTAATGTTTAATCATTCATGTTCAGTTAGAGCTTTATTGACCCAAAAATCCGGGCCCTAAAAAAATCCAGGTTCCAATTGGATTAGAGAGAATAAACCCTAATTTATATGATTTTTACTTTACAAAATTTTTAAAAATTTACAAATCTTCCATGAAAATATTCAAATTTTTCAACAAGCAATTCTTTAATCATTTTTGGTTCACTAACAACTAAAACATTATTCCATCCATGTTTAATTCCATAAATTCTTCCATATTTTTTACTCCAATTAGATAATTGCAATGAGAAAGGATTTTTCTTTCCAAAAATTAAATCTATATTTCCTTTTATTGGAAGAGGTTCTGGTCCTGGAATTCCTCTATTTTTCCAATAATTACTTTTCCTTTTTGCAGTCCAAAATAATAATAGAGAAGATATTGTTATTAATAACAATATTAATAAAAACATTTTTTCTTATTAAAAATAAAATAGTATATTAAAGTAAAAATTGGAGAGAAAAATTTAAATTTATCCTGAGATCAGGGATGTCCGCAAATGAAAAAAAAGTTTCCGCAGTCCCCGAAAATTATTTTAAAATCAGCAGCCGCAATCCATAGTCCGCAAGTCCGAAAAAACCAGAGAATTTACGCAATCCACAGTCCGCAATTGTGGACACCCCTGCTTGAAATATTTACATACTATTAAAATTTATCTTAAATTCTTTTTAATTATCAGAAGATATATAGTTAAAACTAATAATAAAAACATAATATTAAAATAAATATAACAATCAATTTTTGTCTATTATATAACAAATTTGCTAGTTTATTGTTTGTTTTATGTATTGTTTAAATTTATCTCAAATTATTAAAAAAAGTATTTTGTAGTTTGTTTAATTAAAATTTAATATTTTATCATTAATATTAAATTTATACGTCTTGTTTTTGCGGCCTTTTTCGTTTCGCCAATTTTCGCCTTTTTTGGACATTTTCCTTTCGCAGTTCGCTTTTTTGCAGAAAGACAAAATCTTTATACACCCCTTAAAAACAGATATGTGAAAGATAAAGAAAAAAGAATAGAAAATTCGGTTAAAAACCAAAAACATTCTGATTTTTTTCTTTCGCGATTCTGCACACCAATGGTTAATTAATTAACACACCTATTTCACACTAAATTAATTTCAAATGATTATTTAAAAAACACAATCACAAACTACAATTACTAATTGGTAATTTATCAACATTATAAAAAAGTATATCGATAAAAGTAAAAAATAAAATAAAAAATATAACAAATAATTATAAGTTAAATAAGAGTTACGTCGTAATCGAAAATTAGTGAACCGTAATTTAAAAAAAAATTCGTAATCATAATTCGTTTCGTAATAATCATAATTCTCTGTGCGAGATGACAATTATTTTTAACTAAAGTTCTTTTTTGCTAGAGATGGCAAAAAAGATTAAGGTTTAAAAAAATTTTATTATGAAACTACAGTATGCATTTACATTTAAGGAATAAGTTCTGCTAGTGACAAATTCTATTTAAAAATTCCCCAGTTCAAATCGAAAATAAAAATCTTGCATAATTTCTCAATAATTCTATAGAATACACAAAATTAAAATTCAGGAAAACATTTTAGAAAAAATATTCCATAAAGAAATTCATTCAAATATCTACACATTATTTCCTGATCGAAGCATATAATTGTGACGCTTTTGTTTATACATTATTTTGAGGTCTACGATATATAGAATTTTTATACATACAAAAGTATTAGGTTTTATAAAAAAGATAGTAATTATTTAATAAATAAACCAAAACCATTCAGTGCTTGTTAAAGCATATTAAAATTCTTTTTAATCAAATATCTTTTTGTTGTGTATGGGCGTCAGCCCTTAAAGTGTTTAGTATAAAAGCCCAGCCAATAGTTAGTTCGCGCTCCCAGTTTTAGTTCTTCTACCTACCTTCACCTGCTCTGTATTTTCGTGTGCGATAAACGTTTTGTTCTGATCTCTTCGTAAGCGGGGTCATAACAGTGGCGCGGTCGTGTAAAAAAGAACCAGTCTCGTCTACTTCGAAAAAGGTCGTCAACAGCTACAATAAGAAAAGTTCGGCAACGTCTACAAAAAAATGGCTCTGATAAGTAAAGTAAAAACATGGTGGGAAAACCATGAGTGTAATGTAAAGAATAGTGTTGACATTCTCCATGTGAGTTTGAGTGTGAAACCTAAATGGTTAACAAAAAAAGTGTTAGTGAACGGAACCGAAGTGGAATTCATTTTGGATTCGGGGGCTCAAATTAGTTGTATAAGTGAAGTGAAATGGAAGAATATTGGTAGCCCAAAGCTCACTGGAGTGCCCTGTAAGGGTAGAAGTTTCACAGGAAACGAGTTTAGTATGTTGGGCAGTTTTATGGCGAGTGTCGAAGTAGACGATAGTAAACAAGTATTGGTGACACATGTCACAAGTGAAAAATTGAATTTGTTTGGCCTGCCATGGATAATTGAAGTTGAGAATAAATTGTGATATCCAATAGTGTCTAGTATTAAAAAGAGTGAAGAGCCGATTAAAGTGTTAGAAATTGAAAAGGCACAAAGTAAAATTAGTGAAATAGTAAACAAATTGGCAGTGCAGTTCAAGAAAGTGTTTGAGCCAGGCTTAGGCCATTGTACAAAAATGAAGGCTCATTTGTATATGAAGCCAGGAGTGAGTCCAGTATTTGTACGGGCTAGACCAGTACCAATTGGCGTTAAAGACGCAATTGAAAAAGAGTTAAGTAGATTGAGTGAAATTGGAGCTATTAAGCCAATTGAATTTGCTAATTGGGCAGCGCCTATTTTAGCAATTAAAAAGGCAAACGGCAAAACAAGAGTGTGTATGGATTATTCAACAGGGTTGAATAATGCAATTGAATTGGATAGGCATCCTTTGCCAAAGCCTAGTGAAATATGGGCTGAGATACATGGAAGTAAAGTGTTTTCGCAATTGGATCTCAGAGATGCCTATTTACAGATTGAGTTAGACGAGCAATCTAAAAAAGTGGCGTGTATTAATACACATAAAGGATTGTTTGAAGTGCAAAGATTGCCGTTTGGAGTGAAATCAGCACCAGGAATATTTCAAAGATTGATGGATAAATTGATTAGTGGAATTCCTGGAGTGTTTGCCTATTTAGATGATTTAATAATAGTTTCTAAAAATATTGAAGATCATAAAGTGCAATTGTTTGAAATATTTGATCGAATTGAAAAGTGGGGATTAAAAATCCAGTTAGAAAAGTGTAATTTTTTTAAAGAAAAATTAAAGTTTTTAGGCCATATTGTATCTAAAAGTGGAATTGAGCCAGACCCAGAAAAGAAAAAGAAAATAAGTGAATTAACACGCCCAAGAGATGTTAAAGAATTGAAGTCTTTTATGGGTACAATTAATTATTATGGGCGATTTGTTAGTGAAATGCATAAGTATAGAGGGCCATTAGATAAATTGCTTAAAAAAGAAGTGAAGTGGGAGTGGGGCCAAGATCAAGAAAAGGCTTTCCAAAGTGTTAAAAAAGTGCTAAATTCTGATCTAATGTTAACGCATTTCGATCCAGAATTAGAAATAATAGTGACAGCAGATGCATCGAATTATGGAGTGGGAGCAGTAATATCACATAAATTTCCAAATGGAAAGGAAAAAGTGATTGAGTACGCAAGTAAATCATTGAATAATGCAGAAAAGAATTATAGCCAAATTGAAAAAGAAGGCTTAGCATTAGTGTTTGCAGTGCAGAAGTTTCATAAAATGCTATTCGGTAGAAAGTTCATATTGAGAACGGATCATAAACCGTTATTGGCCATCTTTGGTAAAAATAAAGGCATTAAAGTGTTTTCTGCATCAAGATTACAAAGATGGGCATTGTTATTGACAAATTACGATTTTAAAATCGAATTTGTAAGTACAAACCAAATGGGTATGGCTGATACATTGTCAAGATTGATAAGTGAAAAGAGTGAATTAGAAGATAAAGTGATTGCATTAGTTTCAAAAAGTGAAAATTGTAGTGATGAAGATAGTAGTGATGAGGACTCATTGTTAGTGGAAGAGTCAGTTAAATATGTATTAAACATAATGCTGGATGAAGTGCCAGTGAGTGCCGAACAAGTGAAGAGTGAGACAGAAAATGATAGTGAATTAAAAATGATTAAACAATTTATTAAAAATGGGTGGCCAAAAGTATTAAGTGATCCAGCATTAAGTATTTGGTCGAATAGAAGACAAGAATTAGAAGTGATCGATGAGTGTATTATGTGTAGTGGAAAAATAGTGATCCCAAAAACTTTGAGAAAAAGTGTATTGAAAGTGTTACATGAAACGCATCCGGGAAGTGCAAAAATGAAAGGAGTTGCCCGGGAGTATATGTATTGGCCAAACATTGGTAGAAATATTGATGATTGGGTCGCAAATTGTATAATGTGCCAATCAGCGGCAAAAAAACCAATTAAAAGTGAATTGCGACCATGGCCCAATACAAATAGAAATTGGGAAAGAGTGCATATTGATTTTGCTGGGCCGTGTAAAGACGGAAAAGTGTATTTTATTGTAATTGATGCGCACTCAAAGTGGCCTGAAGTGTTTGAAAATATGACAACATCAGCAAAAGATGTTATAAAGTGTTTTGAGTGGTTGGGAACCCATTACGGGTACCCAGAAACAATAGTGTCTGATAATGGAAGCCCATTCCGTTCAAATGAGTTTAAAGTGTATTGTCAAAATAAGGGGATTAGTCAAGTGTTTAGTGCCCCATATCATCCACAATCCAATGGGCAAGTGGAAAGATTCGTGGATTATTTTAAGAGAATGATGACAAAAAATTGTAATAAGAAGAATTGGCTCAGTGAAGTGTTATTGTTTTATAGAGCCAGTCCTCATGAGTCATTGGAAGGTAAATCTCCGAGTGAAGTGTTTCTTGGAAGAAAATTGCGATTAAATTTAGCGAGGTTAATACCGAAAAAAGTGAACTTCAAAGAAAATAAAGAAAAAACACCTCAACAAGTGAAAATGAAAACCTGGTTTGACAAACACCATGGAGTGAAAAACCGAAAAATCGGTAAATTAGTGTATTTCTTAAATTACCGAAAAGATGGTAAAATAAATTGGTTGAATGGTGAAGTGGAAAGTAAAAGGGGAGTTATCTATAAGATATACTCGCCAGTATTAAATGCCGTTGTAACTCGGCACGAAAATCAAATTAGAAATAGAAGTTTAAGTGAAGATTGTAATACGTTGTGGAAAAGTGAAAGTGTAAGTGATAGTGGGTCAAAAAAAGTTGATAAACCACATAAATATTGTTTGAGAAATAGTATTAGACAGCCTCAAAAATTAGTGATGACTTAGGAAAGTGTAAAAAAGTATGCTGAAGAGGCTATAAATTGTCCAGTGAAATTAGTGAGACCAAGAATAGTGTCAAGTATAGTGGGAACAAATCAAAGATGAAAAATGCGGAAGACGATAATAATATGGAGATGTAGATGAGCCCAAAAATATAATTGTGATAATTTTGCTTGTTTGTATTTTTTTGTAATGTTGTATGTATTTTTTGTTCCCATTGCCCTTATTCCCCCAAATTTTTGTATGTATTTTTGTTTGTTTGTTTGGCTGGCAAAGTGTTGAGTATATTGTAAAGCTTCGGCTTTAAGTGAAGCCGAACCTTTTTTTTTCAAGGGGGGAGGTGTTGTGTATGGGCGTCAGCCCTTAAAGTGTTTAGTATAAAAGCCCAGCCAATAGTTAGTTCGCGCTCCCAGTTTTAGTTCTTCTACCTACCTTCACCTGCTCTGTATTTTCGTGTGCGATAAACGTTTTGTTCTGATCAAACACTTTTAATAATTAATTGTGAAAAATTTTCAACAGAATTTTTTCAACAGAACCATAGTGACCAACGAACTTAGATGTACATATTATTGGGGATATATCTACTATAGCGAGGTCCGATTACAATAAACTAACTAATAACTTCCTTTTCACTTTTATCCCATAAAATATTAAATTGACTTTTTCTTGTATACCCTTCAGGTAAATTACTAGTATCTTTAACAAATCCATAACAAACATAATCATAAAAATCATCACAAGGATCTAGTAATGTATTTAAAGAACAATTAAGTGAAGTACAGCCCCACAAATTATCTAAAATTTAAATAAATTTTTAATTACCGGTATCAATTAATGAAAATAAATATTGTCATCCCACCCCCACCATTCTACTTTTCTATCTTCCATTTTCTCTTTTAAAGAAAATTAGGACTGCAAATACAAATCCAGAAAATCTATGGCGATAACTACCCTGCTGTTTTTAGAGCCTATGGTACTTTATTGTTAGTATGTAGAATAACTCTGGCTGAGGAGAGGGATTAAAAAGCATTATTTTTATCAAAATTATATACTTGATTTGTCTGGAGAATTTCTGTCAGGAGAAATTTCTGCATCAGCTGAAAATATTAAATTAAACTAATCGCGTAATTAATTCTTTTTAAATGGAAATGATTTTTCGATCCTCTCCTATTGGAGTTTATTTTAGGGAATGAGAAGGAGGTTGATTCAAGGTTATTTAGAGGTGAATTATTCTAGAGAGTGAATCTTTTAGAAGCATATCTTTAAAGTCGACATTGGGGATTTATTAAAATAATTTGATAATAGTTTTTGCTTTTAAAAATGTTTTTATTGCTGTAATATACGTAATACATAATAAAAATCAAAAATAAAAAAAAAATAAAATAAATAATAGGTAATAAATCCCTAATTGTTTACCCATAACGGATGGAGAAGGTCCGCCTGCAATGCTTTTTATTTTTGAATGAATTACTGACAAAACAATGTTTGCCAACAATAAAATACTTAAATAAAATAATATTGTTCTAGGAGACATTGGGAAATCACTTCTTTAAAATTAATATGTCCGGAAATAAAAAATTTGTTTAAAAATTTTAAAGAGGAAATACCTAAATGATTTTTAGACAGAAAAGGGCAAAAAAAAATTTTTTTAATGATATTTTATATTATCGTCTGCTTTTTCATCGGAAAGATTAAGAAATATAAAGTGCATTAATAACAATGAGGTAATGATAAATCAAGCTAAATCAAAACATTGAATTTTGATTTCGTTTTTTCGCAAAATAAAAGAATCTGTAAAAAGAAGTCCTCAAACAGGATCGGAGAGAAGCAAAATTTTCTACAAATATGAAGAATAATTTTTAGCTATGAGGTGTGATCTGGTTACAAAATTGCCAAAGACCTCTATAGAAATAGAAGAAAAACCTCTGAATAAATAGAAGAAAAATTCAAATTCGGCCCTATAAAACATTATGGTTATAAAATATAGAAGACACAACATTAACGCTGAAATTAAGGGAGTTTGTGTGTCAGCCCGGTGTCATACTAACCAATGTTGTCTCGCATATTCGCCTTCAGTCTTTTTAAAG
This sequence comes from Meloidogyne luci, assembly GCA_902706615.1. NCBI lineage: Eukaryota > Metazoa > Nematoda > Chromadorea > Rhabditida > Meloidogynidae > Meloidogyne > Meloidogyne luci. The sequence goes on along the minus strand of CACSLI010000165.1, from coordinate 1,592,101 downwards.
CAGTAATGGCGCACACTTATGTGTATGTAAAAAAATATATTTACCTGCTCCGATTTTCTCTTTTTTAATCTTCATTTTTGATTTGCTTTCGTAACCATTTTTTAAATCATAGATAAATTGTTTGCATGTTCCACAAGTTACACGGCATTCTTTTTTCATAAAATCTCCCCATATTTTGTCATTACACCGTTCTTTGAATTTTGGACATTCAGAAATACCGTTTGGACTAATATTGTCAGAACATAAGTTTATTTTGAATAAATCACATAAATCACATGTTCTATAAAAAATTACATCGAAACATGTCGTTTAAAATTTTCATATTGTAAAGAAGAGATCATTTAAAATGCTCACTTAAACGCTCACTATCAGCGTCCAGGGAGCTCTGTCAGAAGAGAACATTTAGGTGGTGAGCAAAAGCGCCTATCAATAACTGCAAGGGGTTGCAGGATCGAAGCCTGCCCTGAATTAATCTTTTACCTCGCTCTTACTATATCTTACAATTATCATACATTGTCATTCATTACCGCTATCCGAAATTGATAATTTTATAATTTCAATTAAAAAAAAAATGTTGAATGACATATCAGAGAGCGTCAACTCCTTATAAGTTTTGGATAAACCAACTTTTAAAAATCTACCTTGGACATTCTCTAGACATTATATCTTTATAAAGTGGACGTTCACAAAGATATTTTAACATTGGACAGTCTGACGGCCTTCCAGGAAAATTTTTATCGGCACATTCTTTACCGGAACTGATAGAAAATATAAAATAAAAAATAATATTTGTAAATATTTTTAATAAATTTTTTGGAAAAATTTTGGACATTTTTTTATTATATTTGCAACAATAATATTATATAAAATATCATTGTCTTATGGAGATGTACAATTTTATTATTATAACCAGCATTTGATCAAATATACGTTTAATGGGACTATAAGCTATTGTTTTCTTTTTATTTTTGGTTAAGAATAAGTACATCAATAATAATTTTTAAAAATCTACTAGTCATCATGGTGTAAAACTTTATTTTATTCCCTCCAAATCCACCAATATCCACCTTAATCCTGCCAAATACCCCATTATCGCCCTAAAAAACCTGCTACTTAAACTATAAACTCTTAATAAGTATTAATTTTATTCTTAAAATGTAATGCAACGATCTTGCAGTAAAAAAGCTCTTGCAGTAAACATTGCGTGGAGACTATTCGATAGTACCCTGATTGTATCTATCAATTACTAATACTTTATCCAATCATTTATATGAATGTAAAACAAATAGCAATCTTTATCAAAATAATCTTATCGAAAATAATGTAAAAAATTCAAATTTACTTTTCGTTAAACTTCATCAGTATAGGTTTTTAACATCCAATAACATCTAGTCTTTTTTCAAAAATCGTTTCCACGCTAAAGTTATCTAATATTATTTTAAAAATATTTTTAAAAATTAAAAATAAAGACTGCGAGCAAAAAGGTAAAAGCGAAGGAATGTTGAGATGGGTAAAATATTTTATCCTTTTTTAGAAGGTGAATAATTTTTTAAAAGGTAAACATTTTTACCGATATAAAAACAACTAAACTCCGGAAAATTTGGAAATGTGCGTAATATGCGAGAATAACGGATTAATTTGTTGCTAAATTTCAATCTTTTTTGCTATTAATAAACAATAATTTATCTCAATATTCCAGTAATTTTTGGCACTTTTTGTCAATATTTTAACAAATATTTCATTATTTTATGGCCATATTTTGCGATTTTATTTCAAAAAGCCCGCCCTCTACATATTAGTAATTACTAAATTAATAGTTACAACGGAATATTTATTTCTCTTACCAGTATTTCCATCACCAATATTTGAATTGTTTTCATTTGCATCATTTCTTGAAGTGTTATTTGAATCATGTGATGTTTGTTGTGAAGGGAGTTGTTGTGGGATGGTCCTGATAGGAATTGGTGTGGTTGGGATGGTCCTGGTTGGAATTGGTGTGGTTGGAATAGTCCATGAACAATTTGGCGAGGTGGTTGTGGTTGAAGTTGTTGCATATTTGTTGATGTTATTTCTAGTCCATGGCCAAGATTATCTAAAAGCTGACGCTTTCTTCCAGATAAGGCACGGCTGTGAATTGGATCTTGTAACGTTTGATTAAAAGGTAATTGAGGTGTAGTATTTATGTTTGCTGTATTGAAGGCTAAAATTAATTATTTTTTATAAAACAAGATACTCAACTTCAATTAGGTTTATAAATAATAATTACCAGAAGCTAAAGGAATTGTCGGATTACGATTTATCTGTGGGCGAATGTTTGAACTTTCAGCAGTATTTAACAGTTGCATTTGGTATTCAATTGGTTGTTGCATTATTACTTGCGCATTTCCAAATTGTTTCTGTTGCTGTCGTTGTATTTCATCAAGTGTTTGTGGAAATTGAAGTGGTCTATAATTTCCAGATGGTATTTGTTGCTGTCGTTGTATTTCATCAAGTGTTTGTGGAAATTGAAGTGGTCTATAATTTCCAGATGGTATTTGTTGCTGCCGTTGTATTTCATCAAGTGTTTGTGGAAATTGAATTACTTGCGCATCAGGGTTGCGTCGTAATTACGAATTACGATTACGAATTACGAATTACGGCATTTTTTCAGTTACGAATTACGAATTACGATTACGAAAATTTTTTTAAAATTACGAATTACGAATTACGATTCCGAAAATATCGGGAAAAATTACGAATTACGAAAATAAAAATTATATTTCAAAACAGACAAATATTAAATTTTTGAAGGAAAATGGAAAGAAATATTTATATTTTCTCTCAGATTCCCTTTAGTTGAACGATGGTTGAGTGGTTTAATAGTAAGGCTTCACGCCCTTTGATATTTTGTGGGCTTTGGTTCGAATCCATGATTGTGAAATGAAGTTTAAGCACTTTTTTTCAAAAATAAATGTTTTTAAACTTTGATTTTGATAAGAGGGATGATAATTGTTATGGTTATTCTTTTATTAAATTTTAATGTTGGTGTGTAGGCCTCTAGTAGAGGCCTACACACCAACATTAAAATTTAATAAAAGAATAACCATAACAATTATCATCCCTCTTAGCATCAATATATTCAATATTTTCATCATCAATCAAATTAACAAATCCATTTCCCTTAACACAAATACCAACAGGTTTTTCTGTATTTATACATTTAGCTTCACAACAATAATCCATAAACCAACGATCTTCACTACACTTTTCTTTAATTTCCTTCCATTTATTTGCAAGTTGAACAAAGCACAATTGGTTATTGTTTAAATTTATTTGTTCCAACTCTTCAGTTTTTTCACCAACTTTTTTGTCAGTTGATTCTTCCATCTTTATAAATTTAAATATTAGAATATGTTAAATGTTCTAGTTTCTCTAGATCTTCTATCCCTCGTAATTAAGGTTGGCGGATCCTGATATCCGGACCCGAAAAAAGGCCGGATATCCGGAAATTTTCGGTTCGGATACCAGATCCGGATATCCGAAGATTTCCAGCTATTTTCTATCCATCTTAATATCCCAAAATACGCGATACCCTCTTAATACCTGGATAAGAGTTTTAAAGAAATAATTGATGGGTGGACTTTTTTATCATATACCTATGTATTTTTGTTAATTTAAATTTACTTTTCTACAAAGAATTTTTTAAATCACCTGTTTAACTTTATTATCCAAAGAAATTATTTTCTCATTTTTTTGCTCAATAATTTCTTTTAAAACAGAATGTTGTTTAGCATTTTCATTTTTTATTTCATCAATCATTTGTTGAAAAGTTTGTTTTAATTCCTCAACATTTATTTGATTTTCTGGCTTGAATTTTATCAAAAATTAATAAATTTTAAATTATTTTTAAACACCTTTTGAAAAACATTTTTATCCTCAATTTCATTCTCTTGGCCTAAATTACCATTAGCTTGCTGAAAATTAAAAATCTTTTAAGATAATAGGCAAGAACAGACTGCGAGCTTCCAAATACTATCTCCAATTTAGATTCATTAGGCATATTATATCCTTTTTAAGCTATCTGGGCCACATTGGCGGGTTAAAACCGTTAGATTCCGGTAAAATCGAAACTTTATTTTGTTCCCCGGGATTAATTTTGTAAATGATTAAATTTAAATTCTTTTTCTGACTTTTCTTATTTTAAATAAAAATCTAAACTTGGAGGATTATCTTTATTATTTACACTCTGAATACTATTTTGATCAAATTTAGAGGGATGAGAATGGATTAGATGGGATTAATTTGAATTTTGAGGGATCTAAGGATAATGCTTGCACAAGTATCCAGATTTTCAAAATTTTGAATTTAAGTATTGAATTTTATAAAAAATACAGTGAGGTGCAAAAGTTTGGAACATTCTCTTTTAAATTGCTTAATCAATAAAATTTCATTCAAAAAATACGTTCTATATAGCAATCGAAAGCTCTATTCGTATCTCAGTTGACATATTTCTGCATTTTTCGTGAAAATGAAAATTGGCCGAGATATCCGGATTAAGCCGGATATCCCAAATCCTATATCCGCGGAAAAATTTTTCGGAAAAAATTTAACAAACCCATTTGATAAAGCATATTTTTATGAGTATTTACCACAAAACCGCTTAGGAATATCTTTTTTCGGAACGGAGATATGATTTTTTGAAAATGGCATTTTTCGCCTATTTTTGCAAAAAATTCAATTTTTAAGGGAAAAATGCCATTTTCAAAAAATCATATCTCCGTTCCGAAAAAAGATATTCCTAAGCGGTTTTGTGGTAAATACTCATAAAAATATGCTTTATCAAATGGGTTTGTTAAATTTTTTCCGAAAAATTTTTCCGCGGATATAGGATTTGGGATATCCGGCTTAATCCGGATATCTCGGCCAATTTTCATTTTCACGAAAAATGCAGAAATATGTCAACTGAGATACGAATAGAGCTTTCAATTGCTATATAGAACGTATTTTTTGAATGAAATTTTATTGATTAAGCAATTTAAATGCTTTATCAAATGGGTTTGTTAAATTTTTTCCGAAAAATTTTTCCGCGGATATAGGATTTGGGATATCCGGCTTAATCCGGATATCTCGGCCAATTTTCATTTTCACGAAAAATGCAGAAATATGTCAACTGAGATACGAATAGAGCTTTCAATTGCTATATAGAACGTATTTTTTGAATGAAATTTTATTGATTAAGCAATTTAAAAGAGAATGTTCCAAACTTTTGCACCAGGGCTGGATCCGCTTCCGCTTCCGCGTTCCGCCTTCCGCAAAATTCCGCTTTTTTTGACCCTTCCGCCTTCCGTCTTCCGCTTCCGCTTTTTGCGCTTTTTCGCCCTCTTCCGCAAAAATACACCCCTAATGACGACATTATTTTTGAAGAAATTTACTTTTAGTCCGACGTTAAAAATGGAAGAAATTTGGTGACTTGTCTTCCAAAATTCTCAAAATTTTCGCCTGCGGCGCTGAAAAAGGAAGAAAATTGGTGTCTTGTCTTCCAAAATTTTCGCCTGCGGCACTTGAAAAGGAAGAAATCTAGTGGGTTGGTCTTCCTAAATTCTCAAAATTTTCGTCCGCGGTGCGGGAAGACTAAAAAGCATTGCCGTATATCGAAGGATTTACATGGATTAAGTTTAATCCACCGAAATCCCTCTTTATCTATATTAGTGTTTTGGACGGATATCATGGGATTCCTAAAGTTTTGTCATAAATAGTTTTCAGATAATTTTTGGTCAACAAATCCTTGGATATCTAGACCAACCTGTTCTTGATCACTTTTAGGATTTTTCTATCCACTGAAATGTAGGGAAACATATTCAAATCATAATATGAAAATTTTTAATTTTTATTACGAATAAAATTTTTTTATTTTTCTTCCGCTTCCGCTTCCGCCTTCCGCAGAATTCCGCCTTTTTTGGCCCTTCCGCTTCCGCATTCCGTCTGCCGCTTTTTTATTTTGTTCCGCTTTCTTCCGCTTCCGCCTTCCGCTTTTTAAAATTCGAAATTCTCCAGCCCTGTTTTGCACCTCACTGTATAATTTTAAATTAAAAATTAACACTTTTTACCAAAATATTTTTATTCTCCATTTCATCCTCATTTTTTAAATCACCTTTAGATTGCTGAAAATTTAAAAAAATTTTAGTTTGTTTAAATTTAATCATTATTTTACATACAATTAATTCATAATCAGAATCGGAAGATAGGTCTTCTTTCATTATTTAACGAAATAAAATTTTATTTCAAAAAAATTTAAAAAATTTCTATAACAGAAATTAAACTGAAGTTATTAAACTTGAATAATTTCCTAAAATATTTTTATAAAAATTATATTTTTATTTAAGAAATTATATGAGTAAACTAAAGCTTTATTAAAATGAAATAAAGCTATAAATAAGGTGCCTCTTAAATAATTTTTTGTAAATATACACGCCTAGTTTACAGTAGAAATATTAAAAAATATTTTTCTAATTTTTATATTTTCCCAGGGCGCTCCGACTCGGGCACAGTGATCCATTTGCACAGTAAGACATTTGCACAGAGGGCATCTGCACAGAGGACAATTGCACAGTAATTTGTGGTTAAGTGGATTTGTGTTAGACTTTCTAATAAGTTTCTTAATAATAAAATGGTGTTTCTTAAATTTTTTATTTATCTGCTGTTTAAATGTAAAGATATAGCTATTTAATTCATAAGTCTGTGCAGTAGGGATCCCGAAAATTGAAAAACAATAGAGGAGACCAGGCTGTTTTTTGGAATAAAAAAATTCGAATATGCAAATTATGCTCATTCGAAAGAGCTCTTCAAGGTGAGTCGACTGACACCAAAATCATCTTGATTGGATGATTCTGAACGGAGTTATGACCTATTTTTTGTTGATCTGCTATTTAGTTGCGTTTATTTGGAGAGTTTCGCGAATAAACAGGTCGTTTTGCGAATAAATGGGCAGATCGTCTGCGAATAAACAACACTTTACTGTGCAATTGTCCTCTGTGCAGATGCCCTCTGTGCAAATGTCTTACTGTGCAAATGGATCACTGTGCCCGAGTCGTGTCACCTTTCCCAGACATTATGCTAGGAAAATAATATAAAAAGATCATCATAAAATGATGAACGGTGTAAAATAAAGGTAAAATTTAAATATGAAGTGAAAAGGCAACTTTATAAAAAAATTACAGATAAAATAGAGATAAAATTGTCATTTATGTGCATCCTTTACTCTCATATTTCATCTCTCTTGAGAAGTGCTTTTTAAAATATTTCAGAGGGGTTGCCTCCGTTCTGTCTTTGTTTTTTTTAATTTTTTCCTTATTAAAATATTGTCCTACTATTTATTTTCTGTCTGGGAAAATGTACAAAATTAATAAAATATTTTTTAATATTTCTACAGTAAATTAGGCGTGTATATTTGCAAAAAGGAATTTAAGAGGAACCTTATTTATAGTTTTTCATTATTTTAGTTTATTTCAAAACTTTAGTTTATTTGTCTAAATAATTTATTCAATAAAAATTTTATAATTTTCATAAAATATTTTAAGAAATATACAAGTTTTTCTGATATAATTTTTTAGATTTTTAAAATCTAACTTTGCTTAATTAAGTAAAATGAAAGAAGATATATCTTCCGATTCTGATTATGAATTAATTGTAAAATAGAAATTAAATTTATACAAACTAAAATTTTTTTCAAAATTTTCAGCATTCTAAAGGTGATTTAGGCCAAGAGAATGAAATTGAGGATAAAAATGTTTTTGAAAAGGTGTTTAAAAATAATTTAAAATTTAATTTTTTTGATAAAATTCAAGCCAGGGAATCAAATAAATGTTGAAGAATTAAAACAAACTTTTCAACAAATGATTGATGAAATTAAAACTGAAAATTCTAAACAAAATTCTGTTTTAAAAGAAATTATTGAGCAGAAAAATGAAAAAATAATTTGTTTGGAAAATAAAGTTAAACAGGTAATTTTAAAATTCTTTGTACATAAAAAAGTAGATTTAAATAACAAAAATAAATTAGATAATAAAAAGAGATAACCCACCAATGTATATTGTTAGTACTTAAATCTTTTATCTAGGTATTAAGCGGATATCGAATGATTGGGATATTACGGGGGATGAATATCTAGAGAAATTATAACATTGACTCTACTTTGGGGCATGCGTCGCCTAAACTTTTATGCGTCCCATCGAGTTTAAGCGCCCATAGTTCTTTTAAGAATAGTGCTGTTGTTCGGACACGATTACGGGGTAATCTTCTAGTTTACTTGTCCCTAGAAAACAAGAAGTGCTCTTGTACCTTTTATGAATTTTTGCCGCTAATCCGGCTTACAAGGGAACCTTTCGAACTGTGACCAAAAATTTTTAAATAAAAATTATACCATCGTGTAGAGCGTGGTCGATTACCTACTATGTTTCCGGCTTTTCTTCCCCTGACCCCCATTTCGAAAAGTTATAGGGCTGCAAAGTTTTCGACTTTTGGAACGGTTGAGTCGCCCTCACTTTTCTTATTATTTCTCTTCCTAAAGGGAAAAATGAGACTCCTTTTCTCAATTTTTCCTTTCTTCTTCTTTTCCCATGTTGGTTAAAGAAAGAGAAAAGGAGGAGAGGAAAGAAAAGGAAAAGAGGCTTCTCTGCCATCTCCTCTTTCCTTTTTAATTGACATTAGCTGCAAGGCAGAGACGCCTCTTTTCCTTTTCTTTTCTCTCCTCCTTTTCTCTTTCTTTAACTGATATTGGAAAAGAAAAGGAAAGGAAAAAAGGAGGATGGGAGTCTTATTTTTCTCCTTAACAAAAGAAAAATCTCTCTTCATGAGGGCGACTCAACCGTTCCAAAAGTCGAAAACTTTGCAGCCCTATAACTTTTCGAAATGGGGGTCAGGGGAAGAAAAGCCGGAAACATAGTAGGTAATCGACCACGCTCTACACGATGGTATAATTTTTATTTAAAAATTTTTGGTCACAGTTCGAAAGGTTCCCTTGTAAGCATTAATATTTATGCCACGCCGGATTAATACTAGCATTAATATTTAAATTTATAAAAAAAGATGGAAGAATCAACTGACAAAAAAGTTGGTGAATTGACTGAAGAATTGGAACAAATTAGTAATTTGAATAAAGAATTGTATTTTATTCAAGCTCCAAATAAATGGAAGGAAATTAAACAAAAATGTCCTGAGGCTTCATGGTTTACGGAGGATTGTTGTGAAGCCAAATGTATAAATACTGAAAATCCTGTTGGAAATTGTGTTAAGGGAAATGGATTCGCTAATTTGATTGATGATGAAAATATTGAATATATTGATGCTAAGAGGGATAATAATTGTCATGGTTATCTTAAAATTATTCTTTAACAAATACACATTCCTTAAACAATATTAAATTTTTAAATTTTAATAAAGGATCTGATAAGTCAACTACTATTTATGCTGAAAACTCATTTAACAAATCAAAGGACAGCTCTAACTATTCTTTATTTTATTTTGAAGCTAAGTATATTAGCAAAATTAAAGAAGAGAAAATTAGTTATAGAAAAATTAATGTCGGGCTTGAAAATTCCAGCAATAATTATGCCAGATTAAGCTTTGATATAGATGGTTTTAAAGACATCTGGTTTAATATTCAAAATCAAGAAGGTTGCATCAGACTTCAAAATATTCATTGGAACAACAATGATATTTTTGGGTGTGGATTAGTTTATCCACCATCTTCTACAAACAACTTTTCTTATATCTTCTTTACTCATAATGGAAAACAAATTGGTATTAAAATTTTTTGTACTTTTCCTTTATAGAGTGTGACAAAAAAGATGGCTTTATTACACAATATCATCCAATACACTTTATGAGTCCAATCAGAAAAATTTGTATTTTTCTTTACATTTTGAATTTGCGGTTGGATTCCGTAACATTTCTTGATGTTAGGGACATACGCCCACTGGGTCTGGGACCGTTACTCACCCTATCCCTCAAAATTTCTGAAAGTTACAGCCAATTGTTCAAGATTTCAGAAAAACGATTATAACTTTCAGAAATTTCGAAGAAAGTGTAAGGTAATTTCGAGGGATAGAGTAACTTTATTGACGTTTCCAGAATTTGTTGCTGTCAGACGGAAAAGTACCAAAATTTAAATAATATTTGGTTAAATTAAATTTTAAAAGGCAATCCAATACTGTTGAATGAGAATTGTGATTGTTATAAACCATATATACGAATACAGTGTTGTTCTGTAGAAACAAATTTTGGAAAGGATTTGAAAGCTAATCCTTTTGTTTATGATTTTTCAAAACATGAAGTTTATAAATATTCTGATTTTGGTAAATTCTTATATAAATAATTAAAAAAAAGTTCATTATGTTTAAGTTCCAAATACACATCAGATTAAGTCTCGGGAATAGATTAAATAGTTTTCGGCATACGATTGTAATTAGGGTTGCCGCCCGGTTCGGTTCGAAAGATCGAATCCGGCTTCGATTTTTGGGCCGAAAAAGATTCATTGGCCCGGTTCGTTAAGAATTAGGATAGAAACAAATACTCGAAAAAAATTAAAAAAAAATAAATAAAATTTTTATTTAAAAGAAAAATTTTCAAAATTTAAGAAAAAGATTTAAATGAATTAATTGAAATGTTTCCATTAATTACGAAAGAAGGAATTAAACAAATATTGTTGGCATCTGGAGGAATTAAAGAAATTGTTTCTGAAAATTTAAATGATATCTTTCCTAAAGCGAATTAATTCATTGTTTGTATTATAATTTAAATAACCAAGTTTTGAATAAAGCTAATTTTTTGAGAGATTTAATTTATTCATTTCCCGTTGCTGAAGGCTCGATCTAGCCAAAGGAAACAACTTTATATTTATTTAAATATGTACACCTTTATCTAATTTTATTGAATTTAATTAAATACGGTAAAAGAAAATTGTTATCGTCTTTTTATGTCTTAATAAACCAAAAAAACTGACTCAAACCAAGAAACTGACTCAAAAATTCTGTTTTATGTTCATGTACTTTTCCGTTACACGCCCGTGAATTCTTTGACTCTACTTCAGCCAGTGAGTTTTAAATACGTTGAAATAGTCATATCGTCCACTCTCTATGATTGGAAATAGATTTACAAAAATTGAAACCCCATAGGTTAGAGAACTTTATTTTGGAGCCAAAAACCAATAAGTTCATATAAATCATTTGAGAAAGACATAGGCTGCTGGATTTTCAAGGGAAACTAATGAAATCGTACCACTTCGAACCCTTGCAACCTTTGGTTTTTGACTATTTTACCACATTAACACAGTTCAGTAACAATTTTGACGTCATTGACTCAGCTCACGAGTTTTTCGATCGATCGTTATTACCATTATTTTCATCTTAAACAAAAATGGACTGTGTGGAAGGTAAACGCAAAAGTACCGTTATTTGAAGATTATTTAAAATAACTTTTTAGAAATAGTTTTTAATCTTTTCTTTGTAGATATTTTAATTCCCTCATTAAAATAGGTTAAGGTTAATAAGTTAAGGCATATATGTAGGGTCATTATGACTCAAGTTCATTATATAAGTTTTCCCCGATTCATTTAAATTTGTGCAAGAGGCAGGACATTTTATAATTTATGAAGAATACATTACTAAATTTATCTTTACATAATTGCTTAACAAAAAGTTTGTTGTTGAACTACAATTTATTAATTTTTTATAAAATAAATACAATGTCACGTCTACTACGATCCCTCTTGTAGTAAGTAAAATTGGTTTTTATATTGGAGTAAGGGGACAGATTTTACCCATCGTGTTTATTCTTCATCATTAATATAATCTAGTTCTTTGGCAAAATGTAATCTAACAAACAGTTACTTTTATTATTTTATAAACCCAATCATTAATATTGTTTTTGGGACTTTTTGCTCATTTTAATGTTTCAAATTTTTTTGAAAATATTTTGAAGACTCATTTATTCTTGAAAAAATTCTTTTATTTTAAAAATTTAAAAAAATTGTTAATTTTAAAATTTTTATTACAAAATTTGTACTTATTGTGATTGAGTTCTTAACGGGAGTATATATGTCAAAGTACTTCATTGCAAAGGTACCACCCAGCTATAACCTTTGTCAAAATTGTCGAATCCGTGACGCCTTGATATATTTCAATTCAACTCTTCGAGGCGGGTCGAACCATTCTAGTGTCCCTGCCTCGATATTCAGAACAAATTATTGCAGTACCTACCAGGGCTGGGTAAGTAATTAATGCTCAGATATCTAATCTACGTTCAGTAAATGCTCTATTAATTACCCCCTCCAGCAAGAGATTTAAAAAATAATTACTCACGTTAATTACTATTGATATACTAGGACTAATAGATATTAATTTTAAATAACTTTTAGATAAAAACAACTAATTTAATCTAAAAATTTTTAATAAAATTCTTAAATTTTCTATAAAATCTTAGCCAAAATGATTGTAATTATTCGAGATATTTATTATCATAATTTTACGTTCGAAGTGAAGGATACAGACACTATTATAACACTCAAGGTTATGATTGAATTCAAAACAGGCACTTCGCCGTGTTCACAACGTTTGGTTTGTAATTTTTTAATATGTAAATATTTATTAAAGCTACTTTTAAATACATTATCATAATTAACACCCAAAGGCCCGATCTGATCCACACCCCCTGAAAGCCGTGTTGCCGGTGATACTGGCTAATAAACTGTCATCAACCTTACTTTGAACATTATCTCATGCCTTGTATTAGAATATTTTTTAAAACTCATTGATTAAATATAAGCATTTAATCAAAAAAAATTTTCAGATCTACCATGGTCAGAACTTGGAAAATGAACGTAAAATTGGTGATTATAATATCAGGGAGAAGTCTATTATTGATTTGGTTTATCGAATGTCTGGTTGTTGATGTTATAATTTCAAGAAAAAGATACTTTAATTTACATTTGTTTTAAACTTCTTGAAATAAATTTGTTAAATTAGATTATGTTGAATTTAGGGTTTTCAATTTCACCAGTAATTTTCACAAACCGACCCGGTAATCTTCTATTTTTTGGCTAGTCGTTCTTGTATCTCTCTTTCTTTAATTACAATGGGATCAACCCTAATAGAGAATTTAAGCTCACTTAAGTCTGAATAATTTGAGCTCATATAAGTATTTCGAATCATGGACCTGAATCGAGTGATGAGTCGTGTAAGTTTACCATAGAATTTTAATTTTAAGCGACAATAGTGAAGGTTGTCGACATTTTGGAACGATATTTTGGGAATTGATATTTAGGGGTGCATTCATTACAATCATAATTTATTCCCCGATTATTTGAATTATTGCAGTAGGCAAAAGGTATTATGAAGAAAATATTTTACGAAGACCAATAAGTATGTATCTACCAATAAGTATGTATTATGTAGTTTTATTCATAAATTTTTCAAAACTCTTACATTTTTTAACTCCCATTTCTCGGCTACTTTTTAAAATTTATATTAAAATTTTAGTTAATGTGATTTTGAGAATAAAAGACCCTCACAGGTCTCCAGTAACACCCGAATATTCAAGCTATATTTTTAATATAATGTTAAAAAGCGAATAATTTTAATTATTTTTAAGATTAAAACAGCTAAATTTAATCAAAAAATTTTAAAAAGTTTTGAGATTATTTAAAAAATAAATATTAAACAAAATGAATGTAATTATTCGAGATTTTGTTGGTAATAAGCGTAGTTACGAAGTGAAAGAAACAGATAATGTTGAGATACTCAAGGCTATGATTGAATTCAAAACAGGCGTTACGACTTGTTCACAAAAATTGGTTTGTAATTTATATTGTTTTCTTGTTAAAATTTTTTAACAAAAGAACACGGGAATGGTGTAATTTGTGTGCGACATTTTTAATATTCCCCAATTCTTTTTAACCAAATTGCATTTAAGGACTACCCATACTCTTTAAGTATCCGGCTCTAAATTTAGAATCTATGGTTCGATATACTCTACTCATGATGATTGGAGCTCTCTCTCCATATGAGGATTTTATGGGAATACACTGAATGTATTGCAAATAGTACTACCACGATAAATATATAAAGGGGAAACCGCAAAAACCGATATTTAAATAAAATTCAACACCGAAATGCAGTGCCGGGTACTTATCGGCATAAAGTATGCTAACAAATATTTTGTTCAAAAAAGAGAATTTGGAAAAGAAAACAATGTCGCACACAAAGACACTATGTGTTACCAAGAACCCTCAAAAACCGATATTTAAACAAAATTCAAAACCAAAAACTGTTTAAAGTTGGATTAATCCAATACGGGTTGTATCGGGTAATAATTAAATCGTAAAATTTAATATTCTAATTTTAAATAATTTTTTAGACGTACGGAGGTAAAATCTTACAAGACGGACATAAAATTGGTGATTATAATATCAGGAATCTTACGGTTATTGAAATGGTTCCTAAAATAACTGGTTGTTGAGTTTAAAATTTAAGAAAAATTGAAAATAATTAAAATTTATTTATTTTTGATCCATTTTCAGATATATTTGTTGAATTTAATAAAGCTAACTAACATGTATATTGAGAATATGTAGGATTGTCAGTTTCATAAAATTCTTAGGTTAACCGAAAGTTAATTGATAATAAATCATTTAAATCATTTGATAATCATTTGAAAAATTGTATAATTTTAATTTATTATTATACACAACCACAATAAATGTACTAACAGCTTCTCTATGTTAGAAAAAATCAGTCAAGGGTTTTCCGTCATTTAGGTGAATGAAAAAATGAAAGAATGAAGAATATGAAAATTTTGAGAAGAAAACAGAAATCGGCACAAACGAAAAATGAAAGTGGACGAGTAAAACGTGACGTAATTCGACTGATGATTGTTATGAACTCCATGTTACAGTTCATGAGATTAGAAACATGAGATTCCTAAAAAAATGGCTGAAAAAAAGAAGCCAGATGTCGAGATATTTCAATACCACCAACTACAATACGTTATATCTTATTTTTGTCACCGCAATCCCGATATATCCCCTTAACAAAAAAGGATAAAAAAATAAAATATTTTTTAACAATTCAAAAAATTAATTGCTCCTCGCAAATTGAATGCTTTGAATTTTATAATATTTAAAAATAGACGCTGTGACCTTACCCTTTACTAAATTCTTTTGAGGCAATGTCTATTTGCCCAAATTGGAAGAATAAAGGCGAAATTTTGCCCTAGTTTTTATAGGAAGGGAGAGAGGTTGAAGATGTATTTATGTGGATAGTATGATATATTTCTGCATTCATTTGTTACTTTTTTGGTGATTTTTCACAAAATTCTCCAAAAATTAATTTATTATTGTCTAATTAATAGTAAAATAATTTCAAAATTTTGTATCTATTTTAGAACCAAGCTCAATCATTTACTAAATTTTATTAGTTTTCCTGCTAAAATTGAATTTCTTGGAACAAATTTGCAAGTAAAGTTAAGTAGGTAGTTTGAGACCGAAATGAGATCTTTTAGTACGGCAAAAACTGGGAATATTTTGGATAAAAATTTATAAAAATTAATGTAAAACATACATAAATGGGGGAGTTTTGACTAGAGATCAGGGAAATCGTGTTTGCTGGATCCCTCGCGGATCTCTAGTTTTGGCATAAAATGATTATTTTTCGATCTGAATATTCTTAACTAAAATTATTCAATTAAACTTATAATTCCTCAATTAAATGAATCTAAAACAAGGAAAAAATATTTTAAGATCTCTCGACTTTACTCAGAGTTAATCTCGATCCTAACTGGACTTTTGGTCTCATTCTACCCTAATTTATTAATTTAGTTATAATTTGTTTTTAAAAGAGGGATTTGTCTGAAAATGAATGTGAAGGTAATTGAATTCAAACAAATTAGGTAAATCTATTTTAAACTCAAGGAAATGATGGAATTAATGGAAGCGAAGGAATTGAAGGAAGTTAAAGAATTAAAAGATTTGGTACTTCAACAAGGAAGTAATCTTTTGGGAGTTCAAAGTAGTTTATTAGAAATTGAAAAGAATATGGGAAAGAAGGATAATAAGGATGAACTTGAATTGAAAATGATTGAGCTAGAAGAAAAAACATTGTTGCTTGAGAAGGAAGTTAAGAATGTAAGTTTATAGAGAAAGATTTTCTGGGGGAGGGATATACAGTAATCTCAAAAATCTTAAGGTGTTGCTTAAATTTAGTAAATTTTTTTGATTCGGGATATTATTAAAACTACTCTTCATTACTTTATTTTTTCGCTAGGATACCAAGATTACTTCCTAAGACCAAAGTTCTGAAAAGACTTGGATAATAAGTCCAACTGAATACTTAACCGAACCTATTATAAAATGCCTTCGTAAATCAGTGAATCAGTGATGTCATGGGTTACCTGAAACCAAAGTCCGGACTCTTTTCGACCTAAAACCCAACCTAACGAAAATTGGGCTAATTCCTCCTTGCTATGAATTAGCAACTATCGGAACTGATTCAAATAGCACGGCAAGAGTGCCTAGATATAATATCTCAGTCTTTTTTTATTAAGTACTGAGCGATGGGTGGCTTTAGTGGATAATTTTTATGAGATACTACTTCATTTTTACTTAATATTTTTACTTAAAATTTAGAAGCAACGAGATCCAGAAGAACTTCGAATAATACGACAAGTTCTTCTAAAAACATTTGAGGAAAAAGTAATTATAATTTAATTATACTTAGTTAATTAACCTTTTGTTTAGTTTACTGATGTAAATCGTTCTATGGAGACAAAAATTCAACAAATAACGAATGAAAATTCTCAAAAATTTGTTTCTTTAAAACAAATTATTCAACAAAAAGACGAACTTATTAATTCTTTGCAAGAAACTATGACAAAAAATTATGAGGAAATGTTAACGTTAAGACAAAATATTAATCAAGCTAATATGAAGGTAATCAAAAGTTCAAAAACGTGTTTTTAAGTTTGTCCTAGCTTTTTAGCACCCGGTTTTTACTGCAATACTTTTACACTTCGGCCCTCACATGCAAATTTGCATATCTAGTGCATATTTTAGAAATTTTGCGCATTTCAGTGAATATTTTGAGCATTTTATGTGCATATATAGGGCATATTTTAGATCATGGGCACTATTAGATATGCTGATCTTTAAAATTATTGCCCTACTATTTTTAAAAATTTTCCAAATAATTTCAGACCAATGGCATTATTCAGTCGATTGGAATGAAGCTTAATGAAGTTGACCAAGATTTTGGACAAAAAATTCAAGGCCTTGATCAAGCTATGCGTAAGACTGATAATAAATGTAATGATTTGGAAGACAAAATTGCGAAGGTATTAAAAATGAATAACAGTCAAACCTTGATTTTAAGTATACTCTTGGGAATGGAATATGCATAAGTAAAGGGGTACTTGATTTTGTTAGTATCATCAACTCCTATCACCCCCCCCCTTGCATCAAATTGGAAAAATTTGCGAATAATAAAGAGAGTAAATAATCGGGAGCGGATAGAATAGAAAATCTTAATAAATTGAGGATAGTTAATAGTAGTGAGGATAGTAGTGATCGGAATTTCATACTGTACCGTATTTCGTATATACCTTCTTAGTCCAACTCTCTTAGAGAATGATGTTATTCGAGGGGGAAGGGAATTATTGAGCATTTACGATATTGAGATATATATATATTTCCTAAATTGAGGTATATTTAGTTTTGGGACAACATAAAATAAAAGTTTGGCTTTAAACACTATATTATAATAATTTAACAGTTTGATATGAGTGGATCAGATCAATTAAATAAAATTGAGGAATTTGGAAAAACCCTTCAAAATTTGATTGATGAGAAAGCTAAAGAGAAAGTGATTGAATTATTTAAATTAATTTTTTTTAATTAATTTCATTTTAGGAAGAGAAGAAACTTCAACATCAACTACTTTTGAGTATACAAACTGATTTTAATAAGAAAGTCGGCGACCTTAGAAATGAATTTTTCAATTTACATCATGATCAAGTTGAAAAAATTAAAAAGGTATTTTTCGATCGAGGAAAGGATCAAAAAATCGAATAACGTCCCGCAACGTCTATCAGAGTTCTCTCTGATAATTATTTAGAAGTTTATCATCCTAATACTGTGGAATACTTATTTATAGGCCGCGACCGGGGCGTGTATTTCATTGTATTTCTAATCTAGTACATATCATTGTTTATCGGATGATTGAAAATTATTGAGTCCTATACTAAGTCTCGGGTTATTTAATCTAAAAGAACTTGGAGAACATTTTTAACCTAAATATTAGAAACTTGTAAAGGTTATTTGGTATACTATAGAATTACATCATTTAAGCTACAGATTATTTAAAATCTCGTATATCCTGATCAATTACATTAACTAGAATACAGTAAATAAGTCTGAAATTTAATAACCTTAATAAAAAATAATTTAAATTAATTTTATCAAAGGTGGACGTTTCAAATGTTACAACTAAAAATTCAGTTGACTCTATGAAAGTTGAATTAAAATTTTTAAATAGTTCAACATTTAAAAAAGGGGTTAGTCCATTTATTTAAAATTACAAAAAAATATTTTTAGTCTTTTGTAAATATTGATAACGAATGGAAAGTTACTACTAAAATTCCATGTTGTGGGACTAAATGTGTAAATACCGAGTCTCCTTATGGTACTTGTAAGTCTAGAAATGGATTTATTCAATTGACTACTGATGGGACTATTAGATATGTTAAATGTGGAGAAGGAAAGGGTAGGTTTTTTGTGTCCATCCCCCCCCCTCCAGTGAGAGGTTAAAGCTATAATTACTCGGGTAATTATTTGAGCATATACTGTATTTATTATTAGACTAGGTTGTTTACGCTCCTCCAAACCCCTAACATTTTTGATAAAATCTAATTGATAGATAAGCCGACACTTAAAACGAATCGGGATTGAGTGTTTCAAGTATATTGTGATTTTTTTCTCGATAAAAATTTTAGATTAATTTGACAATCGGAACCTTGAGAAATATAAAAAATTAGGTTGTGCTATAATTTATTAGCAGTAGGGTTGGTCCCCGTCCCCGAAAGTCGGGGAATTTGAGAGATTTTTTGAAAAAGAAACCCCCTCCCCGTGGAAAAAGAAAAATCCCCGAAAAATTCCGAAAATTTTCCTCCCCGAAAATTTCCCTGTGGCCCTCCCCCCGTCGGGGAACAACCCTACTTAGCAGTCGACGATCTGGTAGATCCATAATTGATACTTACTTTTGCCTTCAAACTCTAATAATCTTTAATTCTTTATTTTAGTTAACAAATTTCCATTGATAACAGCTGCAAATCAATTTAAAAAGCCTGTCAATTGTAATGTTTTCTCGTTATATTACTTTGAACTCAAACTTAAATTGGAAGAAGAGTTTACTTCTGAGCAGAAATCTTTGGCATTTGGTCTTGACAATAACAGCGATACAATCAAAATGTGGCCGCTAAGTAGCATTATTCGCTATCAAATGCAAGGAGAGATTATTCCTCAGGGTTTTACGCTGGAAAATTTTATTTTGAGTGATGACGATGTTGTTGGGTGTTGTCTTGTTTACCCTCCTTCGAGAGTTGAGAATAAAATGCCATATGTTTTCTACACTCAAAATGGAAAGCAAATTTGTAAGGAATTTAGTAAGATAATCTAATAGGGTTAAACAAGTGATATGGGAATTTGGGGATCATTTAGCTATGATAGTTAGAGAGGAACTAGTATGTAGATTCTAAATTGAGTCTAATAAATCTTGCTAGAACAGTAAATTATCAGTGTTGCCAATTATTCTAATTTTGAAATTTGTAAGTATGTTAAGGCATTTGACGGGGAATGTTAATTGTTTTTCAACTTGTTACGTAAATGAGAAGGATTTAAGTCCAATCACTAAAAGGGGTAATTAACCAATTAGCATAATAATTATTGGGATCGTATAAACGACAAAAGCGGTATTATAAATCGGACTACTTTTAAAATTTTTAACTAAAAAATTTTTTTTTGAAAATTTGTTGAAGGGATAGTTTATTTATTTTTAATAGGTAAAGCAATTGTTTTGGAAGGGAATAACAACTATTACCAGCCATTTATACAAGTTACTGGATATGCTGTTGAAACTAACTTTGGACAGAACTTGGAAGCTAAACCTTTTAGCTATGATATTTCAAAGCATTTGGTTGCTGAAGAATTTCACGAATTTTATTAAAAATATTCATTTTGATAACCAAATTTTGTACTCATAAAATTATTTTTAAAAATCATTTTATAAAAAAATTTTCTTTTAAATTCTTTTAAATTCATAGTATGGTTAGTCCTCGGACCGTCCTGTGAAAACTTTTCAGGGAACGGGAATGTCGCTGAATAGCATTTCTAGGATCTGCGTCGGGTAATGGCCTAGAAATCATCGTCAGGTGGGGAAGGTGACTCGTTGTAATTGGGGGGTTTTGTCCAACCCTAATTTTCGGTACGGAGTCATAATGGCATGGATTTTTCTTGGTCTTGAAGGTAATATTGTTTTTGAATCTTCGAGCTATTACAATCTCACAAAATTTAAAATAAGTTGACGGGTCAATATCCTGTGCCGAAATAAAGCCGGATGCCTATAAATTTTCGAATCATATACTGATATTCATACTTTTTCAGGATCCGCCAACCCTAAATTTGCTTAATTTCTAAGATGGGCCAAAATTAGGGAATAAACATTAAATAAAGAAACGAGAAGCTTTTCACTTTCGTTATTCCATTTAACTAATCCCCTTTCTATTATTTACAAGCTGGCTGTTCCTTTCATTCTAACAAAACACACATAAAACGAAAAGTGTATCCAGCTTGTTTTTACGTCAATTCTTTCTATATGCTAGGCAAAATCCATCAATAAAGACATTTTAAACAACTAGCTTTTAAACGTTTTTGTTTTAAATCAAGTTAAAAATTTTTTGAAATAATATTTTTGACATAGTTTTAAGCATTTTTAACTGATTGTATGATCGAGTTTTTCAACTTTTTGCATCATAAAAAGCTATGATTTTTTCTCTCATACGACTTAAAGGGCTGAATCAAAAATCATTTATATTAAAGTTCAGCACAAACGTATCCCTTAAGTGATTTTACGATATACAGCTCCGTTAACGCGATTCATTAGATTAATCCCACGGTGTCTCTCTCGTTCGACTTTTCGAAATTCAATCATGTTACGGATCTCGGGGATGCAGTTTTATTGGCAGAAAGTCCCATAGATTCTTACAATTAAGGTGCAATATAGGGGGCAGTCACTAAAGTAACTTTAAATTAGGTAAATGAGGGCAGCCAATTTATTTAATTGAGTAAATTATTTAATTTATATTTAAAATTAAAATTGCTTTTAAAAAGATTACATGTCCATCAATTAAATTTATTCAAAAACATTGTGTATATAAATTAATCCTCCAAACGAGCTTCGTAAAACATAATGTAAATTACTTAAAAAATAAAATTGGAAATATCAGAATAACATCTAAATATTTCTATAAATACAATGTCCACTAATTTAAATAAAGATGGATTAAAGTATGTTTTTGGTTTATTTTTTGGTTGGATTATAGTTCCCAGATATCCCTTCTCGTTACAAGTTAATATTCTCTATGAGATTAGTAGGCAAGCATAAGGAGGTTCTCAAGTGGGGGGTTCACAATGGGAGGGGTTTCTGAGAGGTTTTTCATGAGATGCGATATCCACGTTTCTGTTATGACCCCACTTACGAAGAGATCAGAACAAAACGTTTATCGCACAACGAAATACAGAGCAGGTGAAGGTAGGTAGAAGAACTAAAACTGGGAGCACGAACTAACTATTGGCTGGGCTTTTATACTAAACACTTCAAGGGCTGACGCCCATACACAACACCTCCCCCCTTGAAAAAAAGGTTCGGCTTCACTTAAAGCCGAAGCTTTACAATAACTCAACACTTTGCCATCCAAACAAACAAACAACAACAAAAAAATACATACAAAAATTTGGGGGAATAAGGGCAATGGGAACGAAAAATACATACAAGATTACAAAAAAATACAACAATAATATTATCACAAATTTATATATTTATTTACACATCTACGTCTCCATATTTTTATCATCTTCAACATCTTTCATCTTCGGCTTGTTCCCATTGTATGTGTCCTGCGTCTTTGCCTTGATCTTCTTTGATTTGTCCACACTGTTGACACTTGACGAAGTTACACTACTTTCACTCACTATTGTTTCTTCACTAATATTCATCCTTTTGATGTCTTCACTCAGCAACTTCTTTTTATTACTCCACTCATCACGCCGAATTTCTTTAAACGACCTGGTTACAATACTCTTTAGCACTGACACTTTGACTTTCCAGGCGTTTTCGGTTTTGCGCAAAATTTCACCCTTGAGCCACTCAATTTTACCACTTCTTTTATTTGTGTTCTTCACTTTCACTTTTGTCCCGTTCGGAAACGCATTTTTCTGTATCTTGAAATTTGCCTTCTTTTTGCTCCACTTATTGTACTTTGGCTTCTCATTTTGCAATGACACTTCTTTCAAGCCCGGCAAACCCAAGATACACACTTCACTATTCACTACATGGAAGTCCATAAAGACGTCTTTGTCTTTCACTCTCACTTTGCTTTTGAACTTTCCTTCAATTTCTACTTTATTGTCTCCCAGCCCAATACCACTGTAATTCACTTTTTCAATTTTGGGCTGGCCAATACTCTTCCACACTTCTTTATTGACAACATTTATCTGCGAAGCAGTGTCGACAATCATTTCAATATCCAATTCTCCAAACTTCACTTTTTGCTTTATCCACTCTTCTTTTTCTACACTTTGCATTGGATCGAATATATCCAGAATTGCACAATGTGGAGACCCTGAATGATTATTATTATCACTCCACTGCCTTTTAGGCTTATATTGTTTATCATTCAAGAACTTACAATGCATCCGCCAGTGACCAAAACGTCCACAATGACTACACTTTTTCTCAATAGTATTTTGCTGATACTTGACGTTTGGTTTGGTCCAGACTTTTTTGCACTCACTTTCATTTTCACTTTCACTATCTTTCCAACACTTCACTTTTTCCACTGTGTTGACTTCAGGCACTTCTTTCTTCACTTCACTCATTTTCTCTTTTACTAGATACAGTGCCTCACTTTTGTTGGCCATATATGCCCGACATTCTTCAATCACTTCTTTTAAGGTCACTGCATGCCCCTTTTCACTTTTATTTTCAACACTTTTCATGGCAACTTGTCGCACTGAGGTAGCATCACTAGGCATACCTGAAATAAAAATAAGAATTTTTAATTCTTCAATTGACAATGCCATTTCTGCACGCTCACATTGAGCATTCACTACATTCCCAAACTCAACAATATCTTGAAGGGCACTACACTTAACATTTAAGGCCTCGAACCTTTTCAACAATTTAGACCTATGGTCACTAAACTCTTTCACTAATTCACTACAGAGTTCGTCAAACTTCATCTCACTCAATTTGGTTGGCAGCAACTTCCTTTCAATCTGGGCATACTCTTCTGGCCCCAATTTACTCAACAATAATCTCACTTTAGAGGATTCTGGCAGGGTTTTACCCTCCTCCTCAAAATAGGACCGATGCCTGCCTAACCATGACTCAAAGGTCATTCCACTCGTCAAATCGAAAACAAACTCACCGATCATGCCAACCAATTTACTGTATAGCTCGGTGTCGTTCAACTCACTCGGCTTCAATAGCCTCACTAACATTTTCTCGAAATGCTCCTGTTGAGCTTTCAGCAATTTCTCCAGAATTTTTGCGTCCATTGTTCACTCACTAAAATACAATTTTTTTTTATCACTACACTAACACTAATCACTACAATTTCACTAACCTTTTGGTTTTATTACACTACAATTGTCCACACAGCTTTTCTTTCCTGAATTGCACACAGCTTACGTTGACGAGCCTCACTGAAGTTGACGAACTTGTTTGACGAGACCAGGTTCTTTTTTACTCGACTACGCCACTGTTATGACCCCACTTACGAAGAGATCAGAACAAAACGTTTATCGCACAACGAAATACAGAGCAGGTGAAGGTAGGTAGAAGAACTAAAACTGGGAGCACGAACTAACTATTGGCTGGGCTTTTATACTAAACACTTCAAGGGCTGACGCCCATACACAACAGTTTCTATTAGGATTGTCATAATGGTCAAACTCTGGAAGGTAGTTGGTAAGCATAAGAGGGTTCTTTCTCTAGATTTGAGTCTAATTTATCATCGCTTATATTAATATAAAAAATTTCGAATTCACTTTAAATATTTCGATTTCTGGTGATATTATTCATTAAATTTTGTAGCTTCAAGCGTTGGATACTCATAACTGGTTCAACAGACGGGTTTGGCCGCCAATTAGCACAGGAATTGGCAGCCAATATTTATGAAAATTTTGTTATTATTCATGGGAGAAGTGAAAAGAATTGTCAAAAAACTGTTGAGGAATTAGAAATAGAACAAGAAAATGTTGGAAATAATCGGAAACAAAGGAATGTTGATTTTGTAGCTGCTGATTTTTCGAAACTATCTGAGGTAGCATACTAAATCGAGGATGGAAAATTTCCCTAAAATGAAGTAAAATGTTGGGTTAGGGAACTCCTACGACGTGGCCAAATTATAGAAATTTTAACTACAATCATGTTCTATTTTTCGAAAGATAGCCTCATTACTTAAATTAAGATTCAATAGTTTAATACACTAAACATTAAATTTCTCCGTTAATTTGATAAATTCTTCAATAAATTTAAGGTTTTAAAAATGTCAGAAGTTGTTCGGTTAAGATTTCCTCGACTAAATACATTAATTGCTTGTGCATCTGTTGTTGTTCAGCGAAGAATAAAATCTCATGATGGGCTTGAACTTACTTTACAAGTAATTAATTTTTCAATATAATTAGTTATTTGATTACCCTAATAGGGTTGCCAGCTCGCTCGAACCGAGACTCGAATGATCGAGCGAACCGAATCGAAAAAAACCAGGCTCGAAAAAATGCACCGAACGACGGCTCGAACCGAAAACGGCAACCCTATTCCCTGTCATAACTGCAAGTGAAACCTTATTAGCTCCAAATTATTTTAAATTGATTCAGATTTAAATTTTACTAAAATAATACACGAATTTATATGTAAAATTAAAAAAATTTTTCAAACTTGACAGTAAATTGTCATAAATTTGTGGGTTCTGGTATGTGTTTTCAGTCATTAAATAGATCGCTCTATAAGTATTTCGGAGTAAAATGTTAAAGGAAGTAGAGGGGTATAGCTGGAGAGATTCTTACTAAGCCGCTTTCACCTCTTTAAAAGAGAGGTGAAAGCGGCGCTTCATAGCTAAGGCTGTATATCACATGTACATGGTTAGTGAAGCCATATTAATCGTGTCCGGAAATTTGGGGAGTGGACACTTGGGGAGTAGACATTTGGGGAGTAGATAAATGGGGAGTGAGCGGACAATTGGGGAGTGGACATTTGGGGAGTAGCCTAACGATAAAAATACAATAGAATATTAAGTTTGTCTTGCTTTTGTATTTAAAAATAAATTAGGAATCTCTCGAATGAGCTTATATGCTTTTACGAATTTTTGACTCTAAAATCCCACTATTGGTATTTGACCATTTCGAGCCCTATATCTCGACTCAAACTTGTTCAATTCATTTCCTGAAATTGGGAGTTGGGGTTTTTTTCGAAAATTGGGAGTGGAGTTTTTTTCGAAAATTGGAGTTCGATTCAGCTCGCCGAGACTAATCGAATGACATATGACACGTCCCAAACTTTTACCTCCGGTGAACTTATATCAATTTTTTAAATACAAAAGCAAGAAAAACTTAATATTCTATTGTATTTTTATCGTTAGGCTACTCCCCAAATGTCCACGCCCCAATTGTCCGCTAACTCCCCATTTATCTACTCCCCAAATGTCTACTCCCCAAGTGTCCACTCCCCAAATCTCCGGGAGCCATATTAATAACTGCCTGGAAGTCTTGTTCTTTGCCTCCTTGTGGCCTTTTACCTCTCTTTTTTAAGATCAACCACCTTTCTCACATTGTTTTATTCACTGAATTACTTCCCTTGCTTGAACTAAATTCTCCATCAAGGATTTTAACAGTTGGTTCTATGTTGCATAATTTGTAGGTTTTTATTAGGGTTCGGGCTTTTCATATTGTCGGGTCCTGTATCCGGGTTTTTTTCTTCTTAACGGACCAGGGCCGGGTTTAAACCTGAAACCCCGGGATAACCTGATTTTATCTAAATACCCAGTTTCTGGGCTAGCGGGCTTTGAAATCCCTGTCGCTGCCCGGATGCTAATTGTAGTTCTTATGATTTTCTGGACCCTTTGGACTTCTGATTTCTCAATTCATTTTAGTAGTAGTTCAATAAATTGGAATGACATCACTTCTGAAGGATGTAAATATGATAAATTTGCACAATATTCCCTTACTAAATTAATGAATCATTTAGCTACATTGTACATACACAGATTAATGTTTAAACATAAGAAACAATTCCAAGTTACTGCAAATGTTGTGGATGCAGAAAAGAGGGTTGAGAAGGAGGGACGAACGATGTAAATTCTAAAAACTGACTTGTTTCTGACCCAGTTTCAGGGCTATCCGGGCTTGAAATCCCCGTCACAGCCCGGGTTCTAATTGTAAGACTCCCAATTAAAAGCTGTCTCAAATGCCAGGAAACCAAACCGAGGACAATGGTATAAGGTAGGGAATACTTAAAGGTTGATCAGGCCTAGTTATTTATTAAAACATTATTTAAACTCAGAGTGTCTTACGAGAATTCAGATCTCGAAAAATCCTGATCTCGATAACCGTAATTTCGTCTCGGTCCGGCCTATAATATAAACTATAAGAGACAAACTGCAGCTTATTTCTGCTTAATTAAAATTTTCAAATAAAAATTTCTTTTAAAATTTCTTAAAAATTTTAAGTTTGCCCCAACATTCAAACCGTGCCCAATTCTATAGTTCTTTATTTCCTGCAACTTCAGAGCCCTATTTATACGAACATGTAAATGCTTTAGAAACAATTGTTAGATTAACTGAGGATAAAGAGTTTGAAGGAATTAGTGGAAAATATTTTGATGCCAATGGTAAAGAATTAAAACTGGGTGCTTCTGTTTGTGATGTAAGGGTACAAGTAAGTACATTATTAAGTAAAAATAATTGATATTTAATGATATTTAATATATTTTGATATTTAATGTCATGTTTAGTTTGAGGGACTGACATAATAAAATCCAAATATAAAAATAGATGTAGGTTAAAGCTGTTTTTATGTCTTGAGCCGGCTAAACCTCTACTTTTATTTATTTGCCCTATGCTTTGGGATGCATTCTTGTTCATGGATAAGGATATGGATACAGATAATATCAAAATGCCTGCGGATATCCGTCTGTATCCGCCGTAAATATGCGGATACGGATACCAAATTCAGTATCCGTGAGCAGGTCTGGCTTTGGGATGCATTCTTGTTCATGAATCCTTGGAAGTTTTTGGTCTTGAATAGCTCTAACTGATCCTGCCGATACCTGATATAATATATTTACCTAATACACTGACCATACAATATCCCTTACCATACCGCATACCTGATCCACTAATTCATGAAAATAACGGATTGGGGCTTCTATCGGCAGGATCTCTGATTTATAATATAACTAAAGCATAATTAGTGAATGATTAAATTAAATTTCGATTAATTGCCTGATAATTTTATTAACTTAAAAATTTGTTGATTAAAAAATATGGTCAATTTAATTTAATTAAGGACCAACTTTGGAGTGAATCTGTAGGAATTTGTGAAAAAATACTTGCAATAACTCGACGTACTTGATCATTTGGAAATTATTTGGATCGAAACAATTTAAATAAAAAATTTTCTGATCTCTTTAATTAAAAAATAATTATTTTTGTATGTAAATTTGATTCTTAACGCTTGTAACACTTTATTACCAACTTCAGTTAAACATATTTTAATAATTTAATATTATCATCAAATTCATGTCCTTGTTGTTTACGTAAAACAAGTTCTAATGATGAAAGTACAGGGCTTAAACTCAACAAAAATTAATAATTCTTTTTTTATTTTATTGACAACTCTCTGAGAAAATTTTTGATACCAAAATCACCTTTAAATTTTAAGTTTACTCTGATAAAACTTCTCTCAAAGTTTGAGCAAAATTTTTTGGATAAAAATTGGCCTAGATTCAAGGCTAAGATTTTAATATTAGAATTGTTTATATCATTCGAATCAGCTCTTCATTCTGATTCGAATGACATCAAAATTAGGCGGCTTCAACAAAAATCGAATGAGATACGGTCCTCTGAATGATAAATTAAAATAATTTTGGTAAAAATAAAATTTTTGAGTGAAATTTTCAAAAATGTAATTATAAGCTATTTCGATGCGCCTGAACGAGCTGAGTCGATTGGTGCAAAAATCACTGGGATTGAAGGATTTTGGACAAAGTTATGATCAATTAAAATTTGGCAAGAAAAAATATTTTTTGATGCATTTTGATGTTTGGACCGGCTTATCTTTACCATTTGTAAACGAAATTTCTTCTTCTTGGTATCAAAAAATTTCTCAGAGAATTGTGAATAAAATAAAAAAAGAATTATCAGTTTTTGTTGAGTTTGAGGCGAGATATGATCAAAACAAAAGGGGCGGAAAATTTGCCGCACCCTGTATAGAAGATAATGAACAAAATTTTAAAACAATATTAGACCAATCACATTTTCCTCCTTGTTCTTGTAAATCGAATGATAATAGCAAATCACATATTGTTGTATGTATTAACTTGTGATATTTTACTTTCTATATCAAAATTAATTTATTATTTTTTTGATAGAAATTTTAGAGAAGTATTATATATTAACATGTTGTTAAGATGCTTTTATATGAAAAAAAATAAAAATTTCAATTAAAATTTAAAAAAAAATTACCTTTATATTAATTTGGGTAAGAGAATTTTAATATTTAAAAAAATAATTATAATATTTTTTAAAAAAAAAATAATTAAAAAAAATAATTATAATATTTTTTTAAAAAATAAATTAGAAATTTTAAAAATAATTTTTTAACAGCTCTGTAAACAAAGAGAATTTTCTATGCTTAATAAAGCTGCAACTTGAAAAATTAATTTATTTAAATTTTATTTTTAGATTAATTTTATAAATACTAAAAAAGGAAAATATTCCAAGTCTTACAAAAGAAATTACAAAATTAGATTGAATAACTCGTGAGATTATACTACATAATTATACTACTTAACGTGAGATTATACTCTGAGATTATACTACACTACATAATTTTTTTTGCAAAATTATTCGTAAAATTAAATAATTTGATAAGTTGGATTATTTTTAGAATATTTTAATATAGAATAAATTAAAGATAAAAATCTGTTCAAATAAATTTTATAAATTATATAGCAATTTTTGTATATATAAACTTCTTTAAATTGCTTATAAGTATCAAAAAATAATTTTTTTTTAATTTTAAATTTTTTAAAAAATAAAAATGAATTTGCTTAGCATTATTCTTTTAATATTTTTTATTATTCACCCATTATATTGTCTTTATCAAATGAATTTTGGACAGCGTAAATTTTTAAATAAATTTAATACTGAAATAATTGAAGATGATAAAAAGAAGCATAGTTATACTGAAGAATATTTAGAAGTTCCAATTGATCATTTTTCTTATATTGAAACAAGAACCTTTAAATTAAGGTTAATTATTTAAAAATTCATATAAATTCAGACCCTATACGCAGATCGTGCCGGCTTGATATTTTTCCTTACTTTTTTTGAGTAGCTCGGAATCGTCATGTTTCTCTACATTTTTGATGTTCTTGATTTTGCCGTAAGGAAAAAATGGTGACTTCCTCTTTCTACAAAAGACAGACGGACTCGGACAGACAAAACACGGACGAAGACGGACAGTTAGCAATTTTTAAAGCATTTCTAAAAAATTAAAAGAAAAATGTCTGTTTTTCTTATGGCAACCATCACAAACATAAAAAGTTGGGAAAAATACCCAGTAAAAAAAGTAAGGAAAAAATATCAAGCCGGCACGATGTGGGTATAGAGCCTAAATTCATAAATCTTTTAAAGATATCTATTAAATACTCAATATGTTAAAACAAATGATGCACCAATATTTTTTTGTGTTGGAGAAGAAGGAGGTGCTGAATATGATGTTTCACAATTAGTTTGCTTCTTAATCACATTAATTTAATTAAAATTAAATAAATAGGGCTTTATTTGGGATATTGCTCCAGAATTTAATGCTGCTTTAATTTATGTTGATCATCGTTATTTTGGCAAATCTTTACCATTTGGAGATGATTCTTTTTCAAATATATCAATGATTGGTTATTTAAGTACTGAACAAGCACTTGCAGATAATGCATTATTAATTGTACATTTAAAAGAAAAAAGATTACAAAATTTAAAAAATTCACCTGTAATTCTTTTTGGTTATTCATATGGAGGAATGATGGCAGCATGGATGCGTATTAAAGTATTTTTATTAATTATTATTTTTTGATTAAATTATTCATTTTTTTAAAGTATCCTCATTTGACTGCTGGGTTTGTTGCTTATTTTTTTATATTGAACGAATTAACAATAAATTTTTTTGCAGAGCAATAGCTTCAAGTGCTCCTGTTCGTTATTTTGATAATGTACCAAATATTAATCAACATTCATATGTTGATAATATAATGAAAATATTTGTTAAAAATGGTTGTCCTTTTAATTCAATAATGGGTAGTTTTGATGCAATACGTAAAATGGCTAATACACGTTTAAACTTTTCTTCTATTAATTTTAATTAAAAAATCTTTAAGCAAATGGAAGAAAATATTTAAATGAACAATATCATTTATCTCCTTTATCACAAATAAATAATCCTTCTGATGCTGAAAATTTACTTGGTGAATTACAAAATGTTATGTTTGTAAGTGAAATAAGTAGTTAAAATTGATATAATTTTATTCCTTCAAGTATTTAATCTTATCAAATTATCCATATCCTGCTAAATATTTTGGATCAATTCCAGCATATCCAATAAAAATAGCATGTAAACCTTTTGCTTCTGCTAAAACTCAAGAACAATTAGCAATAGCACCATTTATTGGATTGAATCTTTTGTACAACACAACTGGAGAGGAAAAAGATTTTCAACTTTGGAATTTTACAGATGATGGTAAAATTTATGGTTGGACATTTCTTGAAGCAACACAATTAGTATTTGCATTTTGTAGTAGGGTTTGTAAAAAAATAAAGTTATTTGAACTTTAAAAATCTCAAAAATTTTAAGGGCCCTCCATTTGATCCATTTAATAAAACATGTCCATTTAATGAAACATTTGATGCATCTAGTTATGATTCATATAATTCAATTGGTTATAATAAAGATTCAATGTATCGTCCTCATTGGTTAATGAATGAATATGGATATGAATATCCAACAGCTTCAAATATAGTATTTTCTAATGGAGATGCAGATTTATGGCTTGATGGAGGATGGAGAAATAGAAATACAAATATTGGTTCTATTTATTCTTTAATTGTAAAAGATGGAACACATGGCTATGATATTCGTGAAGCTAATCCTTTAGATACACAATCTGTTAAAGATGTACGTAATCAAGAAAAGTATGTGTATTAGAATATTAAAATAATTAAAATTCTAATTTAATTTTTTTAGACAACATATTAGAAATTGGATCCATCAGGCTAAATTTGCAACCAATTCGAGTGAAGAAACAAAATGAAGGTTCTTAATGTGAAGAATTTTTAAAATTGGGAATTTAATTTTTAAAAATGGGAATTTAATTTTTAAAATTGGGAATGTCCTCTATCCATTGGTATTCTTTCTATTTGGCTTACACTATTCAATTGATAAAACTTTTTTAAAAATATTTCAAGCCTTTTTAGTATGTAAATTAGTGTCTGGTTTAAATGGGTAAATGTAATGCTTGTATGTGTCAGTATAGTTGTACCTATGAGTCTATAGTATAGTGTTCTATTGGGTCAATGTAGTTTTCTATTGGGTAGTATATCGATGGAAAATATCGGTTATCGATACCGATATTATCGATCGAAAGAATTTCAAGTTTACCGATATTTTTCGATAATCGATATTTTTCGATATTATCGAATGAATTATCGAATGAAAAATTTTCGATATTTTTTCATAATCGCTATTTTCCCCCCGAAACCCGTACCCGAAGATTTTTTGTACCCGCGGCAACACTGATACCGTTAATCTTCGATGAAATATTAATGGGAATTTGTTTAGACATCTCTAATATGTATATTGATAATTTGGAAATTTTTATTTTAAATATGAGAATATGTAATTTAATTTTTTATTGATAAAAATTGTTTAATTTTTCAAAATATTAATTCATTTATTCGTCACATCATTCAACTTTCTCATTAATAAATTTAATTATTTGGCACAGCACATCTTCTGTCCATCCCCACCAGTTTTTTCACAAGTAGAGCAACAACATTTGGAACATTTACAATTTATGCAGTCCTCTATTTGATAAATTAATTTTCAAAAAAATTAAAACTTTTTCAAGACCATTATAAAAATCAGCGCCACTTCTGTCTACAGCAATCTTTATATATTCTGTCTACAGCAATCTTTAAAAAAATAGTTTTTTTAATTTAGAAGTTAATAAACTAAACTGCATTGACAGACCATTTTTGTTTTTTGGTTAAAATAATTTAATTTTAATCTTAAAAGTTAATTAATATTAGTAAAATCGGGGCTCTTATAAAAATAATGTTAAGTAGAAGTACAGAAAAGCTCAATTTATAAGTACACAATAGGAAAGATTTTTTAAATATAAGTAAGCTAAAAAATAAAATTTAAATTTTTATTCAAGAATTTATCTCATATTGCTCTTTCTAATGAGTTTTTTAGTTCCCCAAATGAAAATTTTGAGATTTTTAAGGGTAAATTTAAACCCCAATTAAATTTTTTGAGAAAAGTGTTGGACGTATTATTTTGTTGAGTTTTTATGAAAATATTTTTTAATAAAATCGACAAATTAATTTAGAATTACACTCCTTTTATACTAATTTATTGTTAAAAAATTATATTATTTTGTTTTCACCTTGAACACAAAAAAGAAAGATTATTTATTTTGAATCACGTCATAATTACATTAAAAAATGTACTATGGTAACAAATAATATTTTAATAATAAATTTTTGCGCAACTACTTTAAGGCAAAGATTAATTAAAAACAATTAAATATGTAAAAATAAATAAATTTTTATAATTTATATTCCATTTTTGGTCATGTATTTTTTGTAAAAATAATATCTGTACACATTAATAATAAATTATAAGTAGAAATAATAAATGACGTGATGGAAAATAAATAATTTTTATTTTTAGCTGATAATCACAAGTTTAAAATAAAAATAACGTTTTAATGAATATTTTAGAATAAATTGATATATTTTTGTCAGAAAATGAAATTAAATAAGTTGACCCATAATTATTTAGTTTATTGGCCCGTTTAAAATAGAGAGGCACAATGTCGAGGCCTTACTTTTAATTTTTAAAAATGCAGATTTGTGGATTTTTGTGGTCTTATGAGGATTATGAGAATTTTTTATGTTTTCTTGTAGTTTTTACTATAAAATTTTATTAATGGGTTGAGCCAAAAAGAATGAGCCCTTTACGGATAATGTAAATAATTCACTATAACAAAAAATTAAAAAACAATCAAGAAACAATGTATTGCCCATCATTATCTATTACTTCTTGCCATTTTCTGGGCAGCTTTTGAATTACTTTTTGATAAAAAGTTGTAGCTGATTTTTTATTTTTCTGCTAAAACCTTCCAAAATCCTCAAAGTTTTTGCATGCGCGCTGAAAACGGAAGAAACCTGTCTTCTGGCCTTCCAAAATCCTCAAAATTTTAAAAACAACAACTTAACTCAAAATGTAACAACTATAAATTTATTTTATTGGGCAAAAATTATCTAGAGTTCTTTGAATTTTAAATATCTAATATAATAACCCGTCAACTTGAATAAAAAACAACAAAAATTTTCAATAATTTCTGTTAATAACTTCTTTCATTAAAATCCCCATATGTTTAATATTTCTTTCTTTAATTATCCTTTCAATCTCATTTTCAATTTGTTCATCTGTCCAAATAAAAGTATTTTTATATGGCCATCTTTTAATGGCAACCATTGGATTTGAACAATTTTCTCTTTGATTTTGAATTTTTTGAGAAGAAAATGGAGAATTCCAACCAGCAAAGGTTTGTCGATTCAAACGACTTGAAAAAATTTTAAGGAAAAATTTTAGGAGGGGAAATTAATTTAGGAATTTACCGACTCTGCCATCCATGAATTAAAAAATCCCTTGATGACCAACAATTTCCTGTTAACCAGCCATCTAATTATATTAATTAATTATTCGAATTCGTAAATATGCTTTATATGCTTATATTATATATGAGCTTTAGGAGGTTATTGCTAGGTAACTTAGGAGGTTATTGCTAGGCTCCGTGATAATTTTTTCACAAGAATACTTCTGAAAGTTACAGCTACAAGCTGACTGAACAGATAGTATACTTTAGCCGCCTCACATTTATTCAATGGGCCTCTAGTAAAGACTAACGTAAATTTTTTAATGTAAAGTATTTTTAAGGCATATATTAGGATATAAAGACAACTTATTTCTAAACTTTAAAATCTAGTATATTCATAAATACTTTAACAAATATCACAATCAGAGTTGTTTCGGATTTTCATTTCCTGATATTTTTTTTCAAGATTATTTTATTTTGAAACAGCTCTGAACCGATTTGAAATTTATTATCACTTAAATTCTAACCTCTTGCCCAATAATGCCTAAAATCAGTCAATAGAAGCACCTTTCCTGTACTATTTAATTTTGTTTCAGAAATTGAATTAGTAAATACATTTCTAGCTCCAAGTATATATTTGGCGCATAAAGTAAAGGGTAAAAGAGAATCAAAATCGAGAGAAACATTCCAGAGATGTGAACAAACCCGTCTTTTTTGAGAACAATTTTCATTAGAATTATCACAAAATAAATCGAGAAATACTGACTTAAATAATATTTTTTAAATTAATTTAAGCAATTAAAATTAAGGTAAATTTGATAAAATGTTTAAATATGAAAGAGAATAATTTTAATGAAATTTCAAAATCATTTTGAAATATCCTTTAATTATTTTGAGAATACCATATTCCCTGAAATAAATCCCCACAATGAAATAGAGCCTCAACTGAAAGCGTAATTGAAAAATAGTTCGTGAACTTTTATGGAAATTTTATGCTAACTTTAGCTTGATTTTTCCACTAATCATAAAGTGGAAAAATCCCATTATCCTTTATTCAACCCTTTGCTCTATATATAAAAAAATCCCCACGAATTAAAAAATCCCTTGATGACCAACAATCCCCGTCCCTAATATCGGACTCTAATTAAATAAAGCAAGTGTCTGTATTAGGCTCATAATGCCTCGGGTATCCGTGGCTAAATATAGATTTCCTTCTCCGGGGAATAGAATTCCCCGGAACGTTGGAGATCTCCCGGTAATATTCAATTTCGTTCCCCCCCTCCTTTTTTCCTTCCTCAAAGTATTACAAAATGGTCAGTCAATCTTATGTTATAGAACTCGTCGAGCTGTGTCGAATGACACCAAAACTGAAAAAATCGGACCTGATTTGACCGAGATACAGACCCCTGAAAATTGAACAACCATAGGGGTGATTTTTTGGAATAAAAAAATTTTATCCGAATGATAGCTCATTCGAAAGAGCTCTTCGAGCTGAGTCGAATGACATCAAAATCAACACGATTAGACATGGTTTGACAAAGTTATGACATGAAGTAGACCTAACGGAGTCGGCGACTTATGTCATAACTTTTTCAAATCTTGTCCAATCACATTGACTTTGGTGTCATTCGACTCAGCTCGACGAGCTCTTTCAAATGAGCTATCATTTGTATGAATTTTGGTACCTATGGTTATTAGCCCCTATGGTTGTTCAATTTTCAGGGGTCTGTATCTCGGTCAAATCAGGTCCGATTTTTTCAATTTTGGTGTCATTCGACACAGCTCGACGAGTTCTATAAATTAAGATTGACTGACCATTTTGTAATACTTTGAGGAAGGAAGAAAGGAGGGGGGGAACGAAATTGAATATTACCGATCTCCCCTGAGCTTCCCTCGTTCTTCCTCTGTGCAGTTCTCTGTAAGTTGATCCCCGTCCCTAATATCGAACTCTAATTAAATAAAGCAAGTTTTACTGTAAGTAAATTTGAATAAACTCTAAGTAAGGAATCTCTTTTATTTAATAATTCTTTCTGAAAAAAATATAAATTAATAAACATACATGTATTGCCCCATTATCTGTTCCATGAAAACTATTAGGCACTTTAAAATAATAATCAGCCCAATAATAAAGGAATTCTCTAGTAAATTGAGTATTTTTTAAAATATAACTTCCAGCCATAATTTCCCCATTAAATATCCTTTCATAAAAAATAAAATCAAAATCTTTTTTTCCTTCCAAAAATTCTTCAAGTGGATGATTTGGATTAATGACACCTATATCTGCATCCATAAAGAAGGCAAATTTTATATCCGTTGAATGAGAAGAAAGAAAATTGGCAAGAATGCAATGACGGCGGAAATAAAACTAAAAAACAATAATTACACTACAACTCACTACTGCACGCTTGAATTTAAAAGCTCGAAGAATAATTAATTATAATTAATCACTAACTCGAGTGAAATGTCAAAATAACAAATACCCAGGGTAATATTGAATATATAAGGTAATTAATATAGAGAAGACTAGTTATTTTTAAAATAAATTGGAGAATTTCTTGGTTTTCACCTTACGCCTTATGACATTCGCTCTTCCCACAAAACATTGAATTTTAATTCAGAATTAATCCCTTATTCTTGGAACCTTCTTGGAGGGATTAATTAATCGCGGGAGGGCGTTTGAAATTTGAACGTGTTTTAGGGCATTGTTGGGAGTACTTTTTGTTTCAATAAATTGAAGTGGGGTAATTGAAGTGGGGTAATTATTTGCGGCAGGGCAATTAATACAGGTTATACGGTATTTTAAAAGTCAATATATTTATTATACTGTTTACTTACATCTTTTTGTTTACAATTATTATTCTCCTTTCCCATCTCAGAAGTATTAATAACTTCGAGAGGATATCCATTTAATTGACAATAACATCTTAATGTGTTTTGTGCAAGGTTGTAATTTGACAAAATTTGAGCATTATTGACAATAACAATTACCCAAATTTTTTCGAGATGATCTGAAATTTTTAAATATGTAAAGGTTGGCCAAAAAGTAACGGGCACGTTATCTATGCCATAACTTTATTTAAATTAAAGCTAAAATAATAAAGGAACAAATCTAATCAAAAATTTTCCAGGTACCCATCCTTCGCTTAGAAACAAAGTTTAAGGCTTACTCCAGTAAATCACTGACAGAAATCACTGATATGGTCCTTTTTATCTGAACCGACCAGAAGCCCTAGCATTTTTTTGACCTAAAATCCGAACGGCGATTCGAAGAAAATTTCCGATCCACTTTTCTCAACCCGACCCATCACGAGTTCGCTCTATTCAGGTGAGATTTCCCCCGTTTCCGAACAATATTTCCCTCACTTTGTTTGTGTGCAATATCAATTTTTCTATAAAATGTTTTAGTATAATAATTTCCATATAAATTAACAACATATCCAACATTTGATTCTTCATAATAAATTAATAAAATAATAAAAATTAAAGAAAAAATGAGTAAAATAAATAATTTTGGTATTTTTTTAATTAAAAGTTGAGGTCTTTTAATTAAATAAAATAAGAACATAAAATAAATTTTTTGATTAATTATTTTATTTTTTTAATTAAATAAAATATTCTCGTTTAATATTCTCGTTCAGCATCTCAAAAATAAATATTTATTTATAGAAAAAAATTATTAATTAAATATAATCTTTATTTATTTAAAAAGTATACATACATAAAATTAAATAAAAGAAAACATAGTAGACATTGAAATAAGTTTATAAAAATGAAAAAAATAATCAAGATACGTTCTACATATTAAAAATAATTGATTGAATAAAGCTTAACTGGGCTAAAGCTGTATCCCTTTCCCATAAGCCAACTTGCTTCCAAGCGACTTTTACTCTGTACCCAAGTAATGGGGGGGGGGGGGGAACTTCAAAAATTCTTGATTATATTTGTCCCTTAGTTATTCCTCTATCGTATAAATTTTATTTGATCTAAATATCTTTAATTTGAATAAAGTTATGCCATAAAGGTTTTGTCCTAAACTTTTCTTGTCACCCTGTAGGTTCGTAATTAGTAGGTTGACGCTCGAGCTGACAAATTGCTAATTTCTGCTCGAAAAAGAATCCTATGAATTGACGAACCGAATTGAAAAAGCCAAGCTCGAAAAAATGTGGCGAACGTCGGCGAAACGGCAACCGTCGGCGAAACGGCAACTCGCAAAAGTCGGACAAATTTATTTATAAGGGGGTTGGATTTATGTAGATTAAGAGCCAAAATACGGACTGAAAAATGGATATTTTTAGCATACAAGGAAAATATTAGAGCCCCGACATAGATTTACTCAGTCGCCTTATGGTCCTGAATCTTGGCACAAGCATCTTTAATACAAGGGACTTATGTCTTATCTATTACATCACGTCGTATCCTACATATTTAGCCTTAGTAATTAAAATAGCTTTTTAATTGGTTTGGATAATTTGTAATAAACAGAAAAAAATATTATTGTTATAGTTAACCTTGGAAAATATGTATAGAATTAAAAAAACGAAAATAGAAAAACAAGACATTTTTAGACAAAAAATTAAAGGAAAATTGATTGAGAAATTTTTAGTTAGAGCTTTTTTATGGCGAGTAAAAAATTGCAGGAAAAAAGAGGAAATTGTAGTTAGTGAGTAAATGGTTGAGGGAATGAAAAACTTTGTTTGCTAACTTCACTTGGTTGAATGAATAAAAATCAATTTTTAAGTAAGAAAAAAATGTTTAAAATGGTAAAAATTATTTTAAATTTAAAATATTAAAAAATAAAAATGATAATGTACATGAAATAAAAAATTTTTTGCAAGGTGATAATGAAGAAAAACTAATTTAAAGTGGAAAAAGTGTAAAAATACCTAATATTTTTAAAGGTGCTTGTTAGGGTGG
This sequence comes from Meloidogyne luci, assembly GCA_902706615.1. Lineage (NCBI taxonomy): Eukaryota > Metazoa > Nematoda > Chromadorea > Rhabditida > Meloidogynidae > Meloidogyne > Meloidogyne luci. Next base: position 1,552,733 of record CACSLI010000165.1, on the reverse strand, counting down.
GAGAAAGGGTGAGGGACAGAACTTCGAATGACAAAACTTCGACCGGACAAAACTTCGACCGACAGAACTTCGAATTACAAAACTTCGTCCAGACAAAACTTCGAATGACCATAACTTCGTCCAAAGAGCTTGGGGTTATTTTGGCGCAAGCAATTATTTCTTTGGCTAGGGTTCACCTTAGCAACACACTGAAAGTCATGTTTTTCTGATGTAAAAAGATGCGCTGAGTTCAAAAAACAATATAAAAGGTCTCAAAACGGTGCTCAAAAGCATTTTTTCCCGGATTTTCAAACCCATGAAAATCGAAAACCAAAGGGGGGACCAAGCTGATTTTTGGGAAGGGGGACCAAGCTGACCGGTACTGGTACTTTCTGGTACCGGTACCGTACTGAAAATTCCAAAATCTTTCCGGTACCATACCGGTACCAAAAAGTACCAGTTCCAGTTGAGCACTGAAAATTCCAAAATCTTGCCGGCGTACCGGCAGTACCGGAAAGTACAAGAACCGGTTGTGTAATGGAAATTCCTAAATCTTACCGGTACGTAAGTGCCGGTACTTCCGATAAACAGATTTTGTAAAATTTAGTACTTTTCGGTATCGATTCTTTCGCTACTTCCGGTACGGTACCAAAAAAATCCAATTGCCTGTTTAAAAAAATAATTGCTTGCGCCAAAATAACCCCAAGCTCTTTGGACGAAGTTTTGGTCATTCGAAGTTTTGTCGGTCGAAGTTTTGTCTGGTCGAAGTTTTGTCGGTCGAAGTTTTGTCGGTCGAAGTCGTGTCCGTTCGAAGAACTGCCCTGACACGGGGAGAAAACCGTTTAATTTTGAAAAAACCGTATGCCGTTTATCCGAGACCCGTATAACGTTTTGTTTATTTTGAAGGCCCCGTTTAAACGTCCGTTTATCGTTTATTTTTAAAATCTTTTAAAAACAATTCATAATTAAAAAAATCAAAAATTGTGAGAATTTTGAGAGTGAAGAAGTCAGATTTTTTTCATTTATTGTGTTGCAGGCAAAAATTTCGAGAAATTTTGGGTCGAGAAGCCGGATTTCTTCCAATTTTAGAAATTCAATTCACAAATGAATTTGTAAAAGCAACCAATATTTTTGATGTACCAAAAAACACTCGATATCCCTATTAATCACTAAGTATCAATGGATTATCAATGGACAAGTATCAATGGATTTAAAGGAAAAGCTGGATTTGGAGAGGATATCGGAGGGAGATTGTTGAATAAGGGGAGATTGTTACAATTATTTATTGGCAGGTGAGCGATCGAAGGTCGCTGCTAATTTTAGTAAATAAGAGAGATAAGGCCTAATGGATTAAAAGGAGAATCTTAAAGAGACTGAAATGAATAATGCAAAGTAATACCTATTTTAACTTTAACTATGTTTTTATTTAGAAACTAGGGGTGCTTATAATTTCCAGACAGAATGCAATGTTTAAAAATTATTTTTCGACTAAATTAAAAAAAAATTTTTAACCACAGCTTTAGTTAAAAAATAATCACCCAAGGTGATTATTGTACCACATTTTTTATTTAATCATAATACTTAATTTTTTTGTTTCACACATAGTTTGTGTTTCTCAATTTATTTATCAAGTTATTTATAATGATTCTTATCTATTTTTCTAAATTATTTTTTTTGTCTCGTGTAACTTTTTCTAATTCAAAAAATTTTGATTCCGTTATTAATATTAATCATTTAAAATTTTTATCTGAATACTTTAACTTTAATATTTTATTTTTAACATAAAAATTGAATTTAAGCCTTCTTAATATTTTTTTAAAAAATGTATTTTGTGATTGAACCAAAAAATTTTCTTCGCTTAATTTAAACGTTAGAAATAAATAAATATTAACAAACTACAATTACAAATTGATTTCATTCAATTCTTCTTATAATTATTTTTGTAAATAAAACTTTAAGAATTTCTATAGTCATACATAGTTTTTGTGCAAAAAAATTTTTTTGTTAAAATATTTATATTTTTAATTAATGGACTTATTAGAAAGTTACAAACCGTTAAATGTGAAAAGCACAAAATAAATGTAATGATGTAAGATTCATGTGAATTGGATCAAGCACAAAAAAGTTATAGCCGATTAAAGTCGGTTGGGGCTCAATTTTATGGGTATATAACGATATGCAAAATTTTATATTTTGTTTCGAAACGAACATTCCTCGCTCCTACGCCTTCCGCTTTTTAAAAAATTAAATAAGGAAAGACCCTTATTCAAAATTTGAAAAAAGGCCCTTATCAGCTATATGATATCTACGTATTTATTAATTTAATAATTTAAAAATATTAGCTAACAATTTTAATTAAATTAGATAGTTTATACTTAAAATTAAAATGACAAATAATATTCAAATAAACAATTCAATTCCTTCAAATTTTATTCCTTCAAATAATTGTTGTGAAGAGGAAAACAAAATAAATTTTAATTTTGATAAATTTATTAATCCAAAATTAAAATTAAAATATATATTAGAATACAATTGGATTACTTTTGGTTATATAATTAATGAATTAGCTAATGGAAGTATTAAATTTAGAAAAATTTTAGAAAATGGGGGATTCGTTGAGAAGGTAAAAAATCAATTTTAAATTTTTAGATTAAATTTTGACTAAAATTTCTAAATAAAAAATCTCTCTAGTAAAGAGAGAGATAGATCCCAATGATCTAGCCGTTCTGATAAGGGCTTGGAAGCTCGTACCAAAATTCGTACTCATACTCATAATTAGTTACGAAATACGAGTAGAAATTTTTGAAATTTCAAGCAAAATTTCCAAAATCTGAAATTCCCAAGCACTGGTCTGGAATCGGGATTTATCTAGTCTATTGGCTTCACAACTTGCGAACATCGGGCCTTGTATGCCTATTGAAGAAAAGAGTTTTTGATGTTTTAGACCAACATAAATATTCAAGAAGTTATTTTTGTCAACGCAATCCCGATATATCCGTCCCGATAAGTTTCCCTACCCTTAAAGTTTGGAGGTCTGGAAGGATTATTGGTTTGATAAAAAAAAATAGAAGGATAATTATTTTTAAAACAATATTAAGGAAAAACATAAAATTAAAAAATTTTTAAAGATCGAAGCAATAGACATAAATGATGGTAAAGGCTTTACTTCAAGATTACTTCGCCTTGTAATTAATATAAAATATACAAATGGAATTAACATCAAAACGAAGAATTTTCCCAGCAAATTTTCTTTAATTTTAAAAATTTTTGCTGATGAAAGGATTGAAATAATTTTAGAACATTTTTTTGGAAAAGAAAGATTAGAAAAAGTTATGTTAAAATTTACAGAGAAATTGGTAATAGAAAATAATAACGAAAAAATAAATGATAAAGTTGTGTCAACAAAGATTAATCCTGTGTTAAAGGTAAAAATCAAATATTTTAATTAAAATTCTAAAATCTAGAAAATTTTTTGTTAATCTAACAAAGATTAAGAAAAAATAAGAAAAATTTTTCGAATAATTAATTCTTAAGTTTTACCTATTAATTATCCTAGTAATTAAAGCCAGCCAATGCTGGGTATGGCTCCTTGAGCTAGCTAAGAGCCGGCTCCTGCTGAGCAAATCCTAAAAAAAAGAAAATAAGAAGGTGGAGCATGAGTATTAACTCTAATTGAGCCGAAGCTCAACTGTTCAAATTGCCCACGGATAAGGATATATATCCCTAAATACTGGTAAAAAAGAAAATAGACCAAGGTACATCAAGGCAATGGTACCTCCGAGCAGAGATGTTTCGAAATTTCGATTTTCGATTTTCGAGGTTTTTTTCCTTTCGATTTTCGATTTCCGATTTTCGAAATTTTGTGATATTTTCGATTTTCGATTTCCGAATTTCTGAAAAAATTTCAATTTTTGGCGCCAAATTTGATGATTTTTGGCTTATCGGCCATCATAAATTTTCAAAATTTTCGCCTGCGGCGCAGAAAATGGAAAATTTTTGACTTAAGGATCCTCCAAAATTTTCAAAATTTTTGCCTGCGGCGCTGAAAAGATAAGATGTAATATATCTGAGTTTTGGATGGATTAATGTGGACCTTAAGTGATCTCGGGAAATTTCGAGGGGCCCAATATAAAGTGATTTGGGACTGATATCGAGGGATTAAGTGGTGTAAGGTGGATAACATAGAGTTGGATATCTGGGGATCACCTATATTTTCGACTTCACTCTTATTCTTCCGATATCCCTTCGAATCCGCTGATATCCTTATTTGGCCGTGATATCGAAGGATCAACTTATTATGATCAACTGTTATCTATCCTCCTATGATATCACTCAAATCCCACTTGATCAATTCAGAGCCCCTTTTCATCACTCCTGAGCAAAGAATTGAATTGGCCATAGGAGGTGTCGGTGATTCGGTTCCTTTTCTTGGGTCGGATTTAGTGTTCGAATTTTGGATATCCGTGATTTCCCAGGATCTACCGAACAGTCCCTACTTTTTTCTAATTTCTTAGAATTAAATAAGTTCCAAATGAGATCTAACATAACAAATATTTTACCTGCAAATTATTTTCCATTTTAAAATTTTTTTCGATTTTCGTTTTTCGATTTTCGATTTTCGAGGTTATTTTTCTTTCGATTTTCGATTTTCGATTTCGAAGATTTTGAAAAATATTTTCGATTTTCGATTTCGATATTTTTGAATTTATTTCGATTTTCGATTTCGATTTTCGAAGATTTTTTTGTTTCGAAACATCTCTGCCTCCGAGTTATAACTTCTTTCAAGACCATTAAATCCGGGATGCCATATGTAAAAAATATTTTTCTCTATTTAGGAATCAATGGCATCATTTACAAGAATGCATAAAAACGAATGTTTATTTTATAAAATGATGAATGATATAGAAAATCCGCCTTTGCCTATACCAAAAATTTATTTCACAAAAAATTGCAGAGAAGAGGAAAATGAAGAAGACGATAAGATTAATAAGCTAGGGCCACAAGGAGTGATTTTGATGGAGGATTTGACTGGAAATACACATATTACACCTTTAACTAAAGGATTAAATGAAATACAAGTAAATTGAATTTACCGTATTCCTATAAGAGACCCACCCTGAATTAGATCACATTTTGAATTAGAATCATGCCTTGAAAGAGAGCCCCTCTTAGAAATAGTTGGATACGTTATAGCATAAATTATATCCGGTTTTATGTGTCCGATTCTTCAATTAATCTGAAATTTTTATTTCACTCGAGCGGGGTTTATGGAGTTCTTTTTCTCAAAAATAGGTGTTAAGAAATTAGGTATAAAAAGACCTGAATCGAATTCAGATTTTCACACTAAAAATGTTTGAAAATTTTATGAAAATTTCTATGAATCGGGATTCCGTCTCAAAAAAACATTTTTAATTCCATTAGGGATCCGGAACGGCAGGATCCCCGATAACTAATACACAGTCATTTAATATTAAAAAATATAGATAATGGAAGTTGTTAAATACTTGGCACATTTACATGCTTATTTGTCTTTGCCTAAAATTAAAAAAAAATGGCAGAAAGAATTTGTAACAATAGAAGAAATGTGGGGACAGAGTGTGGCTGAAGAATTTGGTTCAGCAATGATTGAACAAATTATGGAACTTGATGGTTTTTGATTAAATTATAACTCGAAATTAAATTAAAGTATTTATAGACGATATTGTGGAACCATTTAAAAAAATTGGCAATTTAGTTATTAAGCCAGAATTTGTTAAATGGATGAAAGAAAAATGTGAAAATGATTATGGTATTTTTTTATCTTCAAAATTGTGGTAAATAGGTATAACTACATGGTTTTATGTCAAGAATGGGTACCGTAGTCACTCTGTATAGAAGTTTTCGATGAACCCACACCTAATTCTATATTAGAGCCGATAATAAATTGAAAATGAGTCAAAACAATCAGATTATTGTTGTTAATATGGCAGTACATTATTAACCGATCACCCTCAGAGTGCTTAATGGAAGTGACTATTTCCTCCAATCGGGATTTCCTCTCGTATTCTCTTGACTAAGGTATACGATATCCGAACCGAAAATTTCCGGATATCTAGTCTTTTTTAAATCCGAATTAACCAATCTACTCTTGTCTGATCCACAGGCTGACCCTTTCCTTTGCTTATCTTATTCACTGGGTTATATAGACTTGGATAGGCGGAGTTCAATGGGCAAGTTATATTATTATTTCTTTATCCTATAAAACATTATTTAAAACATTATTTAACTTTTTTTTATAATTAATTTTTGTAAATAAAACAAATAAAAATTAATTTTCAAGGTGTTCCTGAAATCCCTACACATGGGGATTTGTGGAATAATAATTTATTATGGTATAACAACAATCCAAACAGACTTGCAGCTTTTATAGATTGGCAATTGGCAACATAGGTAAATAAAACTAAATTATTATATAATCTTCTAGACTAATCTCTATCAGAGATACAACCAAGATATAGGCTAATAAATTTTTAAAGAGCCATTGGGGAAGCCAGATTTGTTTCTGAATTGAAGAATACATTATATTATTAGGTTGTTTCAATGCTCTTGTCGTTCTAGCATGTTTTTGGGATTAATATTATAGTATAGATACCGTATTTATTCTAATAGATTCACAGTGGTTCTATTATTCAACCCTCCCATTTTGTGTGGTTATATTAGAGACTCTGGTTCAAATAGAGACGTGTTTTTATTAGAATATATACGGTTTCAGCTTATAACGTGTTTCAGCGTTATGAAACTAATTTTTTAAGAAGAGCAATGAAACAATTTTAGAAAAAATAATAAAATACCTAAGATAGCCAAACTGTAAATTTAAAATACCTATAAATATTAAGTTAACAGTCAAAAAATATTTTTAAAGGCAATCCAATGACTGATATATCTCGATTAATGTTGGCAACTGTAGAACCCGATCTACGAAGGAAAATTGAAAAGGAAGGGAAAATTTTAGAACTATACTTGAATGAATTAAATAAAAAATTGGTCAAACTAGGAATGGAAAAAGTAAATTATGGAATTGAAGAAGTATGTAATTTAAAAAATATTTTTAAAATAAAGTTCTAAATTAAAGTAGGCCAAATTTTAAAATTAATATACCGTATAACCTGTATTAATTGCCCTCTTCAAATAATTACACCACTTCCATCAATTACCCCATACAGCGATAGATTGAAACAATAATTACCCCCCCCCCCCCCCATCAAATGCCCTAAAACACATTCAAATTTTAAACCACTATAATTACCCTCCCTTTATTAATAACTCCCTCAAGCGGAAGGACGAAACAATAATTACCCAGGGTAGTTATTAAAGAATATAGGTAGGCGTGATACTGCTTATAAATCTTCCTTCTATTTATAAATGACACCCCCAAATAACGGGCATTCTTTTTTTAAGGAATTTGTTTTGGCCTTCCAAAATCTGGCCTTCTATCCAGGGGCGTTGCTTCCCCGAAAATATTCCTAAGAAACTCTTCGTCAACAGATAATCTTCATTAATTTAATAAAGATACAAATTTACGAAAATTTTTGGTTCGGATATCAGATCCGAATTCGTATATCTATTTAAATTAGGATATTAGACGATTTTCAAGGATATGCCCATATTAATGTCATTATATTTATATTTTTACAGCTTCAACACGTCTACAATTTGGCAATTATTTCTCAAGCTATTGGCAGGGTTATGGAAATTCCGTTTTTTAAAAGAGGAACACCAGAAAATGATCCAGAATTTAAAGAAAAAATGCAATGTATTAAAACGAGGGCAAAACGTAGCATCAATGATGCTTTAAAAATTTTGGAAATGGAAGCGCCTGAATGGCTAAATAAAAATGAGGAGAAAAATGGGAAGAATAATTGAACATTTAATATAATTTTTATGAAAAACCTCAAATTTATATTTTTGTATAGTTTGTATTAAATAGAGTTAGAGATATTCAAATTGCCTGGACCGGTATTAGGGTTTTTTCCTTTAAGCTGACACGGTCCTGGTTTTCCGGGCTCGGAAAAAAAGCTCAGAAAAAACTCGGGAAACCCCAAAAAACCCGATTTTATCAAAATAAACGGTTTCTGAGCTGCCAGGCCCGAAAAACCCTGACCTGGCCCGACTAGTTGGCGAACTCTAGTATTAAAATATATGTATAGTCCGTTTCTGAATCTTAAAATATTTTGTTTAGAAGATTTATAAGTTTATTTTAGAAGTTGGCTGTTTAACAGCAGCGTTGAGTTTTGTATTATTTATTTTGCGCTGCGTTTGGCGTTGTGTTTATTTTGAATTAAAATGAGATAGTGTGTTGTTAGAGAAATAAAGAATAGAAAGGCGATTTTTAAGATTTTTTTTACAAATTTTTCTTTTGCTTTTTTCCTGATTTTACCTTATGTGTACTTCTGAATCCGTATCCATAAAAATTAATGTCTCGCGCTCTTGCCGCACTTATATGCGCGATTTTCGGCCTCGCCGAAACGAGCCGACGAGAAAAGCTCCGGCGAGAAAAAATTTCACTTCTACCTCCCATTTATTGTTCTTAACCATTTTATAATTTCTTGCTAATGTTTGTTTTGCAAAATAATTTTGACAGATAATCAATTTTTCCTCTTATTTACTTGGGAAAAGTATCGAGCAATTTTTTTGTTTTTCTTCAGGCCTTTACCGAATTAAGGGTATATGGGAAAATGGTAAAAATTAAAGAAATAGAGAATGGGTCAAAAATTTTTTGGGATTATAGGTAATCGGCCACGGGGAATTCAATGAGCATGGTTATATTGGTGCCACACTGAAGTGTGGCACTGAAAAGGCCGATCAAAAATTCAAACGATTATAGCGGTTTTTTGCTGGCTGGAGGTCTTAGGGACTGGGAGTGATATTGAAGGCTTCAACCGTTCTTTTCAGTGCCACACATTTCCAAAGGGAAATCGAAATATAAGTTAACTAAAAAAATAAAATTTAAATAATAATTAAATTGAAAAAATAATAAAGTTAAATGAGTATAAAGTATTTGATCGATTTATGATTCAAGTGATCGTGTGAGCAATTAAGTGAATGGATTATGATCTGAGTGGTAGTGAACAAGCGGGAGACCGAAAATCCAATCAAAGATTGATCATCCAAGATAGTGATCAAAATTTATCTGACGATAGATAATGTGATTGATCAATCACGGATGATCTATTGATAATTTAAAAAGTGATAAATTGTGATCGATCTGATGTTCGAGTCTGATCAAGTGATCTAATGCTTGATACAAGTGATCGAATGATCATTAATTTATTGAGTAACTGATCAAGTTTCTAACTTTTTTTAATCAAGATATCGATCGACCATTAAATTATTTGTTACTGATCAGGTGATCTGATGATTGTTATGAAAAATGATCGAGTGATCATTTGGTCGAGTGATCATATTTAATGTTGTTTTGTTTAGTTATGCCAAATTGTTCAAAAATTGTTTCAATAAACGACTCTCAATAACTACTACCACTATTAAATAACAACTAATACTATTTAAACAACCACTTTTACTAATTCTAAGACCACTTTTTGTTTTCTTTCTTGCTTAATTCTCTTTCCATTTATTTTTCACTTGGTGGCGCATAGCTTGGGGTTGCATTTGGTCCATTTCTCTTTTCGCCTCGACTCATATTATAAGAAAAGTGGTTGTCTGTTGAGTAAAATTGAAAAAGTGGCTGTGTGCTTGCGAATTGTAAAATAAAGTGGTTGTTTGCACAGGAAATGGAAAGGAAAAATGTATATGAAATAAATAATTCTCGACTTAGCAGATCTCAAGTCCTTCCGGGTTTCTTGGTGACTTTTTATGTAAATTCTTAGCATCGAATCAACATGTTTATGGAACAATCTGAAGACTCAAATGTGTTACTTTGATTTCCAACCGTTTTAAATCGATTTGTGATCGTTTAAAAGGGCTAGGGCTATTTATATTAGTTGAGTGTCCTCGTCGAAGGATGTTAATCTCGGAGGCACCGATCATCTTTTGTTTATTTCACGAGGGCCAACTATATAAGCATCGAGAATTGAAATTCTCTGCTAAAAATAAGAAATTCGCTCTAATCTCGATGAAAGAGAAAAAAATTTGATACTAAATGTAGCCTACAGGCTGAATTGGGGAAGTGAAAAGTTGAGATTTGTGTTGAGACGAAGCGTCATCGTCGAAGGATGTTAATTTTGTGCCATTCCATTGCGGAATTGGCAAGATGAGCAATCGGTCGGTTCGGGACACTCTTAGAGTGTTTCGTAAAGCCAGCAAGTGACCCGATTGGTTGTGAGACCAAATCTGTCTCGCCTCTTCTGGCGCCGACGGTGCGTATTAAATATTCAACTCGACGCTTTTTGGGTAAGATTTGCTATGTTCAAAGTTCGAGTGAATTTTACCCAGATTACGAGATATCTGGTTGATCCTGCCTGAACTGATGTGTTCATTTCAAAGATTAAGCCATGCATGTATAAGTTTAATCGTTTTAACGAGAAACCGCGAACGGCTCATTACAATGGCCATGATTTACTTGATCTTGATTATCTAAATGGATAACTGTGGAAAAGCTAGAGCTAATACATGCACCAAAGCTTTGTCCTCTCGGAAAAGCGCATTTATTAGAACAAAACCACGCGGCTTCGGCTGCTTCTTGTTGACTCAGAATAACTAAGCTGACCGCATGGCCTTGTGCCGGCGGCGTGTCTTTCAAGCGTCCACTTTATCAACTTGACGGGAGCATAATCGACTCCCGTGGTGGTGACGGATAACGGAGGATCAGGGTTCGACTCCGGAGAAGGGGCCTGAGAAACGGCCACTACGTCTAAGGATGGCAGCAGGCGCGCAAATTACCCACTCTCGGCTCGAGGAGGTAGTGACGAGAAATAACGAGATCGTTCTCTTTGAGGCCGGTCATCGGAATGGGTACAATTTAAACCCTTTAACGAGTATCAAGCAGAGGGCAAGTCTGGTGCCAGCAGCCGCGGTAACTCCAGCATCTGCTAATACATAGAATTATTGCTGCGGTTAAAAAGCTCGTAGTTGGATTCGTATCGGTACCCTGGAACCCTCCGGGTGTTTCTGGGTGTTATCGATTTATCGTAATGTTCGGTTTTGAGTCCTTAACAGGATTCTTAACAGGCATTGTAAGTTTACTTTGAACAAATCAGAGTGCTTCAAACAGGCGTTTTCGCTTGAATGAGCGTGCATGGAATAATAGAAAACGATTTCGGTTCAGTTTTATTGGTTTTACGGACTGAGATAATGGTTAACAGAGACAAACGGGGGCATTTGTATGGCCCCGTGAGAGGTGAAATTCTTGGACCGTGGCCAGACAAACTACAGCGAAAGCATTTGCCAAGAATGTCTTCATTAATCAAGAACGAAAGTCAGAGGTTCGAAGGCGATCAGATACCGCCCTAGTTCTGACCGTAAACGATGCCAACTAGCGATCCGCCGATGGAAATTATATTGCCTTGGTGGGGAGCTTCCCGGAAACGAAAGTCTTCCGGTTCCGGGGGAAGTATGGTTGCAAAGCTGAAACTTAAAGGAATTGACGGAAGGGCACCACCAGGAGTGGAGCCTGCGGCTTAATTTGACTCAACACGGGGAAACTCACCCGGCCCGGACACTGTGAGGATTGACAGATTGATAGCTTTTTCATGATTCAGTGGATGGTGGTGCATGGCCGTTCTTAGTTCGTGGAGTGATTTGTCTGGTTTATTCCGATAACGAGCGAGACTCTAACCTACTAAATAGCTGGTACATACTCTTAGTGTATACAGCTTCTTAGAGGGATTTGCGGTGTTCAGCCGAAAGAAATTGAGCAATAACAGGTCTGTGATGCCCTTAGATGTCCGGGGCTGCACGCGCGCTACACTGGCAAAATCAACGTGCTTGTCCTACCCCGAAAGGGGCGGGTAAACCATTGAAAATTTGCCGTGATTGGGATCGGAAATTGCAATTATTTTCCGTGAACGAGGAATTCCAAGTAAGTGCGAGTCATCAGCTCGCGTTGATTACGTCCCTGCCCTTTGTACACACCGCCCGTCGCTGCCCGGGACTGAGCCATTTCGAGAAATTTGGGGACCGTTGATTTAATTTTTCTAAATTACTTTGATGGAAACCAATTTAATCGCAGTGGCTTGAACCGGGCAAAAGTCGTAACAAGGTAGCTGTAGGTGAACCTGCTGCTGGATCATTACTTTATGTGATGTTCAAATTTGAATTCGCAACAGAAATACTGTTGTGAAACGGCTGTCGCTGGTGTCTAGGTGTTGCTGATACAGTTGTGAACGTCCGTGGCTGTATATGATGTGACATGTTAGGACTCTTTGATGAGTTTAAGACTTAATGAGCCTCTTAAGTGAGGACGCCAGCACTCTTTTTTTCTTTATATTTAAAAAAACGAAAATTTCTAGCCTTATCGGTGGATCACTCGGCTCGTGGATCGATGAAGAACGCAGCAAACTGCGATAATTTGTGCGAACTGCAGAAACCTTGAGCACAAAAGTTTTGAACGTATATTGCCGCATTGGGGTCAAACTCTTTGCTACGTCTGGTTCAGGGTCATTTTCTTTCAAAGGCTTTTATTTCTATATTGCTATTGATGCTTTATATTTTAAGAGGATTGTTGTTTATCCTAATTGTATGAATCTAACTAAAAAACTCAAACAATTTGACCTGAACTCAGTCGAGAGCACCCGCTGAACTTAAGCATATCAGTAAG